>CM051028.1:70972880-71322880 GCA_027627225.1 Congeria kusceri | reverse complement strand
TAAACATTTGTTTCGACAATAAAATCAATAGCAGAAGTATAAAACATGAACATCAGTCTAGACAAAGATTCAGCAGTCATATCAACAATTACCATACATGTGCGACTGTAGTATTTCCTTAAAGTCTTACCTAACAATTACAAGTATTACTTAAGTATATTACGAATTCACAAAACTAGAGCGCCATACATGATTTAAAGAAGGGTATAATTTGACAAGTTTGTAGACTGAAAATGTTCAAAAGATTTGTCAGAGATTCCAAAAATAAAAGTCCCTTAAATAGAAAGAAGCGAAATGACGCTCAAAGCACAGAACAATGAACATTAAACATCCATTGAAATTGATTTCATTATACAGCGTTTGTAATGCTTTTCGTCGATATTTTTGGAAACACGTACATCGCTTACATGTACGAGAAGTCCGGCTGTGAAATTTTCTTAGTTGTAATGTCGCATCATGTAAAAACGGCGCACAATCTATACATTTTAGCCTCATTGTACTGTAACGTACCGTTCAAAAATAGAACTAACCGCGAACCGAACCGTACGAATCATACCGTGACATTTCGATACACAGTATAGTAGTCCCACTTTCCCGTTCTTTTACCGTACCATACCGTACAGTAATGGAATTAACCGTGAACCGAACAAAAGGAATGGTACCGTGATATACCGCCACCCGGTACTGTGGTGCCACTTTACCGCAGCATCGTGTACAGTAGAGGAATTAACCGTAAACCACACCTTACGAATCGTCCAGTAATATACCGTCAACAGGTATAGTAAACCCACTGTACCGTACCGTACCGTACACATAGAATTAACCGTGAAAGAATCTGTACGAATCGTATGTAGTTATATAACGTCACAATGAGTAAAAGTCCCATTTCACCGTACCGTTTCGTACAGTAATGGAATAGACCGTTAACCAACCCGCACGAATCGTACAGAGATATGCCGTCACCTTCACGGTATACCGTTACAAACTTAACTGAATAACCATTACTTGTATACCATCTCAACTAGATTCTCTGGTACAATCAGAAATTAGTGTACGTATATATTTGTACATGTATATCGTAATATATTGCTCGTTTTATACGAGTGTATGTGACGTAATTAATAATTGATCATTTCGTGAAGAACAATTGATTCCTTGTTTTAAAATAAAGGTAGTTAATCATTCAAATGTCACATTAAATAAAATTGATAGGACATAAGTAATAATTCATTTTCTTTATCTTAAGTTAAAAAGAATAAAAACAACAACTCCGCTTCAACTGCATAATGCATTTCAATTAATGTTTGATAATTTATATTAAGATGGTTTACAGTGAACATCAAGGTCAATTTTAATTAATTAATACATTAAGAATAAATTAGTTTGGTTTGGTTGAATTGGCAACGGCTGATGGATGCGTAAAGGGCAGAGCACAGGGGGCGTACATAGGCCAGATTTAACAATACGCACAATAAAAATGTTTAAAGTTAATTAATGATAAATTTACATTTACTGTAAAAGTCATGAACATTTATTCAGTAACAAAATGTCGGATTTGTAGCACTAATTGCATAAAGATATAATTTACACAAGGCTATCAGCAGGGCAGTGCATATATCGTACACGACCCGTTTAGGTCTTGTTTTTATATATTTACATTGTAGAATTTTCTAATTCCACAAAAGCGTTACTATTTATACGCACGTGCGTATCGGAGTATGCCTAGTTACGCACCTGGCAGTGCATGTTCATCAATAGTAAATAGATCATTCTAACAGGACACGCGCAATGTTTTCTATAGACAAAGAACACGACTGTTGCTAAACTACCATAATCAACCCGAAAAAAATAGTTCCGAAACGGTAAAATATAGTTCGCATTGTAGTTCCAGAATATGTTTTCAGTTCATGTTAGAATCAAAATAAATTTCGCATTATCGTTGTCTATCGGCTTATAAACAACGATGTTTCGTTCTGATGCGGTATATTAAACCATATGGGTTAACGCCCTCATGGTTTAATTCCTACGCATCAGAACTCCAAATTGTTGTATATTAGCCGATAAACAGCCCTAAATCAAAAATTATTTCTGAATTAAATAGCCATAATTTGCATGTGCATGCTTTGCATATATGTACATGCATATGAAGCAATAAAAACAACAACAACAACAGCATTTGTGCAATAATTGTTCTTTTTGTAAAATCAATTAAAAAGTAATATAATTTTTGCGCAGTATTGTTTTCTGCATTCTATGTAATCAATTGATAATTCAGAACAACAGTAACACCGCTTCCAAACGGTATTTTTACATAGTTTAGTTGGAGTATTGTACATATAAATCACTAAATGATATATTTATTATACGTAATCTCTTCATCCTTGAAAAGTTATTTATTCACTAAGATATTTCTAAAAACTGTCATCTATAACATAAACAATCATTATAGAGGCAATCCTGTTTAGAAGATGTAACACTGTAATTAATTGACACGCAGACGTATATTTATGTATATTATCATAGTTTAATATAGATAATGAATAGCAGTGCCGCGAAAGTATAAGATTTCGGATAGGTGGGGGTGCGAATGACTGATCGGAATTTTCTTGTGGTTGATATTATGAGCATAAACAATTTATCACGGTTTGTGTTATACTCTTTCATGAGAATAATATATGAGGTGGCCTTGAGGTAATCACATCGTATATAACTCTTAGAGAAAACTGGTTCAACGTTGTGAATGCATAGATTGGCGTCTTCTATATACAACTATTTAAAATAGAAGACGCTAATTTATGCATTCATAACGTTGAACCAGTTTACTCTGAAAGTTATATACGACGTACTCGTAATGTATTGGTAGTTTAAACCTATTTATTTTAGCCCGATTACGTCGAAAGCAGGAGATTTATTGAGACACGTTCGAGTCCGTTTCTTGGGTAGAACCAATAGTTGCTATCTTTTGAGAAGGATCATTCTAACGCTCGCCAAATAAGGATTGAAATCACGATCCCCCGACTGCAAGGCAGACACGATATTCATTAAATCACTGCGACTGAATTGTTTATTATCGATAAAGCCTAAGAACCCATGACCGTATATGTGTATATTCATGAATGAAACAGTTTAATGTGCGTGTTTATATAATGGGTGCCTTGAAAGCCAGAAGGAATTATCAACCTTCTTTGCATATATGCTGATAGGATCTTCTGGTTCTTTTTATATTCGCTTAAAAATTAGGAAACGAATTTATTTAGTAGTATTCGTCATATGAAACAAGATCAAGAATGGTACATGTGGCAGTTTAAATAAAACATACGAATCAGGAATTGTACGCATACATTATATTAGCTAAGTTACTATGACAGTTACATCGGTTTAACTGTAAGCCGCTAAAATTCAATTATAATCCCTAACACAGTCCAATTTTTAAATAATTATGAAAAATAAAACCGCCTTTTTCTTCTTTGCCTCCTTTATGTTCTTTATATTCTTGTACCTCCGCTACTACTTGTTCCTAATCTGTCATATGTCATACTGGAAACAAATGTTAGATATTCAGTGTTAAAGCGTATAATTTCACATTTCACATATACTTCAGAATTCTTCACCTACATAGCTGCTGATGTTTTATTGAAGTTGTGCACCCATGTTTTATCACAGTTTAGGTTACAGGTTAATGCGACGATACGAGAAAGAATGCATTTTAAATAATTGAGCACATTGATGGAAATAAAACACCTGGGGTTTATTGGCAATTTTCGTTTGTTCACATGGTTTGCTATGCACCTACATTTTGTGTACGAAGCAACTTTAAATGAACATTGATTTCGATTCTATTTTATACTGATATATAGCCATTAACAATGCATGTTTTAAGTAGGAACAAGGATGTCGATGAGAATTGATGGTGTAACGCGGAAACGTAATGATGATGGCACACAAAAAACATATCACAAGTTGGTCGCAATACAACACTCTGTTAAGTATAAACCAATACAAATTATTTCATAAGACACTAAACAAATTATACTATAGGAGTCGATAATATAATGACATGATCCGTTGAACATTATATATATATGGAAGCGTCCTGGGCCAAGTGTTAAAATAAAAAATATAAAAAATCAATAACTATTAACAAACTTATCTCGTAATTACGACTTAGTATCTCGTAATTACGACTTTTATCTCGTAATTACGACTTTTTTTTAAATCTCGAAATTACGACTTAGTATGTCGTAATTACGACTTAGTTTCCCATAAATACGACTTTTTATCTCGTAATTACGACTTCTTATCTCGTAATTACGACTTTTTATCTAGATAAAACTGTATAAAAGCCAAATGTGATAGAAGCAGTATTTCATAGATTGAAATAGTATCGTAACCTTACTTTCACAAGACGAATTGATATGGACCTTCACATTCGAGCGTTGTTCGAATTGGGCTTAAATTATTCCGAAATTCTAGGATGTCTTGCAGTAGAGAATGATCCAGACCTAAATAGCAGGGTGCAGCACCCTGCTCCTTTTTGGTTCGTCCCTGCTGCCCCTCTGGGCAGGTCAACAGTTGAATATCTTTAGAATTATCATATATTTTTTTCCAGTATTCAATGCCAAATTAAGAGTCAATGCATAAAACCTTAATTACATAAAGCATTAAACTGATTATAATACCTGGATTTACTTAATTACTAGAAATTTTCAAGGAACTGGTATGGCTTTCCCCACTGCCCCTTTTGAGCAGCACCCCTTACCTTTTCTGATCCTAAATCTTTCCCTACTTGCAGTGAATGGCTATAAAATTAGCAGCAGTAGTAGTTCTTCTTCTTCTTCTCCTCCTCCTGCTACTACTGCTACTATTACTACTACTACTACTACTACTACTTCTACGACTACCACTACAACTACTACTGCTACTACTACTACTACTACTACTACTACTACTACTACTACTACTACTACTACTACTACTACTACTACTACTACCACTACTACCACTACTACTACTACTACTACTACTACTACTACTACTACTACTACTACTACCACTTCTACTCCTACTACTACTATTGTTACTGCCAATGTTGCTGCTGCTCTGCTGCTGCTACTACTACTACTACTACCACTACTACTACTGCTACTACTACTACTACTACTACTACTACTACTACTACTACTACTACTACTACTACTACTACTACTACTACTACTATTACCACTACTACTACTAATTATAATAATAATAATAATAATAATAATCATAATAATAATAATAATACAGCTACTATTGCTACTTCTGCCACTGCCACTGATGCTGCTGCTACTGCTATTGCTACTACTACTACTGCTGCTGCTGCTATTACTACTTCTACTACTACTACTACTACTACTACTACTACTACTACTAATACTTTTACTACTACTACTACTACTACTACTACTACTACTACTACTAATAATAATAATAATAATAATAAAAGTAATAATAACAATATGAAAAAATCTTTATTAAATGAAGGTATAAATATTAGAGTTATATCTTAAGTATTTTTTTTCAGTCAGACAGAGAGGCAGACACTGTACTATTTTGATATACAATAGCCCGCTTATATCACACTTGGCTTATGCGTCATCACTACCCTCTTACGTCGTAATTACGACTTTTAATCTCGTAATTAGGAAATACTAAGTCGTAATTACGAGATACTATGTAGTAATTACGAGATAAAAAAAGTCGTAATTACGAGATACTATGCCGTAATTACGATATAAAAAGTCGTAATTACGAAATACTAAGTCGTATTTACGAGATAAACAGTCGTAATTGCGATATACTATGTATGTTTTTACGAGATAAAAAGTCGTAATTACGAGATAAGTTTTCTAATATTGAGTATTTTTTATTTATTTTTTTATTTTTACACCTGGCACCAGGACGCTTCCATATATATAGGCACGTCACGTTTTGTTATATATTCCAGTTGGTAATAATTAAAACAATCTATGCATACACGATTTAAACGTACCATAGAATCATAGCTAAGCACAAAAAAGAATAGAATAGCAAATTAAAGCATATTAACATACCAAAAAAGAGCATTATATGACAGCAGAGCATAACGGGGCATAACATGGCAAACCATAGCCTAGCACGATATAGTATTGACTAGCGAGGTACGGCACAACACGACACGGCACGGCAAGTCACGGTAAGACACGACACGACAAGACACGACACGACGCGACGTGACACGACACGACAAGAACGACACGGCACAAACGACACTACGCGAAACGGCACGGCATGACAAGAACGACATGGCACGGTAACACACGATACTACACGACTAGAACAGAACATTTATTTTAAATGACGAATATACATTTTAGACGCTTAAACAAAAATTAAATACAGTACACATAAATACATAACAATTAAAATAGTTTACATGACTTTGATTGTACGTGTTTCATGGACCGCCGCTTTCGGAGTTTACCGCCCGAGTCATTGACACCTGGCCCGCTAGACCGACACTCACCAGAACGCATACCATCTCGGGGATGTGTGATAAGTAATATACGAACAATATGTTTATACATTCCAGTATTACACTCGGGGTTAATGTACTCCGAGTAAGGAAATGCTTGAATGCTGAATAATTTAACAGCAGACACCGCAATAAATGCCTAATAGTGGTGATACGTTTATGACATACTGTTTACAAATTTCTGGAGCCCCCACTAAATCGATAAGCATGGGACATGTAACAAAAGCAGCAACAGCAGCAACAAGCCGTCGAAAGTATTATCGTTACATATTGCATTAAATAAGCAGTAAATCGCAACAGCCAATCCAGTTACATATTTTAATTACCATTAGCTCCATCAGCCGTCACAAAATTTACCACTTCCACCAGTAATCACCGTTACATCCACTTTCATAAAAATCAGCAACATATCTCGAACCCATGTAAACTATTACATTTGTATTTAAAAAACAACAACATCGACAACAAAACGCATTGTGACCCACAATAAAATACGTGACCTGGGTATCACATACCCGTTTTAATAACGCGAAATAATACCAAGAAATCGGTTTGCTTCAGCCATAAATTACAACAAAATGTGTTGAAAATTATAAATGAGTTGTTAAACGTTAACTGTTAAGTGTTTTTATTGTTGTCGACTGAATTCATCAAATGGAGCGCAGCGCAGTATGGCATACTCGGGTTTATTTATAATCGGATATTACATATGATGTGAAATAAACATTACTGTGCGCCGACCAACTACTTAAAAAGTTAAATGACTAATATAAAGACATTTATTTTTTGATAGCATTTTCGACTGTGAAAACCCTTCGTTATCCAACAAGGCTCTAATGCGGATTCAAATATACGTTTGACATGCACATGTAACTAGATTTTTATCTAAACATAACGCGTACAGCTAGGTAAGTGACAGAAGCGTCTTGAGCCGTTTAAATCTTATTAATTGAAGGTGACAAAGCGAAATCAAAATTCTGTTAATAACTTACATGCCCCATTTGGCGGCGCGTGCATAGCGACGATGAAGAACGTTACAATAAATCGCGTCTCTTAATGAACACCCCTCGAACATGGGACGTGGAGAGTCTTTTGTGCGTTTTTTAGTAAACTCGATTCCCGTATTTGTAATTGTTAACAAAGCTCTGTGAAAAGTGACAGATTCGTACCCCACACAAACACTTGGGCTGAGTCATGGACATTTACAGATGTTTATTTCAATCAGCAATATGGTGAACAATCTATCACAAGCACAAACGAACGTGTTTTCTTTAGAAATGTAATTGCAAACATTAGTTGTCATCGCATGATACTGTTTATGTGTGGGAAAGGTTTTGTACCATCATGGTTTGAGTTTGTCGTGTGTTTATTTTTGTATATATTAATAATTTACAACTTGTCGTTTAAAGCGTTATAATCCATTTCACGGCGTTCTTGGTTTATCTTTCCACCGTCCATTTTTTATGACTGCAAAACGATTAAAACAAAATTCAATGCATATCTAAGCTGTTAACCATGAAAATACAATTAAGATGTAAAAGTATGTAATTTCATCGCAATAGATACGTTATGTTTCTTGTTTTCCATTATCTGTCACCTGTTATGCACTTAGCTTCTTTATACGTCGTTTGCAAGTTTAAAGTACCATGTGACATCTGCAACACATTACTGTGTTCGCAGTTATATCATTTGCAAAACAAGTAAATGTGTAAGACCAAATTTTTTAAATAAATTGTTTACGGGTGTCTGATTTTTTGGCAAATTTCTGGATGTGTGGTAGCAAACAAAAATAAACATCTCCCCGCTTACAACACCTAAACGTGTAGCTTTGAAAAACTTATCTAAAACAAACTGCATTGAATAGAAGCACAAAAAAAGAAAGCTTATAGTTGATGACAGCTTCAATTCATTCTGGTTTCATATCGGTTCGCAATTCAACATGGCTGCTGCAGGCGTTTGATATATACATGGATTCTATGCGCACACAGGATATTTTCCCATGCCCTGCACAATTTTCTCATTAGATGGACAGACAGACGGCCCCAGTTTTTCTTGCTATGTTACTATTGTATGTCGACCACAGACTAAACGGACCCACATGCGTCGAAGATGGACACTATGTGTCACCATTTGTTCTACACTGGCCAAACATACCAAAAATTCGTCGGAGCTGGATACTACGTTTTACAATTGGTTCTAGACAGACCAAACAGACCAAAAATGTGTCGTAGTTGGACACTATGTGTCATAATTAGTTCCACATATTCAAATAAATCAAACATGATCGAAACTGGTTGAACACATCTAAACGAACTAAACATGATCGGAACTGGACACTGTGTATCACATTTGGTTACACACAAACCAAACGGACCTAACATGCGTAGGAGCTGGACTCTATGTATCACAATTGGTTCTACACAGACCAAACGGACCAAACATGCGTAGAAGTTGGACACTATGTGTCACAATTGGTTACACACAGACCAAACGTACCAAATATGCGTAGGAGTTGGACACAGACCAAACGGACCAAACATGATCGGAACTGGAAGCTGTATATCACATTTGGTTCCACATGTACAGCCCCTCCGACGCATATTTGTCATCGATCATAACAAATCTACGTGCCTGTGAACAATGCTTATTGTGGTGCTAAGTTTCAGTTATGTACAATCAATAGAGTGTGTGGTTACATCCCCTCTCTTACTGTTTCTTGTTGTGGCTAATTGGTAGTCAGCAATAACTCATTGTAAATGCAGACAGAACTCCCCGTGTATTATTTATTGCATAATAATGCATACAACTTTATTTTGTATGGATGGCACGGCGCGTTAAGTTCTCTAATACCTGTATTTTATATCCAATTATCAATGTTTCCTTAATTATATATGCAGTGATGACCAATGAAGTCCTGTAGCCGTAAACTTATTATATCATTGCGTGAATGTCAGAGTCGTATACAGACAATTATACACTTTATACCCGGTTTCTGAGTCATCATATGTTTATTTAAATAATTTAATTGTATTCCTGCACTTATACTCGGTGTAAGCATAAGCCGTTTAGGTTTTCTCTTCATATGTTTTTTTTTTCTTCATTTTTTTAAATACGGCTTGAGGAAATATTCATAGAAAACTCATGTACATGATATATTGTTGCTAGTATTTACGTTCAATAACATTTATTTCCATGCCTATATGCCTTGTGTGAATATCCCCTTCAATCAAGTGTGCGTCCTTTAATCATGATGACTTGCTTTTTTTGTACAGTTGCACTATATATTTGATGGATTTATCTGTGATCCACAAAACACTAAATATATTTGACGGATTTATTTGTGATCCAGAGACTGTAAATTACATTCAATCGAGTCATTCCCAAAATATAAGCACATATTGTAAATTTGCTGTTTCACCACCAAGAATCAATCAACAAGAAAGCGTGGGGATTTAGCAGTTTAGTTGATCAAGTCAGTTTGGAGTGGCGGACAAAAACACGATGATCGACTGCCTCGTAAAGTTTCTTAACTTGATCACTTTGTTATCTACCAGGACTATTGATGATTGAAGCAAATCGATATTGATGTTTCCACATTAAGTTGTTTATGTGTGAATTGTTTCTCGATTCGGGACAGGATCAATGAAAAATCGTTTACGGAGCGCGTAAATTTACAGAAGCAATCCTATTAATGTTTATGTGAAACAATATGACAATAAAGAACTGGTAAACCAGGTGTTCATTTTCAAAGTACTTAATTCTTGTGAAACCCAATCAGGATACAGTTGGTAAACTCGAATACTCCATATGCAGTGTAAGTAATAGTTGTAGCATACTTTGACCGAAATATGTTAGTTATTAAACGACTCTGCAGGGCGAGATTAAATAAATAACATAATGAGGTCCAAGGCTGATAAAAATGTTGTATACCATATTTTTTTTTACCAATCGCATCGCAACTTTCTACAATGGGCAGATCCTAGACGTCACGTAATGTCTGACTTGCTTGACATCTGTGTCGTTTCTAATTTAGCGCTGTCGCAAGGTCATGTGATGCGATCCGAATGTGCCAGCTTACCGTGCAATAAGTAGCGTGCGTATAAATTACAACTAAATTTCAATATATCGCACGATAAGCTTGCGTATTAGGCTCCAGTTACCGTTTGCTTTCAACCTTTGCGATTTAAATGTCATAAACAAACGAAGTAATTGGCAAGGTGGTAATAGTACAGAGATTGTACTATACTCAACAAAAAATAGAAATAGGATACAACGAAATGACTGCATTGTTAGCATTGTTTTGTAAATAATAAAATCGTAGTCATTACAATTATTAAAACCATCTTGAGCAGTAATATAAGCAGCTGTATTTATAACTTTCTGGTTATTCTGAATACGAATAGCATTTGAAAGATTTGCACAGTAAGAATTACAAACAAGGAATGACACATTAAGTAGAATGTATAAGTCTGAAATGTTGAATCTTATAAAGTAGCCCTTGTTATTGCGAACTCATTTATACCACACACATTAAATGGAGACGTGTGATTTCATATTCAGTGAAAACAGTATATTCATTACACAAACAAGTGAATTAAAGTGGCATATGAAGCAATTACAGTTATCAAAATACAAAGTTTACATAGAAGATGTATTGAGCGCACATGTGCAAAACGGACATGTTTAGGAACTGTGCGTTATATATATACCTAATATACTTGGTGATAGCTTGGTGATAAACTAGACTTATTGTTCTCTGACACTTATGTATTGCACGTTAAAATGCATGTAATGGATTCACGTATTTCGACGTTCTACGGTCCAAATGCCCTTGAATGACGAAACATTGCAAATGTGCATGAATGATGGAGTTCGGTTTGAAACCATTTACCGAGCACAATTTCTTTTCAAATGTGTTAATCTAATATATATATATATATAACCGACTGTTTTGTTATTGTTGTTGTATTGTGGTCCACAAGAATACTCAGACGATTACGTAACAGGTTCAAAGGTATATCTGTTTGTAGAATAGAAGAGAAATATTGTGTCAGTTCTCATGAGGCGAGAGTGGGATTCTGTGCACTTGATCAACAGTATTGGATTCTCAGTTGGCGTTCTGCGTTTGGCTCTCAGGTTTCCTTAAGAGCAGTATCCTATTGTTGGTGACGCCATGTCGAATTTACGGCGACGGAAATCGGATACGCGCATGTCCCTTCAGTTCTTTTGGAAATAAGTACTACGTGAACTATCAATTCGATTGTGTGAACACTCAGAATATAAAATGATAATGGCACATTTAGTACCGTAGGAACCTGCTACAAATGGATGTTTGATGGCTGGAGGAAATCAATAATGCACATTTTTATAGTTTAGAATAAGACAGCTTTTACTAAAGAAACTGTATTTAACCATTAAAATGCATATAATGGCGCTATATAGCTAAACAACACTTATACCTTAAGTACAAATGTTTCAAGTTACTAAAGGATTTCAACTAATCGAAGTTCTTGTTTCTACATCATATTTTTTAACCAGTCAAAACGTTTGTTACAAATTTTAAACCAATACCTCGCAACATCCTATCACTTCAATAGTGTTCTTGATAGGACATCATTTTTAGCACAAACCAGGCGGGCAATCGTATCGCCTGACATAACAGACCTAAAAAATGAACGCCTTGTTAACTCTTTCAGTAGGCTTTGTTTGAAAGCGTCAGAATTGCTGAAATTCTACCCGCCATCCACAATTAATGCGTATTAAACGGTTTTCCAGTATGCTATTAATGCTCACATTATCAGTGGTATAGCGATTGTTGCGGTCCTCGCGCTAGGGTCTCCAATGGCTGCCGGCACGCGATGGTGTTCCGCTGCAAACAGCCCCGACATGGAAGATAGATGTGTTTTTAGCATTTGGTCAGTGCATTTTGGTATAATGCTTAGTCAGTTATTAAGCATTCTAACATGTTATTTGATAGTGATGACAAATTGTGACTCTTTCAGGACAAATGAGATTTTTTGTGTGTGAGTTGATGCGTACTAGTTTCGTGTAAAACTAGTGCATCGTGGATATGTATGATGATTAAATTTAAATCGAAATGATAATAATAATGATGATGATGATGATAATGATGATGATGATTATTATTATTATTATAATGATGGTAGTGATGATGATGATGATAATAATAATAATGATGATGATGATGACAATTGCAAAGTTAAGGCATCAATATAAATGAAAATACTGCGAAAATAAAAAAACAACATTAAATATATCCCAAACTGTGTACAAAAGAAATACATAAACTATATACCAAACTGTGTACAAAAGAAATACTAGTATGATTAGAATACGTACATGAAATTCAATTGATGGAGAGTTAAGCTGGATATTGTTTAACAAAATTATAAAGCGAAATAGGCGATAGAAGGCCTTAATCCTTAAACTCCAACTCCAATATATGCGGAAGTCTCAATGAATAAACAAACAACATTGCAAACAAAGTACGCATGCAGTTGTTCCCGATGAGAAGATCGTCGATACGATTTTAGGTAAAGAAACAAAAGAATGGCGCATTTCATGTTTATCAGGAATGCGCTCTTTCTAGGTGTCCACAAATGGCGCATTTTTGACAGCGTTTGTTGAACCATATCGCCCGTGGAAATCAACAAACAGCTTATTTGAGTGCGTGACTTTTTATACAACCTGTGAAATGTGATATTTG
This sequence comes from Congeria kusceri, assembly GCA_027627225.1. Classification (NCBI taxonomy): domain Eukaryota; kingdom Metazoa; phylum Mollusca; class Bivalvia; order Myida; family Dreissenidae; genus Congeria; species Congeria kusceri. Next base: position 71,309,600 of record CM051028.1, on the reverse strand, counting down.
GGTCAATGCATTGCGATGACCTAGAAATTTATAGGAACAATTCAGAAATGGACAAAAACTTAACGAGCCAAACAAAATAGCGAGCATCGACAATACGATGAATGCACACACGAAAAGCTTTTAATTCTTATCGAATCGGTCTTTTCATCCAGACTGATGACTATCACATAATGTATGTCATGCAGCACGGAATGTATTGTTTGCGACACAGTCTAATGATGCGCGCGCACGAAAGAAAGCTATGTGTGTTGTGCGGAGTTTGTTTTCCAAAATATTTATATATTGATAATTAGTAACATCGCAGTTACATGTATCTCTAATTATGTATAACGAGGAAACACTCGGAGAGCAAAAACCTCAGTCAAAGCAGTTCATTCGCCCATGTGTTGTGCAACTAATGAGTTTTATAACGCACAATGTGGCAATTTTCATATCCACCATTCATAAAGATCGTGTTGTGCAACTAATGAGTTTTATAACGCACAATGTGGCAATTTTCATATCCACCATTCATAAAGATCGTGTTGTGCAACTAATGAGTTTTATAACGCACAATGTGGCAATTTTCATATCCACCATTCATAAAGATCGTGTTGTGCAACTAATGAGTTATATAACGCACAATGTGGCAATTTTCATATCCACCATTCATAAAGATCGTGTTGTGCAACTAATGAGTTTTATAACTCACAATGTGGCAATTTTCATATCCACCATTCATAAAGATCGTGTTGTGCAACTAATGAGTTTTATAACGCACAATGTGGCAATTTTCATATCCACCATTCATAAAGATCGTGTTGTGCAACTAATGAGTTTTATAACGCACAATGTGGCAATTTTCATATCCACCATTCATAAAGATCGTGTTGTGCAACTAATGAGTTTTATAACGCACAATGTGGCAATTTTCATATCCACCATTCATAAAGATCGTGTTGTGCAACTAATGAGTTTTATAACGCACAATGTGGCAATTTTCATATCCACCATTCATAAAGATCCCTTTAAAAATACTCATTGATTCAGGCGATCACCCGAATCCTTGGCAGAGGTAATAATTGATTTTCTAGTATACCTATTCATCGCGACAGTGTTCTCAGTCTTTGCAGAGTGAGTAACTTAAACAAATATTGCGTGATAATGCTTTTGTTATGGAATTATAAGTTTATTTTATTCTTTGTATAAACAGTGAAACACGTTGCAAATACTTTTTATTACAACAACTTGCAAATCATATTGATAAAGGTGTATTTTTTCGTTGCTTAAAGATTCTTTTTGCCAATAACTTATCACGATTAATTAAGACGGGGTCTAGTGTATTATTTGCTTGAGGCAGGTTTGCACGGTAGGTCTAGTGTATTATTTGCTTAAGGCAGGTTTACACGGTAGGTCTAGTATACTATTTGCTTAAGGCAGCTTTGCACGGTAGGTCTAGTGTATTATTTGCTTAAGGCAGCTTTGCACGGTAGGTCTTGTGTATTATTTGCTTAAGGCAGTTTTGCATTCGAATTACATTTGTATAAAGTGATGGGATGTAAACAAGGACTGTAGTTTAAAACTACTCTATCTGGGTGGATTATCGAAGAAGTGCTTTTTTTATATTGCACAATGTTTGTTTGTTTTTTTCCGTTTGAAATATTTTAACTTCCCTTCGGCTAACGTAAATCTATTTACGACGGCATAAAAACAAACTGTATCACTTTTACGATGACAAATTTCACATCAGATAGAACCCAGTATTTGATTACACTCTTCCCCGTACCGACCATCGCACCCTCTAACACAGGTGTCAGGACCGGCGTTTTTAGGCGAAACCGTTTATCGGCCACGCGATCGAGTGTCACAAGTCATTTATGGCTGCAAATTAACAAAACATTGATAAAACACTTCTATCTGCAACGTAAATAATGGTGCAATCACATTTTAATGGTAGAAAATAAGCGAATTATCGCCTCCAGAACCAGTTTTATTAAGTTGTTATATATCGGCAATGAAAACAGCGACCTCTTGCGGTGTGACATCGCTCGAGGCTGAGGCTGCCGCTAAGTGGCGCTATCACCGGTGCGGATCAGTATCCGGGTGTGATCGACGGAGATCACATTTTAGTACAGTAAAATTAAATGTTTGTACCTAATCAGATCTCGCGATGAACTTATTAATCTCGTTTTCAGCGTATGAATCCATGATTTAATGACAAAACGATTGAAATCGATTGAAATTTTATATTGGTTTACATGTCTTTTCGGTATAAATGGAAGGATTTATTTCTGATTGTATTGATATCAATATGTTAGTCTCTTTATTGACAATTTTACATATTTTGATTTAGTTTGCGATAACATTGACAAATGCGTTTTTTTGAGCTTTTTTTATAAATTATATAATTAATTTGGGGTTGTTAATGTTGCTATTTTTATTATTGTTGATCATGGAGACGAGGACAATGGCGATGACCCTGATGATGACGGCGGCGGCGACGACGACGATGATGGTGATGCTGTTGTTATTATTGTTGTTGCTGCTGCTGCTGCTGCTGCTGCTGATGATGATGATGATGATGATGATGATGATGATGACGACGAGGATGATAATGATGATGATGACGATAATGTTGACGATGACGATGAGGTCAATGGCGACGATGCTGCTGATGACGGCTACGGCGACGATAACGATTACGAACACGACGGCGACGATGATGATAATTATGATTGTGATTTTATGAGTCACGAGTATCGAATCGTCTCCAAAATTAATGTATGCTGATCAACTGTTTCAAACGATTTCATAATATGCATAATTAATTGCAATTATGAATTATAATTTATGACTTATGAGTTATGACTTTTGATGTTGAGCCTTAAATATATTTCAAAATATTTTTGTTATTTTTATTATTATGTCTGATATATAATTGCATTGCCACTGTTGTTCCATTGTACAATTTCATAGATCTTTCTGCACTATAAATTAACAATTTAATGATAATTAAACATTATCATTAGTGGACAATGCTGATTATTATTCTCCTGGTAACGTTGCAGATGAAAAAAACAACCAAAATAGAATAGATAGCCGGACATTCCGGATTGCCGCACACTGCATTATCATAAATGTAAAAAAAAAATCATTAAAGATATACCTATATAGCTGGAGATTGCAGCTGTAATTCAAGTTTACTAATATGTTTCTGTGTCTAAAATCTATTACACTTTAGGTAGAAGTTAGGGACATACACAATGTGCTGATTTCTTTGTCACAGATCTTATTCTCTATGAAAACACAACGACTCCAACGAACATCTTCGACGGTAGCATACTTCAGGTTAATACAGCAACTAGCCATATAAATTCCTTTTAAATCTCCCAATTCAAAATTCGACTGATTGTCTAATCAAAATACGAAGATAAAAAGTGCGTTTCAAAGGACTTTGCCTGGATTTAATTAAACAATAGAATGGGCTTAGAGCTCCTCGAAACCTGGTGAAAAACTGTTTATGTATGCACCATGGGAGGTTTAACGGACACTTTTGAGACCAGTGGGGAGGGGGGGGGGCCACTATAGCGTCTCCTGGTGTTTTCTTCGTTGCCGCGAAAATCCATGTCGCTAACATATAATATTAAAACCCGATATTTCGTTTTGCTATATAATTCCTCTGATTTGTCTCGGTGAATAGGTATAAACAAAGCTATGTCAGACATTGAAATCCAAACCAAATATTTATTGAAACTATTATACTTTAATGTATGCTTTTTGTCTAGCTCCTTAACATATGTTTCGTTTACAAAGAATATTTCATATTCTGTATGAAGCTAGCAACAAATATTCCTGTATGAATTTGATATCATGTACGTAACTTTAATGTTTAGCATTTATATGAGTTATAACAGCATATAAAACGTTGTCACATAAAAGTGCTGCCATTTGAAAATTACTCACTTGCGTCTTATGTAGGTGGTTCCCCTGATGTAATAACATGCTCTTTAATTGAGCCATTCCAAAGTTACCCTTCTAATCGAGAAGATTAACTTAAAGTATAAACAGATTAACAGCTAGGATATGTTGATATTTTTCTTGTTTTATTTTACCCGTTGACGTTTCCATACTACACGCATTATGTCTAGCGACGTGAAAGTGAAACTGCTTCCTTGCCGGATTTGAAGGTTAGAAACCAGTAAATCAATTAGACATAGGGTCACATGGTAAAGCAATAAATTCTACTGGCGACGTTCGCATCTTTTGAACATTTCTTTTAAAAAGACTATTCCTTATACTTTCAAAATTTAAAATCTTAAATTAAAAAGATGAATCACGTTTCTTCTAAGAAAATTGATCTCACCTGAATGTAGTCAACCATAATAAAGACAGCATGTTTGGGGGGGGGGGGGGAGGGTCAAATCAAGAAGGATTAAACTAGGCCTTTAAACCAGAGTCCATTATATGAAAAGTCTCTTTTTACAAAAGACCAGTCATCCACCGTGGGATGCTTAGACTATTTACTGACATCTAACCGGAAACGCAACATTCCGACGTCGTTAGCGTCCAAGGCATTCCGGACGCTTTTATGATGACGGCAATTAACCAGTTATATTAACTGGGAAGCTGTTAGGTGTGATTGAGGTAAAAAAATAAGTTGATAACATAAACTATATATTCCCCCTGACAATATTTAAAAAAAAAAAAAAAGATTTGTCATTTTTTGTTGATAATGATGTAAAAGGCGAATGAGTTGGTGTCGTGCATTCATACTGCGCAGTTAGTTACTGTTGGAGTCCCATGCATGTACATAACATTATATAAGTTTCATATAACACTTGAAAGATCGACAATACCACATGTGTCGCAAAATAAATCAAAATATGTGCAATTGTAAAATAAGAGACGTACGTTTTAAAAGCAATAAAATCGGAAATAAATCCAACCATTTATAACGAAAGTTATATCAATTAACAATTTCATTTTCTATAATTTTGTCATTTAAGGGACCTGTTCACAGATTGTCAAATTGACAATTTCAAAAACATTTGTCATATATTCCAAAAACAAATTATACATTATATACAAACAAGCGAAAAACACACTAATGGCTAAGAAATATATAGGACATATAATTTCGTTTATGGATAATCATCAATCGAAATGGATAAAATTATAAAGCGTTTGAAACGCTTTTCCACGGTATTTTGGAAAACACGTGTATCACTTACACAATTTTAAAAATGCACAACCAAATATATAAGTCCGAATGGCCGAGTGGTTTGCGCACGCGATTATTGAACTCAAATGTCCCGGGTTTGATTCCCGGCGAAGACAAATTTTATAATTTACCTTTTTTCTTTATATAACGTTTGTTTTATATTACTCCAGATGCTGTTGTGTTTGCAGTTGAGATATTTAATGACATTTATCAAAAATACGAAAATTCTGTGAACAGGTCTCTTATAAAAATGGATTCATAGGCTGAAGACGAGATTAATAAGTTCATTTATGGAGTTTATTAGGTACGAATGTTAAATTTAACTGGACCAAAATGAGATAACCTTCGATCAGATCCGAATACTGATCCGCATCGGAGATTGTGTCACCCAGCGGCCGATATTAAATAACAGCTTAATAAAACTGGATCTGGAGGCGATAATTCGTTTATTTCTACCATTAAAATGTGCTTACACCATTATTAACGTTGTATATAGACGTGTTTTATCAATGTTCTGTTCATTTGCAGCCACGAATGACATGTGACACTCGATCGCGTGGTCGATAAACGGTATCGCCTCAAAACCAGCGCTCCCGACACCTTTATTAGAGGATGCGATTGTCGGTATGGGGAAGAGTGTAATCAAGTACTGGGCCATACATGATCTGAAATTTGTCATCGTAAAAGTGATATTTTTTCCTTGGCCGTCATTAATAGATTTACATGAGTCGAAGGGAAGTAAAAATCTTTCAAACGGAAAAGGAAAACAAAAAACAAACAGACATTGTGCAACATAAAATCAAAACGCTTATAGCGTAGAAAGACTGTTGGCGATAAAAGAAACTTAAGGCATGTGAATCATGAGTGCATTTTTGCTAAAAAGGAAACCTTTGTTTGAATGAAGTTCAATTTCCCACCTTTAAACTTTATAATGTGGCTTCTCAATCAATAGTATTCACCATCATAATAAAAACTAAATAGTAAGTAACGAACAAATTCAGAATGAGAATTAGTAACAAGAACAATTTTTTTTCGCAACGAGTCAAAAATAAAAAAAACCGATGTAGCGCAGTAATTTGGTGGTCTTATTGCAAGACACTCCGGTGAATATTTCGGTTACACACAAGTTAATAGCAAAACTAGTTAGTTTAAAGTTACATTTTTATAAATTGACCCTTTTTAAAAAGTGTAATTGTAATAATTCACATAATATACGCATTATAATACTTATTACATACATTGTCTTTAAAAATTTAAAATGTAAGAAAACGAGTGAAAAACTTTGCTGTCTTGAAGAAGGACAATTTCTGTTTTCGATTTACTGACTAATGGCCTGCAAAGAAAAGAAGTAGTTTTCCGCGATACCTGTATTGGAAATTACCCTCTCGAAAGACCGTTGGCTTCCGCCAACAGTCTAAAAACCCTTCTTCTATACAATCAACCATACAGCAGTTCTACATCCGTAAAACTACATCCTTGTTTACCTCCCACCGTGGTCCACACATGTTAGACGATATAATAAGTATACTAGAAATTCAATTATTACCTCTACCAAGGATCCGGGTGATCGTCTGAATCAATGAGTATTTTTAAAGGATTCTTTATTAATGGGGGTTATGAAAATTACCAACATATGCTGTACAACTCATTAGTTTCACAACACATGGGAGAATAAGCTGGTTTGGCAGATGTTTGCGCTGTCCGAGTGCTTTCTAGTTATATACATGGTTCCCGATAATTATGATGTTACTAATTACTAATATCATTTGATTACTACCTTTAATAGACATCAACAGAGAGCAGCAGTATTTTTTAATTGTATACTTTGCTGTACGATATTGTTGCAAAACTATCGAACTCCGCACAATACACATACTTTCCTTTCGTGCGCGCGCATCATTAGACCGTGTCGCAAACAATACATTCCGTGCGGCATGACATACATCATATGATAGTAATCAGTCTGGATAAAGAGACTCATTCGAGAAGAAATGCTAATCTTTTCGTGTGGGCAGCTACCGTAAATGTGAACGATTGATATTGTTTGTCTCGTTAAGTTTTTGTACGTTTCTTTTTTTTTTCTAGTATATGAATTTCTAGGTCATCCTAATGCATTGACCCAAGTATCCCGGCATTTATAACCTACATGCATAAAGTATTTGTATTGAAGAACTCAGTTTGAGCTTGTTTAAGTTTTATTTATTTTCGTTTTCATTTTCATTTATATTGGTGCTTTAACTTTTCAACTTTTCAACAAGTTATTTACTTACGTAGCTTATTTTATTAACTTTTTGTATGGACCTATATCATCATATCATCATCATCGTCATCGTCATTATAATAATTATTATTCTTATAATAATTATCATTATAATTATAATTATTATTATTATTTTAATACTACTAATAATAAGCATTTCGATAAAAATTTAATCATCGTACATATCCACGATGCACTAGTTTTACACAAAACGAGTACCCATTAACTCACAAAAAAGCTCATTTGTACTGAAAAAGTAACAATTTGTCATCACTATCAAATAACATGTTACCATGCTTAATAGCTGACTTAACATTCTACTAAAATGTACTGGCCAAATGCCAACACCTCATTTATCTTCTAAGTCGGAGCTCTTTTCAGCAGGACACCATCGCGTGTCGGCATCCATGGCAGACTCGAGCGCGAGGACCGCAACAATCGCAGCCTCGCTTTACCACTGATAATGGGAGCGTTAGTAGCATACTGGAAAACCGTTTAATATGCATTAATTGTGGAAGGCGTGTAGAATTTCTGCAATTCTAACGCTTTCAAACAAAGCCTAGTTAAAGAGTTAACAACGCTTTCATTGTTGAGGTCTGTTATGTCATTCGATAGGATTGTCCGCCTGGCTTGTGCTATAAAATGATGTCCTATCAAGTAGAATATTGTAGTTGTAGAATGTCGCGAGGTATTGGTTTGTAATTGTAATAAACGTTTTGATTAGTTATAGTAATGTGATGAAGAAACAAAAAACTTTGATAGTTTAAAATCCTTTAGTAACATGAAACGGCCGTACTAAATGTGTGCATGGTGTTTGGCTATATAACGCCATTATATGCATTTATTGGTTATTCCGTTTACAGTTTCTTTGGTAAATATAAATCTAGACTTATGAACAACAAAATTGTGCATTATTTATTTCCTCCATTCAGCAAACAGTCCGTATTTAGCAGGTTCCTACGGTACTGAATGTACGTTTATCCTTTTCAGTTTTTACACCATCTAATTGTGATTAAAGTTGACACATAGTTCACGTAGTACTTATCACCAAAAGAACTGACGGGACATGCGCGTATCCGATTTCCGGCGCCGTGAATTTAACATGCCGTTGCCAACAATGGGATACTGCTCGGGAGGAAACCTGAGAGCTAAACACAGAACGCCATCCGAGAATCCAATACTGTTGAAAACGAGGTGCACCAAATCACATTCTCGTCCCACGAGAACTGACTCGGATTTAAGAAGTACCGTTATGCTACAAACAGATATTTAATTGAACTTATTATGTAACCGTAAAAGCATTATGCGGACCACATGCTTTTCAAACGGATTTTCATTCAGTGGCATGTATACGGACACCGTAGACATAATGAAAAGTGTTAACTTGCAATGCTATTCAATATTACTTTGTATATCCATTTTGTCGCATGCATAAAAACTGTAATAAGCCCCCAAACCTTTTTGTGTTGTGCATATTACAAAACATTCATGCGATTGATAGTATTTATGCATATGAGTGAAAATGTTTTGCATTAGGATGGATTATTAGGAGGACAAAAAAAGTAGAAGAAAAATCATAAGAAAAAAAGCTCCTAAGGAACATCTGGGTTTTAAAACTATAGACAATATGTCATACATGATAAAACAAATGTTTCTGTGCTACTTGCGTTCTGCAAAGCATATTCCACTATTATATGTTATACCGATATTATAAAATTATAACATAATATTGACAAAGAATTGCAAACCACTAAGAATTTAACTGGTTATAAATTATACAATCATGTAACTTGCTAATTGAAATACACAACTGTGGTTGACATTTTGTTTTATTTATGCAACTTGGAATCTTTCAAACATTAATGATTGCGTAAATGCTTACATTTTATTAAAGATCATGTCAACATTTTTTCTGTAATATAAGTTTGGTTAAGTTCAAAGTTATGTAAGCGTTCAATCAGTCGACTATTAATTATAAATAAGTACTTGTTCCGTACATGACGTTTGTTTATGAAATTTAACTCGCAAAGGTTTTTCTATCAAGCAATAAATCGCATTTGCTTTTTGATTACATTATTGTACTTTGAAGATTTACGACAGTACCAAGCAAGTTTTATGACGAGTAACGACGACCTGATCAAAGTTTGATATATTATGTAATACATGGTTCATACTAAAGTTTGTCTCCAAATAAACTTCACTCATGATATCAATTCGTTGTAAGTGTCGAAAAAATACATTTGCAAAGTATTGTACTCACTTGTGACTTATTTCAACTTCAAAAAGATGTTGTTAGCTAAGGAGCATTTTCCACAGATTGGCAAACTATTGCGAACTACCTAGACTTATTAAATCCTTTAACTCAGTCGGTTTGTTCTTATTAAGCTTTCGTTTTGCCGATATAATGCAAAACAGCTATATCTAGTTAACACGCTCCAGTGGGAGTATACTTGCACACCGTATCCTGTCACAAGAATTAGGTACTTTGACGATAAAAACCTGGTTTACCAGTTCTTTATTGTTTGAGTGTTTCACATAAACACAAATAGGATTGTTTCTTTTAATTAATGCGCTCCTTAAACGATATTTCATTGATCCTGTCCCGAATCGAGAAAAAAATCACGCCTTAACAACGTTATGTGGTTACATCAATATCGATTTGATTGAATCATCAATAGTCCTGGTAGATAACAAAGTGATCAAATCGAGAAACTTTACGAGACAGTCGATCATCGTGTTTTTGTCCGCCACTCCAAATTGACTTGATCAAATAACCTGCTAAATCCCCACGCTTTCTCGTTGATTGATTGTTAGTGGTGAAACAGCAAATTTACAATCTGTGCCTATATTTTCGTTATGGGAATGACTCGTTTGAAATTGCAAATAAATCCATCACATATAATTATAGTACAACTGTACAACAAGCAAGTCATCATGAGCAAAGCATGCGGATTTTTGCTCCATGAGTATGGACATGGAAATAAAATTGTGAATACATTGTAAATAAACAATTGTAAGAGACCAAAAAACGTACTTGTGCTCGTTTTTTTTTACATTAGTTGTAGTGTATGTAAATACTTGCAACAATAAATCATTAATTTAAAGAGTTTTTTTATGAATATTGCTCAGCGCGTATGGTCATTGCACTTAAAAAAAACATATGAAGAAACAAACCTAAACGGCTTGTGCTGATTTATCATTACAACAGGTTTCTAGCGCAGGAATACATTTATACATATACGATGTCTCAGCTTCAGAATTTTAGCTTCGAAGGTATGAGGCCCGGGTATAAATAGAGGATAGTTGATTTCGGTGTAAGATCGTATATATTTTTTCTATGATCATGAATGAAATAAAATACTATCTTTCACCGAAATCAACCCCCCCCCCCCAAAAAAAAATCTACGTTTTTTACGTTTTAAATATCGCGGGACTCATAACGTCATTTCGTCAAAATAATGACGTCATTTCATAATTTTGAGTACGGCATCGTTGACCGTTCGTTTAATTTACACAGTGCATTATCAATTTTATTTCACTGATATTTCTCCATAAATCACTGAAAAGCGTAAAATACAGCCCATTTTATTTGTCTGCTTGCGACATTTGACCAATGGTATAATAATTATACAACAATTGGACTTCGTTGATCACAGGCAAAAAACAGGACGAGAAGGCATTTAACCACACCATTTTTATTGTTCCATAAAAGTCATGGCCCAAACCTTTGCTTAGATTTGGTGTGATCGATGACAAAAACGCAATAATTATATCGGAATATTACCAGAATCTGTGGAATTCAAAGTAATTTGTATTTCACAATGTATGTACGCTCTTCTCATAAAACTATAGTTTTATTTTGTATTATCCATGCCTTAACATTGTCATATATGTTTTAATTGCTTTAAGCATATTATTATTTTTTACACAATAAACATAGTGAATTAAATTTAAGCTTCTCATGTTTGAGGCCCGGGTTACTTTCCAGCTAATTCAAGTGCATGTTTGGAACCAAACGTAATACTTAGTCTCCGAGTTCGACGCATGTTTGGTCCGTTTGGCCTGTGTGGAACCAAATGTGACACATAGAGTCCAGCTCCGACCCATTGTTTTGGTCCGTGTGGCCTGTGTGGAACCAAATGTGAGACAAAGTGTCCAGCTCCGACACATGTTTGGTCCGTTTTGCATGTGAGGAACCAAATGTGACACATAGTGTCCAGCTCTGACCCATTGTTTTAGGTCGCTTGGCTAGTGTGGAACCAAATGTGCCACATAGTGACCAGCTCCGATCCATTGTTTTAGTCCGTTTGGCCTGTGTGGAACCAAATGTGACACATAGTGTCGAGCTCCGACCCATTGTTTTGGTCCGTTTGGCCTGTGTGCAACCAAATGTGACACATAGTATTCAGTTCCAACGCATGTTTGGTCGGTTTGGCCTGTATGGAACCAAATGTGACAAAGTAATTCAGTTGTTGTCATCCACGATTTGTTTTGCCAATTAAATAATGAACACAATATTTGTTATGGATGAAACTATTACAGGATACGTGTGAAGTAGCTAAATTACATAATGCAGGTGTCAACAACTTGCAAAAAAAATCCATAAAATATTCTTTGCGATGAAATTGCACACGTTTACATTTAAAATTTATTTTCATGATTCATGACTTAACAATCCGTTAGTTTTCATCGCTTTGGATTACGTAGCATTTAGATGATGATACAGATAAACAATGAACTATGTGAAATGGAATATAATGATATAAACTAAAAGTGGTAAATAATTTATTTGAAAAAACGTACACGGCATACTCAGTCAATAATCTCACAAAACCTTTATCACACCTAAACAGTATCATGCGCTGACAACTAATGTTTGCAATTACATTTCTAAAAAAAACACGTTCGTTTCTACTTGTGATAGATTGTTATTGCTGATTGAAATAAACATCTGTAAATGTCCATGACTCAGCCCAAGTGTTTATGTGGGGTACGAATCTGTCACTTTTCACAGAGCTTTGTTAGCCATTACAAATACGGGAATCGAGTTTCCTAACAAACGCACAAAAGACTCTCCACGTCCCATGTTCGAGGGGTGTTCATTAAGAGACGCGATTTATTGTAACGTTCTTCATCGTCGCTATGCACGCGCCGCCAAAGGGGGCATGTAAGTTATTAACAGAACTTTAATTTCGCTTTGTCACCTTCAAGTTATAAGATTTAAACGGCTCAAGACGCTTCTGTCACTTCAGACACCGTACCTAGCTGTACGCGTTATGTTTAGATAAAAATCTAGTGCATGTCAAACGTATATTTGAATCCGCATTAGAGCCTTGTTGGACTAAGGCTTCATTGAAATAACGAAGGGTTTTCATTGTCGAAAATGCTATCAAAAATAAATGTGTCTTTATATTAGTCATTCAACTCATAAAGTAGTTGGCCGGCTGCACAGTAATGTTTATTTCACATCATATGTAATATCTGATACCAAATTAACCCGAGTGTGCCATTCTGCGGTGCGCTCCATTCGATGAATTCAATCGACAACAATAAAAACACTTAACAGTTTACGTTTAACAACTCATTTATAACTGTTAACACATTTTAATTTTTATTTATGGCTGAAAAAACTCCGCTTCATTGGCCCTATTTCGCTTTACTTAAACGTGTATGTGAGACCCCAGTCAGGTATATTATAGAAGGTACCCCAGTCACGTATGCTATGGAAGGTTAATCCGTCTTTTGGTTGTTAATGTTGAATTATAACATGATGCTCGCTAATTTTCCTATAGACAAAGAACACAATTATTGTTGTTAAACTACCCAATAAACAACTCAAAAAGAAATCCCGATTCTGAGCGGGGCGTAGTAAAAAATAGTTCGATTTAATATTTCAAAAATATTTGTCAAATCATGTTCGAAACGTAATAATGTTCGCATTATCGTTGCTTATCGGCCAATAACCAACTCTTTGTCGTTCTGATGCGTGACTAATGCTGACTATAACTAATGCTCTCGTGACTTAATTTCTACGAATCAGAACTCCAAAACGTTGTTTATTGGCCAATAAACAACAATAAATCGAAAATTATTTCTTAATTGTAATAGTGTACATATGTCCATGTAATGTTGCTTATGTCTTATGGCTTCTGTTGGACCTTTTGGTTGTTGGTAGTGGTAGCGTATGTTGAGTATGTCTTATGGCTTCTGTTGGACCTTTTGGTTGTTGGTAGTGGTAGCGTATGTTGAGTGTGTCTTATGGCTTCTGTTGGACGTTTTGGTTGTTGGTAGTGGTAGCGTTTTTTGAGTATGTCCTATGGTTTCTGTTGGACCTTTTGGTTGTTGGTAGTGGTAGCGTATGTTGAGTATGTCTTATGGCTTCTGTTGGACCTTTTGGTTGTTGGTAGTGGTAGCGTATGTTGAGTATGTCTTATGGCTTCGGTTGGACCTTTTGGTTGTTGGTAGTGGTAGCGTATGTTGAGTGTTTATCGGGAGCACCTGGTTTCTCTCCCTTACTCACATATAGTCACCGATGTGGTCAGACTACGTGTTAGTTGTGTAACACGGAGATAGTCCAAGATACTGGAGCTGACACATTTCAGAGGCGACTTTGGGTGTTTTAGAGCCCGGTGAGTAGCGATTGTACACTGCACCTCGAATACATGTCGTATGCGAACGTCGAGTAGATTACGATATTGCGGGGCTCGAACCTGTTATGCTTTGGTTGCGAAGCCAGCGAGTTACAAGTAGACCTAGGATCGGCCACGAAATATGGTTGTGCCCACATGCTGATGTGGTAATTTTAGTGCATTAATGGTAACGTTATGCAATGGTATAGTTGTTGGTAGTAGGAGTTGTTGGTGCTGATACGAATTATTGCTGCTGAAAATAGTAGACATAGCTTGTTGAAGTTAAAGGTGCTGATAGAACTGAACGTTCTTTTTTGTTAGAAGTGTATGCTGCTTATAACGGATAATAATCAAAGCTTCTGGTAATTGTAGTTGCAAGGGGTAGTGATTGAAATGTTTTTGTGATGGCTGGTGTTGTTAATGATCGCGGTGCTTAAACGTGTACGTGGATTTGTTGCTTCTGTATTAATTTTTAATTGCTTAATCTTTGTTATATGTTCTGATTATAGCTTCATGTGTCTTGCAGCTGCTGCCGCTATTGCATTCTCAATTCGTATGGTATTTGTGTGCTGTAATGATTGTTATAAGTGTGTCATACTCGTATCACCACTTTTAGAAATTTATCGTGGTGACTGCTATGTAATTTATTCAGCGTTGAAGCATTTCCTCGTAAGAGTACATCCACCCTGAGTGTACATATTGTCGGAATATGACTGACCGTACACCCCCGTGATGGTTTGGTTTCTGACGAATATCGGTCTAGCGGGCCAAGTGTCATTGATTCATTGAAATCGTTGAAGCTGCGGTCCCTGAAACTCGTACAATCATGACCTTAGATTTCAGTGTTTGTGTATTTATGCGCTATCACTATAGTTTTGTTCTAGTATCTACAATATACTGATGATAGGTTGTAAATTATTGTATTCAAAATGAATGCTCTGTTATGTCCAGTGAAACCAATCTGACATATGTAAGATGACTTCATCTGTGCTGTGCTACGCTATACTATGCTGCGATTTGCTATGCTACGCTGTCATATACTAAGCTGCGATTAGTATGCCATGCTACGATGTGATATACTATGCTGTATACGGTTGTTGACTGTATGCGGAAATGTGCGTCTTTACTATGCGTGATTTTGATGCTATGCTATGCTATGCTGTGCAACTAAAGCTGTGCTATACTATGCTTTGTCACGCTTTGCTATGCTATGGCGTGGTACGTTTTGCTATGTTATGCTGTTCTTTTCTATGTTGTGGTTTGCTTGACAGTAGTTTGCTATGGTATGTTAGTAGGAGTAGGGGATTCGAACAGTAAGTAAGACAACACCAGCACCTCGCTTGGTAACTCATGTGCACAACACAACTTACGTGAAAAATCATAATATATATTGTTTATGTTTTTCAACTTATTTTTTTTTTATCTGAATCACACCTAACAGCTTCCCAGTTATTATCACAGGTATGTCGCCGTCAGCACAGAAGCGTCCGGAATGCCTTGGTCGCTAACGACGTCAGAATGTTGCGTTTCCGGTTAGATGTCAGTAGTAGTCGGGCACTGCGCGGTGGTCGAACGTAGGCCGTATATCTAATAGCTCGTTTTTTTCATTTGTAAAAGGAGACATTTTTTATAACGGAATCTGGTTTAAATGGTCATTTTCTGAAAAACTATATGCCTCCATTGACATTTTGATGCATCGTGACACAGAAAGTGAGATGAATGTTCATAGAAGTAACGTTATACATTTTTTTTAATTACAAATTTTGAAAGCAGAGTGAAGCGTCTTTTTCTAGAAATGCTAACGTCGCCAGTAGATTTTGCGGTTTTACTATGGAAACTTTGGAGATTTGATTTTCTGGTTTCTAACTTTCAAATCAAGAAAGCAATTTCACTTTCACGTGACTAGACATGATACTTGTAGTAAGGAAAAGTCGACCGGGTAAAATGAAACAAGAAAAACTTGAACATCCCTGAACCCTAGCTGTTAATCTGTTTATACTTTTAGTTTATTTTCTCGAATGGGAAGTCAACTTCGGGAAGGCTCAATTAAGGAGCATGCTATTAAACCTAGGGGAACAACATGCATCAAACGCCAGTGAGTAATTTTCAAAGGTGCAGCACTTTTACGTGACAGCGTTTTATGTGTATTTTAAAATCATATAAATATTATACTTTAAAGCTACATAACATAACACATACATAAATGCATGTGTGTTTCTAGCTTCATACCTATTAATTACATAGTATTCATTCATTCATTCATTCATTCATTCATTCATTCATTCATTCATTCATTCATTTTTCATTCATTCATTCATTCATTCATTCATTCATTCATTCATTCATTCATTCATTCATCATTCATTCATTCATTCATTCATTTATTTATTTATTTATTTATTTATTTGTTTATTTATTCATTCATCATTCCTTTGTTCATTCATTCATTCATTCATTCATTCATTCATTCATTCATTCATTCATTCATTCATTCATTCATTCATTCATTCATTCATTCATTCATTCATTCATTCATTCATTCATGCATACATACAACAAACATTCATTCATTCATTCACTCGTGCGCTCATTTTTATTCAAGCGTTGAAATGTGACATTGCTGTGTATCATTTTTAAACGCTTAATTCGGACGTCATTGAATAATTTTACGACGTAACGTTGGGTACGTCATTGACGTGCTTTTAGTCTAAGCAGTTACGCATAGAGCATACATTTAAGTCTCAAACAGAAGCAATTTTCAATAACCTTTTGGTTTGGATTTTAATATCTTTAATAGGGTTGTTTATAGCTATTTACAGAGACTAAACAGTGGAATTATCTAGCGAAACAAAATCTCGGTTTTATTTGTTAGCGACATGCATTTAAAGCGGCAACGAAAAACCACTGGGAGACGCGATAGTTACCCCCCTGGTCGCCAAATTGTCCGTGAAACCTCCCATGGTGCGAGCATAAACAGTTTTTTACCAGGTTTCGAGAAGCTCTATACCCAATCTATTGTCTAATTAAATCCAGGCAAAGTCCTGTGAAACGCTCTTTTTGTATTCGCATTTTGATTTAGACAATCAGTCGGATCAAATTTTGAATTGAGGGATTTTAAAAGGATTTATATAGCTAGTTGCTTTATTACCCTGAAGTATGCTCCCGTCGAAGGTGTTCGTTGGCGTCATTGTGTTTTCATAGAGAATATTAAGATCTGTGACAAAAGAAATCAGCATGTTATGCATTTATGTCCGCCAACATCTACTAAAGTTGCAGTAGCTGTGTAGACACACAGAAAGTTGTTAGCTTGGGAACAACGCAAAACCTGTCAAACAGTCAGGCATGCCTGACAAAAAGGCGGGGGTCTGACAAGATTTTTTAACCAGCCTATACATATAATTTTTGCTTTTCTTAATAAGTAATGAATGTACTACTGAAACAACAGCTACAACTTACACGCGTCATGTTTTACAGAATTGCTGCATTATGATTATTTATTTGACATTGAATGTCATGTGTTTAACATAAGGTGTACAGCGTACAAATCGTAGTGTCTGACAGCTGATCTAGAGGTTTCCATATTCGGCTGTTGCTGATATTGAATATTATTATAGCTGCAAGCGCGAGCTTTATGGGTTATACTATTATATTATGATCTTGCGGTGTGCGGCAAGCCGGAATATCAATCTATATGTTTTGTTCGTTGCTTTTTTTATCTGCAACGTTATAAGCTAAATGGAGAATAATAATCAGCATTGTTCACTAATGATTACGTACAATTATTATTGCATCGTTAATTTATAGTGCAGATTCTACGAAATTGAACAATAGGACCATGCACAGAGATAATGCAATTAAATATCGCCCATAAAAAAAGGAAAAAAAGGAAAAAATAATATGTTCAAATATATTTTAAGTCTCAATAGTCAAAAGTCATAATTCATATTCATAAATTATAATTCATAATTACAATGCATTATGCATATGATGTAATCGTCCAAACCCTCTGATCAGCATACATCAGACTTGGGAGACGAGTCGATATTCGTGACTCATGAAAACAGGGTCGGGGGAATACGGAGGAATAAACATACTCAGAAATCATCATCATCATCTTCTTCTTCTTCTTCTTCATTGTATTCATCTTCATCATCATTATCGTCTTCTTTTTGTTCATCATCATCATCCTCTTCTTCATCGTCATCATCATCACCATCATCGTCGTCGTCTTTATGTTCATCTTTATAATCATCATCCTCTTCTTCCTCTTTATCTTCTTCATCTTCTTCATATTCTTCATCATCATTATCTTCTTCTTCTTTTTCTGCTTCATAATCATGAGTATCATCATCATCAGCAGCAGCAATATAATTGCCATCGTCATCATCACCATCATCATCAGCAGCAGCATAATTGCCATCGTCATCGTCATCGTCGTCATCACCATCATCATCATCACCATCATCATCACCATCATCATCATCATTATTTTCACCATCACCATCAACAACAACAGCAACAACCTTTATCATCGTTACTCACTGATGCAAACATACCGTGAATTCACATCACAAAAATGGAAACTATTCCAATGAACATATCTCCAAATGTATGGTAAAATATTAGGAATGATTTTAAATGGAAAGAAACTGCATATATTATCATTGACCGGGCAGACTAGAACTAAAAAAGTCAATATTATATATTCAAATGTCAAATCAATTGCGTTTTATCTGTGCAACGAAATGTCAAGGGCTCGGTCAAAAACCTATACAATCTAAAATAATCAACTGTATCAATTATTCAGCACTGAAGTTGATTTGAATTCGATTGTATTATTCCTAATGATTTCTTATGTAAATTGGATGTGGTCTTCGTAAATGTTTGATTTGAAAATCGCTAATTAAAAAACGGTCTTCGAAGTTTGACAATACACCACGTTGATAATTAAATATACACGACGAGGAATTGACCAAATTTGCAGACGTGGAGGGCGGGACGAAGAAGAAACGGAGAATAAAATGATGGTGAATAAATGATTACACAGTCGGTGAATAAATACTAGTAATGGGTGAATATATGGTTACAAATTCGAGAATAAATCATGGGTGGATATATGACTACAAAATGGGAGAATAAATCATGGGTGAATAAGTTATAGCAAAATGGGAGAATAAATAATGGGTAAATATATTATTACAAAATGGGAGAATAAATGGTGGGCAAATACATAAACATACATGTGTATAAAATGCTATCACAGACATGTGGTGAATAAATGACAAGTGTATATATGTTGGGGGAATAAATGAAGGATGAATAAACGAAGAGGGAATAAATGTAAAAAAAGTTAATGACGACTGAATACATTATTTAAGGTGAGGCAAATGAATGACCAAAGAACAATGATGGTTAAATAAATGATTAAATATTGATTAAGTAATATTTGGATTAATGCGTTATCAAAAAATTGACCGGTTAAATGTAGGGGTGTAACGATATATCGGTATACCGGTATATCGCGGTATCAGATCTCGCTGTAATATATCGCGAAATTACATACCGGTATTTCACGATATGTACTGTTTGTGCGTTTACAATGTCTTGTCATGAAATAATCGTTATTTTATAGGTGTTTTGTTGCGTCACTGTTGTGGTGATTTTGCATGTTTGTACATATTGGCTCCAAATTATAATGCTGGTAATGACGTAATGGTTTTCTATCGAAACTGAATTAATGATTTTGAAAATGTTACCTGTGAATATATTGCATACGAAGACTAATGTTCTATATGTTCATTATTTATTGAATAGAACGATTTTTGGATAGTTGACAAAGAAAGTTTATTTCTAATACACAAATGAAACATATATACAAAACGCGAACATGTATTAATTTCAAAATATCTTAACCAAATGTTGTTATTTAAAACTTGTGCTGATTAAAATATCTTAACAATGCATAGTTGGTAACCTAAATGTTAATGTTTGACAAGCAAATAGAAGTTGGTGAGATTTATGGTGTTTCTTGTCTTGTTTGCTAAATATTGAACATTGCGATCTGTTCGTGAATTAATTAAAGTTTAGCAATGAACAGAGCGTACTCTATTTAAGACAAATTATCGTCAAATACCTAGGTATTTTTAGTGCGATACGGAAGAGAAACTGTGCATTTCAATTTGGGCAATATATAGCGGTATTTATCGCGATATATTTCAAAATATTGCGATATAGCGCGATATGGGCCAGTGATATCGTTACAAACCTAGTTAAATGATGAGCAAATCAGCAGTGGGTAAGTCAATGACAAATGATTATATAAATGGCGAATGAGTGAAATGGCTGTAGTAATCAGATAGTAAGAGAAAAAAAACACTAACGATATGCAATGAATAAACCCAACGACCGAACCAAAATTAGAATGAATAAGTGCATACATTTGACTGCCGTAAAGCGAATATACTTAATCGTTGTTTTTATTGACGTTACATTGTATTTATAACCAAACCACAATCTAACCAAAACTTAATAAAACGCACGTACGGACGAACGCATGGATGAATAAATGAATCATCACTGAGATGTTATGAAAGGAACATTATTAGTCAGCCAAATGCGTCCCAAATCCCAACTCCGAGACGAATGATGCACTTGATAACTGTCTGCTTCGTATCTGAAAACCAATGTGTTATTGTGTCACTTCTTTTATTATTCACTTATTATTAAAACGCATTAATCACAAATCATTTTTAATTTCCATATTTGAACTGATGTACTTTATGACTTTAAGCAATAAAAAAGAGAATACATTCACCGCACCTATCACACTGTGCGATTGTGTTCTAAAATCATGAGTCATTTAAAGGGCCCTGTTTACAGATTGGGAAGTTGACAATTTTCTTTCTTTTTTTTCTGGTCATAAAACCAAAAAAAGGGGAAAATATGTCATAAGCGAAATAACACTACTGACAGAAATACAAGTATATGGGAAACATAGTGTCTGTCGTCTATGAAAAATTATCGAATGAAATGGATAAAATTATAAACCGTTTGTAGTTCGCTTTTAAGTTGTATTTTTGAAAACACATGTATCGCTTACATAGCGTGAAAAATACACCACCAGGATTTGAAAAACCGTAACCGGGTATTTGGCCGGCCCTGCAAAATCGTGAACGGGGAATTATCCGCCTTTACAAATTTGACGAGCGGGCTTTTGTCCGGTCGGGGTATAGTCCGGATACCGGATGTTAAGTCCAAATGGCCGAGTGGTAAGCGCAACAGTTTTTAACCAAGCGGTCGTATGTTCGAGTCCCGGAGAAGGCAACTCTTGAAATTCCATAAAAAGCGCGTCGTTGGAAAACCGGACTTAATGCATGTGCGTAAAGTGTCGTCCCGGATCAGCCTGTGCAGTCCGCACAGGCTAATCCAGGACGGCACTTTCCACTTTTAAGGTATTTTCTGTTTCAATGAAGTCTCTTCTAAACATCAATCCACTGTAGGCGGAAAGTGCCGTCCTGGATTAGCCTGTGCGGACTGCAGAGGGTAATCCGGGACGACACTTTACGCACATACATTAAGACCGGTTTTCCCACGACGCGCCTCAAATGTTTTTTACTTATGCATTTTGTAAAATATTTGTTTTCGGTTAGTCCTACTGCTTTAGTTTTTGTAGTGACGACTTAAATGACATTAAAAAAAATAAGTGAACAAGTTCCTTTAAAAATTTGTTATACGACTATGTTAATGTACATGTTTTTGTTAAACATTATTGAGTTTTTATGATGATTGTTATTGTTAATAATGTCACAAATGGCAATTGTTTCATTTTTTCTGTCTTAAATGTTTTATCATTGACAATCGTTTGCTAATTGTGTATATTTCTATTAACAATTAGAAATGTTAGTAAGAATAACCAAGTATTCCGCGTCATATTTATAGAACAATTGACAATTGTAATATAGGTTGAATAGATGTTTAATGTATTTAAAAATACTCGTTCATGTAAAAGAAGAGATATGAGACGTGCCATGGGAAAAACGCGGGCTTAATGCATGTGCGTAAAGTGTCTTCCCGGATTAGCCTGAGCATTCCGCACAGGCTAATCCAGGACGGCACTTTCCGCTTTTATGGTATTTTCTGTTTCAAGGAAGTCTATTCTAAACACAAATCCACTGTAGGCGGAAAGAGCCGTCGAAGGTTCGAGCCCCCGCTACACCCTAACCTACTAACTCGTCTTTCGCATGAGACGTTAAACCGAGGTGCAGTGTACTAGGTGCTTCACACCGGGCACTAAAAGACCCAGGGTCGTCTCTGGAACGGGGCGTCTCCTGTATCTTGCACTATCCCTCGTAACCCAACTAAAATGTCTTCTGGGGGCGATGGCCATATGGGAGAGAATCCCGGTGCACTCGATAAAAAATTACCACACACACACGCGATCGGGGGTTCGATCCTTACCAGGGGAGCGTTCGAATAATCTTTATCAGAAAGACACCATTTACTGGTTCTAAACAGGAAATGGACTAGAACATGTCTCACTAACCCACAGGCTTCCAAAACAACCGATCTAAAATACAAAGTTTTAAACTATGCATATACGTTAAACTAAAGAAATATTAATACTCTTATGTGATAAAATATATGTATCATTTGTCATATCACAATTATATTTTAAACATTGTAACACGAAAACCAGTTGATTGTGACTTATAAAATGACTCAGTGATATGTTTTGGCTTGTAAATACAATGACAGGCTATGGAGGAGTTTTTCAACGTCGAGCTCAAACTATCAATTACATGCATCTATGAAAGTTTACATCAAAGAATGATTAGATCGTATTGTATCAAATATATATCGGATTGACGGATGGATGGATGGATGGGTGGGTGGGTGGGTGGGTGGTTGGATGGATGGATGGATGGATGGATGGATGGATGGATGGATGGATGGATGGATGGATGGATGGATGCATGCATGCATGCATGCATGAATGAATGAATGAATGAATGAATGAATGAATGAATGAATGAATGAATGAATGAATGAATGAATGAATGAATGAATGAATGAATGAATGAATGAATGAATGAATGAATGAATGAATGAATGAATGAATGAATGAATGAATAATCTTTGTTGATTGTTGAGTTGTTGTGCCGACTAAAGGCGCCACCTATCTGAGCAACACTTCACAGTGTGTGACAGGTGCGATAAACAAATCGAGTAAGAAAACGATCAGAGTCAATTGTCAATTTATCAAATCAAAGCCATGGTGCAAATGACTTCTGGAAACACCGCGAATTGGCAAAAGAAAACTGTTACTTCATTCTGAGCAAATCTCGTCAAGCAGATTGAGATACTGAGGATATAAATATTTGACATCTTATGTTGAATGTCAAAAGCATTTGTTAATTAGTTTGAAAACAGGTTAATAAAATTACCTTTAAGTACATGGGATATTATCGCATTAAAACGACGGAGAATTTGGTGTTTTAAGACAGAATTAGCATTTGTTTTATAACAGCTTCTATCACACAAAATAAAGTCCAAGGAGAATTGCTGAAAAAGTATTAATCCAATGAAGAAATAATAAGGTACGTTAAAATGGGTTATTGTTGTATAAATATATCACTTAAAAGTTGTTATTGCATCATTTGTAACGGGTGTAACCGACGGTGATTTCAAAGGATGGTAAAAATGTAGCACTTTCTTAGCAAAACTCGGAATCAATACGCATTATTAAATTATAATATGCGCGGAAATTGTCGAGTTCTTTGTCCCTCGCATTTCAAAAGAATTGATATATAAACAGTCTATACCTTTAAACTGCCTGTTAGGAAAGGGGAGCAACTCTGCAGGTCTTGTGGTTTGATAATAGTATTATTCGTGAGTATGTTTATTTTTTATTTTAAACGGCACTTTTATTTAAAAGTGGTCTTAAATACTGACAGGTTAATTATTTTTCGTATAAATGAAGGGAGACACTGTGTATTTTGATTCAGAATAAAAACTCACTTGTGCACGTTTGTATTTCGAAATACAAAAACTATAAAGTCTGATGATTTTGCTTTGCGCAATTATTAGAGGGGCATATAATCCATAACATTTTGTCATTTTTCACCTTAATAATTGTTCACATTGAGATCGGTGAAATGTATAATTTTTAAATATATTTCAGTGTCTTATTAACTTATCTTCATAATATTATTATTACTATTATCATCTCAAATATAGTTAAGTGTCTTGTTCTAATGGTCATATTATAATTATTATCAGGATCATTATTTATACTATTTATTATTATTATTAAAATGTAATTTAAGTTGATAAAATAATAATGTTGCATGCTCATTGTTTTCAATTATTTGAATACGTTCGTTCCAATAATCGCCATCTTGAAATCTGCTTGCACAAGTATTTTCAAAGTAAATACATGAACCGATATCTAGCGTCTCAAATACATTTAAATTTAAACTATCAGTCGCTTCATGAATGAATATTTTACCTGTACAAAATGAGTCACACGTCACATATCGGTCACGTGATGCTTCAGCCAATCAGAACGCTCGCTGGCTTAAACCAGTCTAGTATATCAAAAGTAGTTTTCGTCGCAGTCAGTGTAATACATTTTGTCGATTGAGCGAATGAGTGTTATATGAATTACTTTAAAACATCGTAAACTATAAAACTTAAAGTGAATTTTTATATTCGTGCATGGATTATTATAGTATGATCTGTCAAATTATGTAAAATAGAAAGGAAAAAGTGACTCAGTTATAGTTAAAAAACAGAAAGTGTTTTATATATTTAAAAGGACGTATAATAAAACAGGACTATATACATTTTCAGAACGTCGTCAAGATTGTCAATAATGCCTTCACAGTCTATGATGGATCATAATTTTAATATTCCGTCGTCAGAATCGCCGGTGCCGGCGATCGAAAGCCGCCTGAAATGTGTTCTCGTCGGTGATGGAGCCGTCGGCAAAACAAGTCTCATTGTCAGCTACACGATCAACGACTATCCGACGGAATACATGCCGACGGCCTTCGACAATTATGCAGGTAGGTTACATTATTACATGTCGTTTCTTTACCTGATTATTATATTATGATGAATATGATTATGATATGAATTATTATTATTATTATATTTAAAATAATATTTTAATAAACATCATCATCATCATAATCATATCATTTTCTTCTTCTTTTACTTCTTCGTGTTGTACTACTATTATTATTATTATTTTTAGTAGTAGTAGTAATAGTATTGTTAACATTATTATTATTATTATTATTAAATAAGGGGCATGGTCAATCGGAAAGTCCTATACAATATTAAACGTATATATTTTAGAAAGAGCTACAGCACACAATTACATAATTCGTGCAAAAAGGCCACTTTTATACCACTACATATAATCTTACGCATTTATCGTCAACCATATCTGCAATGAAACCCTGTCGGAACAAGCCTTTTGTCTATATCAGCCAGATTTCACATAATGTTGCTTTGATATGCTAATTGTCGAGATATTGGTCATGCCAATAAAACTGTCACTTCACAACTAGGCGATGACACATGCTAGAGAATGATACCAACTTTTGGCAGCACCCACAAAAAAAGTACGGTCACTTTTAGTGTGCAGAATGTACACTCGTTTTTATAGCGCGTTTTAGTTGCTTAGGGGTTCAAGCTACCGAATCGCTTTCATTCTTAAAACGGAAGCCTTACTGTAAATAATTGTATAATATTTTGTTCTATAGCGCGTTAGTATAAGATCAATATTTGAGTGAACCTTATTCTTAAGCCGATGGTATTTGGATAGGTTGAATCAACTGTTTGGAAGGCTATAATTTCTCTGTGAAGGCAACAGGGGGACAGTTTGGCGCTTATTCATAAAGTAATTTTATTTTGAAATTAGGTTTTCAGCCAAAATATTTCTTTCTCCCTTTTTGTGACCCTTTGGTATTCTTTGTTCGCATGTAATTGAACAGAACATTGCAGAACAATTGAACGGAGGCATAAATTTGTAATTTTGTACCCATCATTCCAATGGTTTGAAAACCTGTAATGATTTTATTGCGATAAGATTAGCGATAAAATACCGCCCGATCTTCGGTGTAGATCGCGTTACAAGGGTCAGCTGACAGCCCCTAATTTGGGCCCATAATTGCAATTTAGGAATTGCCTTTTATGATCTTCGCACGATCGCATTCTACGCCAACCAGTGTTGTATTGTCGGTGAAGTTAAATAGCCGAAATCACGAAACTATGTTTGTATAATGTATCAGACACACATATAATGTATCAGACACACATATAATGTATCAGACACACATGCTATTTGTTTGCTGTAGAATATTAAAGGATTAGTTTCAAAATAAAGAAAATAAAACACAACATTTACAATATTCAATGCATTTTGAACGCTCCATTGAGCGAATCCCGCACGCATGCCTTTAAGATTTCATCACAAATTTAGTTGCTACACTCGCCGATTCTCAGTACGATCTGTGAAAAGATATATTGGTTACATAAACTTCAAACTTCAGCTCAACTATTTTGGCCAAGCGGCAAGGCTATGAGTCATACGCGATGTTGATGGATCGGCCATGAAATTCTGTACAGTACAACACTTGTAAATGTTCGATGATATCATTTTTATCGGGTCGATTTTTAGCATTCAAATGGTCAGCTTTTCTTGGCGGCGAAAATCAAAGCAAGCTTTCCTGACACGAACAATTAGCATGTATTAGTCAAACGTTGGTCACTTTCCCATGTTGATTTAGTTATTATGGTTGTGTATATAGCTATCGGCTATTTTTTGTTGTCATTTTATTACGCACGGCTACCGAATAAGGCACTTTCTTTGTTCGGTCATTATGCAATATTTTTATTTGAAAAATTAACAATCACCAGGGATCACACACGACATTGACAAATAAGAGAATTGGTTTTTAAATGCGAGCTGTCTAGAGTTTTAACGAATCAAAGTGTCAGTGTAACCTCCGACCGTCTGAACCCGGGGCGACATGATTGTTGTCGGTTTACTGTAACCATGCAACTTTTAAAATCTCAACAGCAGGTTCAAGCATTGATTGGCTTTGGGCAGCCTAAGAGCGTTTTGACATTATAATAAATTAATATCATATTGTATTTCTCAAAGCATTATGTAATAGGATATGCGAGCAAAGAAGATAAATGTGAAAGCCGCTATTTTATGACAGAATGTTTGCCCTGGTATTTGCAGTCTGAAAAGAATAAATATTTATGATAATTTTATGTAAACGCAAATAAAAGCCAAAAACGTTAAGAATTTGACACCGTTTCCTGTAATGCGCAGGTTTAACGGAATAACGAAATTTCTAAATTTTGAGCGTATTTTTTATTTTACTTTTCTTTTTACTGACATCAATTAATATTTTTAGGAAGTCACACATATGCTAAGAGTTAAGCTTTGCGTTATCGAAACTGCTGATAACCATGATATTATTCGTGTGAGCCCCGCGATGTGAACTGACGTTAAGTAACGCGCAGGTGTACGGACCGCGAGCTCGACCCGGCGTTGGGTTGTAAAAATCAGATTCCTTTCAGCCTCGTAATGAGATAACTGAATTAGTACGGGAAAGTAAACAGGTAAACAAACACTAAATTAAGTGTAACCGACGGACCGCCAGGCGTCAGCAGGCCCGCTATGTGTATATCTTGTTCATCATTTGATACTAAGGTATTGATAGATCTACATGTATAACAATGGCCAATTTCTCGAGTAACATAACCTTTGTAAAGGATTGGTTTCAATGTGTATAAAATGGTGTTAGAAAGCAGACGATATCATTAGTGTAGTTTAGATAATTTAAATGAAGACAAACAACCACAGTTACATCCGAACTAAATGAAAATATTATTTTCTATACAAATACTAATCGAAGATGGTTGTATTTGACAAAAGAAGTTGCGATCCAGAAAAAAAAGCGTTACAAGCACCTGTACGTGATATTTATGCACTGAGAAAAGGAAATGCTTACAATGTCAATATAATTTACAATTTATCTGCCATTATGACCGCATACGAGATTACAAACACTCGTCTGCTGCGGAAAACAGAGCGTGCTGGCACGTGCTAGTAATCGCAATAAGCACGAGGAATTCGGAGCAGCTTCTTATCGGGCTGTATCGCAATACCGCTGCCAGAAATGCTTGTGAGTCGAGTCGAACACCGCGATTCTGAAAAGATACAGAAGCTCCTGTTGCTTTTTCTAAAAAATAAGTGTGTCATAATAATTATGAAGCGGTGTTCCACGACTTCAGATACACCGTGGAAACAGTTGAACTTGAATACCTGTGTATATGTCTAAACTAAAACATGTCTAAATCCAAATGTTATGGCGGTATACTAGTATTGTAGAGCTATAATGGTTTTGAGAAAACACATACATTAAATTATATAAAGAAAAATAAAACATGTCTAGTCGGCGAAACACAACATCGGTGGTCATAGAACATTTATTTATTGCCTTTCTTTGACAATTCATTGTCATCAAAAACGTTTTGCACACTCAGCAGCAACATTTCAACACAAACGCGGCGCACGTTTCGAGTCCGTTCCGTCGTTTATTGCCCTTTCTTTACAGTCCAAAACGCGGCGGTACCTGACGCCCGTCTTGTATGTCAGTGAACTGTGCATTCGAAATGGTTCGAGTAATGCGTGGAATGAATAACCGCTGCACCTGAACATGCATTGCACGTTGTTGTACACGCATGCGCAAGTCTTGTACTGGAAGTATGGCCGTAACAGCTAGAAAACACGGCGCGCGTGTTAGAAACACCAGACATACATATAAATTCAGCATTCTCGACATGAAATTTTCCTAAAGATTTGGTTATTGTTTTAGCAACATCATCAACATTCATTTCTGCGGCTGTGTTTTTATGGTGTTTAGCTTCTTTACGTATAGTAGTTTTTATTTTAATAAACACATGTACATTTGTACTTTGTTCAGACAGCACTGGCGTTTATTTAAAACGCCCTGAAATTAAATCATTTAGTTTCTGTTTCTAATTATTTCAATAAAAAAGAATCAGCGATAAAACACTTTAATACTGACGAAACTTTAAATTCAGCTAACCAAGGAAACGTGCACGAATCACATTAGACATTATGCCACTTTGATCAAGTAAGTTTAGGTTACAAAAAAGCTTCTTATTAATTAGGAGTTAACTATTTAAGTACGTCAGCATTTTGAAAAAAACACGTTTAAATCCGGTACTTGTCGGCATAGAATAATGGATTGAATTTTATTTACTCCTTCGCGTATATACATTATTGGTAAATTATAAAACGCAATTATTGTGCATCGGTGCGAGATAATAACAAGAATAAACAGCAAAACAACGACGTTTATTATTTGTTATGCTCGTCAGAAGAATGAAGCTTCTGTAAAAATAAAAAAGACATACATATAGGATGGGAACACATACATTATACAATTCTTACAAAGTGGTCGCGGAGCTTACTGTATATTCTTTTAATACATTTAAAGGGACTTGTTCACAGATTTTCGTATTTTTGAAAAATGTCATTAAATGAATTTACTTACAAAACTGTCATATCTGGAATAGTTTTAAATAATTATAATAACAAGGAAAAAGATAAAAATAAAAAATGTGCCTGCCCTGGGGTTCGAACCCGGGACCCCTAGAAGCAAAAGCTAACGCGCTACCACTACACCACGCAGGCTTTTGAATTTGGATGGCAGTTTAAACGCTATGTCGGTAATACACGTTTTTGCTAAATTATCTATGAAAAGCGTTACAAACGCTTTATTATTTTTCCAATTTCGATTGATGATTATAAATAAACGAACATATCTTTTTAACATTTTTCTTAGTCAGGAGTGTTATTTTGCTTGTGTGAATATAATGCATACATTCTTTTTTGAATCTATGACAATTTTTTTGAAAATTGTCATTTTGCCAAACTGTGAACAAGTCCCTTTAAAAGCAGGGACATTGTTCTACGGTTGACAAAGTATTTACAATTTAGCATAACAGCGTGTTAATAATAATAATAATAACAACTTTATTTCAAGAAGCATTCACATTAAGCTATAACATAACTTTTTTACAATGTGGTCTTCTAAAATTAACCCCATGAATACTCATTTACAAAAACACATTCGTTATAAGTTATAAATAAATAAAGAAGAAATAAAGAACAATAAATAAATTTAAAAATAAATCACACAGACAAGTCACAAACAGCAAAATAAATTATGTCAGGAATCAGAATCATACATAAATCATTACTGAAGATCATAAAGTTATTTCTTATATCTATATTAATGTGGTTATTATATATATATTATATTCATGTATATATATTATATCTATTTATTATCTGTGTTAACGATAAAAGTTTCATAAATGGTGCAAATAACTTTCAAATATGACACCATACGAACACCCAAATATGAATGAGTTATAGTAATCTTATACATAATGAAATCTGCTCAAAGTCTTTATCCGAATATAACCAGTTTTTAAACGCTTTAAACAGTGATTTCTTATATACATATACGTTACTCCTATCTGTACAATTACACCGTAAACGCCGCACTTAAATATTGAACATATCTGCAAAATCTAAACATGATAATGGTTCACTTGCGAAGTTCGAACTCGATAATACCCATATCATATAACATGCATTTTTATCGATAACAAAAACACACCAAACGCTACCATTGTCTTCTGATTAGACGAAATGATCTAGAACCTCTAGCAAGTTTATCTCGGACCGGTCCATCTATCACCCAGTATCACCCGACTACATTAGCAAACATTACGACAATTGTTATCACAGGTCTAAGTCACTCCAGTTTATCATATCGGTTAGAAGTCCGGTTCAAATCAGGTCAGTCCTTTAATACGGTCACATGACTCGATCCCAGCCTTTACGCGTGGGTAATACGTTCTATAACTTCGCCGCGAGTTAAAATGTCTTTAGAAAATGCATTGGAAGCAATTTGTTTTTCTAACAATACGTCCGCGTCGATTACCCGTGGGCGAATAAGCTATAAAGGGCTCAGTCAGCTGTGTTTTTCGTGTTATTCTTTACCAAAATCGTATTAATTATACGGTTGTTGTTGCTTTCGAATATGACATGTGGTACGAAATAGGTCGCTGTCATTTTAATGACATGTTATGAAAGTCTGCAAGTCATGAAAGCCCTTAATGGCATTAAAGTGGGTGATACTTGCCACTAGTTATTACCTTTAGAATTGATGGTGTATTGCAGTATTTCGAGTTCAGACACGTGCTGTAGTGTGACAATGTGTGCTTCAGTCTTTCTAAAACAGTGCGCTGATATGAATATTTTATAATTGCACATGTACATGTGATGTAAAACGATTATTTTGCTATATTACTATGATCACATGTTTAGACATATATTTGTCATCGACATTGACATTTATCAGTCAATTAACATAGGTACAAGATTTCTAACAAGATTAAACGTTTTTCAATACAGTACGACCAGGATTACATCTTTCTGCACCCAGTTTATCAAGTCCAAACCCATATCTCCGTTCCCCATCGGCGAGATAGCCGACTCGAAAGCCTAAGCGTGCAACCCCCGGCCGTATAGCTACATGTATCTGACCTATATTTCATTTTAATTAATCTTCAGTGTATCCGTAATTAGGCCTCGACAGATGAGTATCTTGTCATCCCGCTGATTGATGGCCTTTGCAAAAGTTAGGTGTACAAATTGCTCGAAGGCGGTTGTAAGATTGTCATAACTTCGTATCTGGAGTTACGTGTCAACACCTAGCATGCCTGTGAAATGCACTAATGCGTTCGGTCAGAATGTGAATAATGGCCGTGTCAATACGGATACAAAGACCTTTTAGATTGTTAGAATATATTACACAATAAGATGTATTCTAACGTGTAAAATACATGCCGTGTCTTTTACACATGCAATACCTAGTCACAAAAACAGATGTCCTTTCGAAATTCACTGTGGCTCACTCACTGAGTCATTTTATTGTGTAACCAAAGGCTTGAAAGAAACCACCCATCCATCTTCAACAAAGCCTCTGGTGCATTTGCTGGAAAAAAGAGGACGGATTACTTAAATCAATTTATATACCGCACTTAGCTCATTAGTGTTACATGTAGTGCACATGTTACTAGTTAAAAATAACAAGGTCGAGAACGGGTGTGTACATGGTATTAGTCACCTCAATTAGAAAATAACAAGTGCTGCGAAGTGCACAATACATGCTCGACTGAGCATACGTCGCTTAGAGTCTAAACCGAAATGCTATTTCACTGGAAGAGAAAAAAAATAATATTAAAAATGATAATTTGTCATACTTGAACACAGTACATGTTAGCCTGGCTTAAAATGTCCGTAATGTGTCATGTTTGAACGCAGTACATGTATCTGACTTAAAGTGCCCCATTATTGCGCCATCCTTATCAGTATTCCATTTGTACATGCAGTTGCCATAACCCATAGAACATGTTGTCCTTTATCAGTCACGTGATCATTAGCTAGTTGATAAAGTCAGCAAACCGCAAGGAAACTTTATACAGTTCTGATCATTAGGTTTACGCATGTTTATGATTATCGCTATTACCAAAAGATAAACTTGTCGAATTGAAAGTGAGTTTATCAGCATTTGCACATGCAGATGATGTCACTGTACAAATAAAGGCTTACGTTCTTGATATCGTATGATTAGTCGTCTGCTTTGACATGTTGATTATACACTCGACACAATGGGGCAGACGTTTAAATACACAAATAATTAGCATGTCGATTATCGTGAGGCGTTTGTTTAAAACATAACGCCATTATTTATGCAATCATGTAGTAGAAATTAATAAACGAGCGAAGAAAAAAAGTTCCCTTTCCATTTTCAAATCAGATTTATGTATTTAGTGGACTGTTCATCATAAACATGATATTTTGATAGTTTTGCGATCTGTTTTTAATGTGTAGGCTTAAACGTCTGGTAAAGTCATTTGCTTCAATGTCTACAGAAACACCAATGCACATCACAATGTAGACAGCTTCGTTACGTATAATGCACATGCATCTCAGACAGGTCAAGTCCTTGTGACGGCGCCGTCATACCCTGACAGAACCATAAGTTTGCTTTTCAGACCAAACCACAACATAGCTTTTTAGTTAGTTGCCAACTGAGTTGCGAAGCAAAGCTTACGTCTTATTCTTCGTATGATGTTATTATATCTGTCAATGTCGTCAGTTTTCCATTAAGAGTACTTGACTACCACGCGCGACCTAAACACAATTTTCATACAATTGTCATCGTAATAATACTGATTATTATTATCTTTAGAAAAATAAAAGCAATTACGAGGTCCGTGTCAGTTCGCTTCACGTAATGCTCAAGTTGAACAGTAACTATAAACAACAACTTAAACGGTGTTTTTTTGTCTGTTTTCAGTTGTTGTAACAGTGGACAACAAGCCAATCCGGTTACAGCTTTGTGACACCGCAGGGCAGGTATGTAACATTCTCTGTTTTTTTTGGTCTTCTTCTTGTTTGCTTGATGTAGACAGTTTTGCTTTAGTAGCTAATGTCGTTGAGGTCATTTCGTGCTCTTACCACTTATCCGGCATCAAAACACTGTGAACTACCGTGCAAAATTTGACAAAACATCCGTAAACTACTCGCCAAGGCGTCCTTTCATAGGGTCATATCTCTGTTCGCTCGCATTGTAATCAAGTGCCGATGTTAACATGATATACCAAATGTAGACATATATACGAGAAGTTTTTCAGCATCGGTTTCTAGTTGCAAACAAAACGATATCAAACAATGCATCCCGAGATATCATCTTTAACTTAACGATATAGCGCGGCGCCTTGTCGAAGTCCTTACCGTCTTTATGAGTTTTCGGTCTGCAGACTCTGAATTGACCCGACGGCTTTTGTCTCATGCTTGTCCACTGATATAGTTACATGAATGGGTCTTGATACTGGCATATGTCGTTTATTTCCTAATTGTTTCATTGGTAACAAAAGCAAAGAAATAGCTGCGTACCGTCATGTTATATACATGTATGTGCTGTAATGCTATATTCATATAATAGTAGTTACGGGCGAAAGAAAACACACACAATAAAACTCAATATTTTATATTGTTTCTTTACAATCCCATCTGGCAAATATTTTTTCTACTTAAATTTATAATATGATTTTGCTTAATATGGGCAAGATAACATGTTATAATTGTTTCGTAATCACTATGTTCACAAACAATTTCTTTTTTTAATATTGGAAAATAATTCGATTGCTGGTTATGTATTATATTAACTTGGTCTTTAATTAAAAGTGGTCGGTCGTATTCAGTGATTTGACAGAGATCATTCAAGCTGTCTTAAGTACAACATTCAGTTGGTCTTTTATAAGAATGCTATCGTAATTGACAAATATCTCCCCTTGTTTGGTTTATTGTTATGTGTAATGGCCAATTATGAAAAATTCCTTCCACCAAGAAGATAGCGTTTTAATCATAATTGAACATGTTAACGTATCGATTAATAAGCTTACCGTAGAACTTTATCAGATTGTAGTTGCATTAAAAAATAATAGGCAAACCTATTTACCTTCAGCGCTATCGCGGCTTTCCGTCGAGTAGGCAGAGCGATTTAAATCTTCACAGAACGAAGATTTTGATGTTAGACTTGATGCACAAGTAGTTGGAATATTTGTTTTGTTTGACCCCCATAAAGAACACGGAAGAAAAGACCCACACTCCAGACTTTGACACTCCTTCCCGCAATCTGTCGGTCCCTGCAGACAAACATTTTCTTCTTGTTAAGGAATCGGTTGAGAAGACCTTGAGTAGTGTAACAATCCATTTAAATAAAATTTATGAATGCCATGTTTGAATTGGGTTACTTAATACCACATTGGGCTAATGGAAAGTTAGAAACCAGGGCATCGTGGTATATAAGACTAAACTAGCATTTTGAAGTCGATCTAAGATACGTGAATGATAACAAGATCAGGTTTTCCAAGCTTACGTTGCAATTTCTCACATTATATGAATTTGATAAAGAACGTCGTTTAATGAACTTATCCAGTGAAGGCCTACATCCGTAATTATTAATTAACAACATGCTTTGCTGACATGAAAACCTCCTGAGCAAGGGTAGCGCCTGACTCGTGTTAAGTAACACGTGTCCAATTATAATGCAAAACTATTTTGTTTCAAATTATACAGTAGTATATAACAGGTTTTGGTAGCTGGATGCGTCACCAATTCATTTAAAATCTATTTGTCACTGATAAAGATATATTAGCAGGAGTTACACACGCAGCATTTTAAACTCATCGTAAATCACATTCAGTGTATTGTGGGATCGTTTTGTTACTTGCCATAAAACCTGTCATGTAAGACAATAAATTACAAACTACAGAAGAAAAAGACTAAAATTATACTTATCAGAAATTTAACATTCGAATTGATGATTAGAAGTTTCAGTTGCCATCAAAATTTGAATAGGTGTGTTGTTCTTGGAAATTGTTTCATTCACTGTTTCTTTTTAGTTTGAATATGATACCATTTGGATTTTCCGTAGCTTAAATTACATATTTTCATGTATTTTGCAAAACAATAAGAGTTTCTTATTTAATACATTACTTAGATTCCGTTTCATTGTTAATTGCGGAGGTGTTTGACACATTTCCTTTCCTGTCCTTTTGTTTCACCATTCGTGTCTGAAATTTGAAATATGTAGGGCCGGGTGTGGAAACGGCCACATTAGGTCAGTCATAACATGCCTGACAAAGACACGTGCTCCCTCCTATTGTTAGTTACGCGGCCTTTTGTGGTAGAACTGTAAAAAGACAATACCAAACCCGAAAAAAGCACACCTGGGGTGGTTCGGGTAACAGCTATCCACTGAACTCGTACACGTGTTGATTCAATGAATGTTTTGTTTAGGCCTTCTCCGTGTCTTTTATAATCATTGGACTGGGACAAGGAATGAGAGTGTACCAACTAATGCAACAGTGTTTCCTTTCGCTTTTAATGCGAGGTATTCCATACGCGCTTAGTCCTCTGAAGAATGGGAGTAGCGCGTCAAATCGATTGTGATTAATCATATTAGCTAAAAACTATTGAGCATTGCGCTGCTTAATCTTTGATCGGTTTGGAAATTAAGCAAAATTTGCAGCACAAATTTCCCTTTGCGGTATTAAATGGTATTAAAATTCGGTTCAAGTATTCCGTGTGCTTAAACATTTAGAAAAAGCTGTTAAATCTCAAGACAATGTTCCGTGACACGTCTTGACCCCATGCACATATCGCGTTTTAAATTAAGATCTTTCGCAGATTGCACTTTCATTTAATAGTATATATATACATATGAACTTTTAACTTGGCCCGGGGACGGCGATTAAATCAGAAATACTAACCGAATTATACAGTTCATCTGAAGCTCATCTTAATTCTGTGATTGAAATGTGGGTAAAATGTAACAATTGTAACACTTTTTGTACCTTTGTATTTTGAGGACATAAATAAAATAGTTTTTATTAAATATGTAAGGAATAAGGGTATTTTGGTTTTAAAGCGCCATAATATTGTAAGCGACAAACGCGGTGAATAATTAATTGTTTCAGTAAATCCAATATTTCAAAAATACCCAATACTAAACCAAATGCGTCAATAATAGTTAATACTCAATAGTTTCGGTCAAAAGTAATTATCATGTATTTCTTTAATGATTATAAATAGCACTACATGCCATCAATAAGATTTTGTGCAAGCTATTGTGATATCAAATATAATTTGACCTGTGCTACTCGCGACTCGCAAACAAAGCTTCCTGTCAATTTAATACGGTCTTCCTACATTGGTTGGGTTTATAACAGCGCGTTTAATAATATAATTGTGCTGTCTTGTATTACTTTAATTAATCATTCTGACTTTGCAGTTGTGATGGCGAAATCACGCCATATTTAAACAATATTCAGATTTTTTTTTAGAAGAACAGTGAATGCTAGCCAGGAACAGCGTCAATGTTTGCATTTTTGTGTTCACAACTGAGCCACCTAAGTTGTTACTTTTCGCTTTAGGTGCGTTCTTTGCGAGCGTATACAATTTAATTGCACAGAATGGTTATAAAATGAGTCATAAATCCTCTCCAATTTAACGACAAAGCAAACTAATAGCCATAGCTTCAGTTTCAAGTAACCCCCATACAATCGGCTTGAACATATAATTACTGTATATTGAAGGGAGGGCCTATGGCTAACGCTCTCGTATCTAGTTACAAGGTGAAAACAGGCGTTTGTTCGGGCTTCGTGTAGGTAACATGGTTGCACTAACAATCTCCTTACAATGGCGGTCTCAGCCAGTGTTCTTTGATGCCCGGGTGGGTCATTATCCCTTTGAATCCCACTGTGGAGTATCCTATTTGTCCGACAGGTAGCTAAGTTGAAAAGTGATTATAGAATTTAATGCATATTGCACATAACGAGCATCACACTTCTGACCTCTGGATATTTGTTAATGTCCATTATCAATTTCTAAATAGTCATCTGTTCAGTAAAGAAGAATTTGGTCGGTTTCAGCGAAGACTTTAACGGGCTTAGTTCAGATTTGAATTTCCACTTCTTCAAGTAGTATATGCTGGTCACTGAAGCAATGCAATTTAATCACACAAACCTTTCAATTCTGCGAGATGTTTAAAAACTACCCGGGATTCGTTACAAAGCCCATGTAAATATTGATCTATGTTTTCTTCCCCCACACCAGACATGTTTATGAATGACATCCTACCGCTATACAATGAGTAAAATCATTCGACCTAACCAACATTTGGTTTTTATCGTGTGATCACAATGTAGGTAATCGTGATGTAAGTTATGAATAAATTGAACTTTTATAACTGATATAAATATGAGTATTTTTGTGTATACTTTCAGGATGACTTCGACTCCCTACGGCCCCTCTGTTACCCGTCAACAAACGTGTTCATGCTCTGCTTCAGTGTCGTCTGCCCCACTTCATTCCACAATGTTGTCGACAAATGGGCCCCGGAAATCCGGAAACATTGTCCCAATGCACCCATCATTCTGGTGGGCACACAGTGTGACTTGCGTAACGACGTGAAAGTGTTAATCGAACTGGCTCACTACAATGAACGGCCCGTAACGGAAGAGCAGGCTAAGGAATTAGCTGAACAGATCGGAGCGATAGACTATATGGAGTGTTCAGCTCTTACGCAGAAAAACCTGAAAGAGGTCTTTGACGCTGCAATATTATCGGCAATGGACATGTTCAAAAAGCCAAAGCCAGTTAAAAGAAGAATCAGTTTCCGACGATCTCGTAAGGACAAAAAGCGAAGTGAAAGGCAGCCCCAGCCCGTGATTCCTCTTCGTCCCTTGTCAGAATGCAGTGTCAAGAAAGTGGGGTGGAAGAAGTTTTGCTGTATCCTATGATTGCTCCGACATTGTCTCTCGTTTGTTGAAGTATAATCAAATGTCGTTTTGAGAAACGTGTTTGGAGCCGACGTGGTTTTGCACGTGTCAGCTACTGAGACACGTGAACTAGCGCGCTAGTTAGCTCCAAAAGAGTGTGATAAGTTTTGTTTCGGGGACAGGCAATATTACGATGACATTGTTCACTGTTCATTCATACATTTGCACGTGTGTGTAAAAGATTATCAATGAATGCCGCCACAGCTTTGCGAATGAGCTCTTCCAAATGTTCTCTGTGTTTGTGTATATATGTAATTTATTACGATGTCTTTCAAAAAGATTGTAGATCAAAAGTTGTTATCTCTGTGAGAATTGTTAATTGATAAATGAGTGCATGAATCCAGAATGTATATGTGTGTGAAATCTGGATTAGTAAACTTGTAAGTGAGATAGGACACTCTTTTCACTAAAGTTAGCAGTTTGTTATTCGCTTCATAGATTTGCAATGGTCGACTGCCAAGCATTTCGTCTATCATTCCATATTTGTTGTATTTTCCTTTTGACGAACAAATTAGACTAGATGCTTTTGTTTAGTTTATTGCTTGGTCAAAATGCATGCTTCTTCATGTTTTGGTGCTTTTTGAAACATGCTAGGATCTTTGAGCATAATGTTACATTTTCCAATTGTATGAGAAAAATTTTGTATATTACATGTACAACGACTTCTTTCTCTGAAAAATATTGCACTGGTTTGAAATGGGAAGGGGCACTAATTCTGCATACTCTATATTGACAAATATACAACCTGTATACTTTGTGGTAGCAACCGACAAAGACTCTAAAGTCTTTTTGGTGGAGGTAAATCTGTATCTATGGTAACACTTAACATCACTGTTTGTGGCACGAGACTACCGGATTTGCGTGGCTCAATGCATCCGGGAACCCTTTGTTAGTGTTTAACGCAGTGTGTTCACCTAACACCTCACACCACAACAATGTTGATTATCGCAATCAGCAAGTTTGTCCTAACACGTAATAGCAGAAATACTTACAAAAAGTAGAAACCCGATACAAGTTTCTTTAGCTAAGATTATACCAATCATTGTAAGTTAGAGATAATTGTTTATCTTCTAAACCGATAGTATTGGGAAAGAAGGCCAAAGCGCTCATTAGCGATTGTAAACAAGGAAACATTTTGTATTGTAATACCTTGCGACGTATGCCAGGTTATACACAACATTGTGGGCAAGTACTTGCGCATTGTTCATAAGTAAGCCGCAGTTATATTTATCATTGTTTTCATGCGCTACAGATGTCAACAAGATCGTTATAGTCCTATGTCCGATGCCTATCCTATAGATTGGGCTCAGACAATGATCATTATCGGGTGATGTCTGAGATTTAAGATAGTGGTTATTCAATAGAAATACCACAAACCAATCTTGTAATTGAATATTCAACCTTTGGTCCATGTTTTCGGGGTTTTGTTTTCATCCTCTCGGTCAAAGTTTAAAGTTTTGAGATATGATTAGGCATTAATAAAATAGTTGAAA
Organism: Congeria kusceri; assembly: GCA_027627225.1. Lineage (NCBI taxonomy): Eukaryota > Metazoa > Mollusca > Bivalvia > Myida > Dreissenidae > Congeria > Congeria kusceri. The sequence goes on along the minus strand of CM051028.1, from coordinate 71,269,475 downwards.
TAAGGTGGATTAATATTTTTGTGATACTATGACTGAAGAACTCTGTCGAATGTAGATTTTGGGTGAATTGTTAATGATGTCATGTCTTAGAATAAAAACAAGTGATAGATTACTAACAGAGAGGTCTTCAATATTGTTTCGACGTCTTACGTTTCTGTCTTAACGACAATATAAACTCCAAGGCCACGACCATAGGTATTTAATTGTTGATAACATGAGAATGTTTACGGCGATGACAGACTGAACATTCTTATAAGGTCCCCGACTCTAGCCACGTCGGGATGCGCAAATTTTAACATCGGCATTTGTATCTCTTCTTCCAGTTACATAGGCCGTCTAGCTCACTTAATTAAATCGTCAAGGTCTATGTCTTGTTATGTCCCGCCTTCTTCTAAGTCTAATTACATGATATTTCAAACTGGACAGATAACCAATGGCCCAGTCTGTTTCAAGTCCGGCGTTCCCACCAAGGTGTCTTCGGCTAAACATATATGCAGTAAAAGCATGGTACCCACTAATTTTAGCTCGACCGTTAATAACTGGGTTCATATTAAATTCCGAACTTGCCCGATCTTGGCCGAAATAATCAACGATATTTTGCGAATGTTGCCGATAGGTACACGCGCTTTCTTCCTGCTGTTGGCTAAACCTAAAAGTGTAATAACAATCAACATTTGGACATTATTGTTCAAGATTTCTTAATAGGATATTTCGCCTTTAAATCCGGGATGTGGGTAGAATCTTGTTTACAAACAGCTCAGACCTTCTTTCTGTTGATATTCGAGATCGGGTTGGTGACGTACAATGATGAATAGCTGACACCGGGTTGCATTAACAGGTTTCGATTACGCTCAACTATTTGGTGTACATGTACACGCAGATGTACATGAGTGGCTATGCAAGGGATGGGCTCAAAATGTTAACCAGTGCTTATCTTAACAAATTTTGTTAAGTTATTGGAAGACCTAGGAAAGCAACACCTAAATTCTGAAGGATTTGAAATAATACATGTTAATGGGAAATAGGTGATAATACATGTTATCAGTAGAGGAATTTATGTGATAAAACACTTTGAAAATATGTTTAGAAACCTTTGACGTATGCATAGAAAAAAAACTGAGAACAATGCTTGTAACAGAATAATTATGTTGTAAATTGTGCTAACGTATTCGAATAGACCATTGGGCGGTTTTAAGACTCGTGTACTGTTATTGTTAAATTCTGTGAAAGATAGATGTAGACAATATCTATTTTGATATGAAATCTTTCTTTATTTCAAATGCTGTTGATTATTCAGAAAAATTAACTGAAAATGAATAAAGCTAATTGAATATTATAACGTGTTGTGTTGTATCTGGATTTCTCCACAACAATGTGTTATTCTCTCGAAAAGAATCCTGGAGCATTACCATATAAATATAAATCTGAACGACGGAAAAGTGACACTGATTGATTTTTGTTAGATAGCCAAGACATGAATTTTAATTGAATTACAAACAACTATAAATAAGTACAACGAAAAGAATAAACTTCAACTGACACAAGTTGAGTCATTAACAGCAAAACCGGATTCTGTTAAGTAAGTAAATCAAAACTTATAATGTGCATATTAGCGAACACGGAACAATAACAAAAAATCTACAGTAATAACAAAAATTCAGTAAAGGGCTATTATAACAAAATTTTGCCACAAAACGATTTTGTTTAGAAGAATTCCGCTTATTGCCATGTCATATGTGTATATACAGCCATTGAAATAAGTGACACGTCATCGGACGATAATTGCTTGAATCCCATAACAAGAGAAGGCAAGCACAAATTCACTCAAACTATCTTGGTAGTTGAAACACAATCTATGCTTTGGTCTTGTGTTTTTTCCCCCGTTTAACCACAGAATGAGTGACACGTTTTTCTGCATGTTATTTTCATATTCATTATGCATGTTTCACATTCAGTTTCTCGATTTTTTTCTTACGTTCTTGCTAACTCCGGTTTCAACGTCATGTTTAATCAAAAGTAATTTCCATTACCTGTATTACACTTTTGTATTCACTACTTATTTAAGGAAACCAGTTTGATTACAAGAAATCAGTATTTATACAAATGAAGATCATATTTAAAGTTGACAAACAAGTCTTAGTGTTTTTTGCATTATCTATGCTGAATTCAACTTAGGAAATTCACATACACGCTTCACTCTCACGGTTTCAATGCACGTCTACTTGATCATAGATGTCATATGTATAATTGAGGCATGTCGTGGGAAAAGCGGGCTAAATGCATGTGCGTAAAGTGTCGTCACGGATTGCACAGGCTGATGCAGGACGGCACTTTCCGCCTACAGTGGCTTTATGTTTAGAAGAGACTTCATTGGAACAGAACATGCCATAAAAGCGGAGCACGACACTACCCTCATGCATTAAGCCCGGGTTTTCCACGACACACCTCAATATAATTATCCGGCTACACAGATGATGCATTAGTTTGGACCAAGTTTGACTCTTAAATCAATGAAGTCAGCTAGTACATTCACTTGCAAAATTACATGCATGACCTACAAACATTACAGTTGAATAACAGCTCAACAGCTGCTGATATTAGCTTGCATTTATCCTTAAATACATATGAACAATATATTGCAAACGTGTGATCAACAGATCAAAACGTTTTTGAGAAGCTTACAAGTTAAACAACAACAGCAAGAGCAACAACCACAAGTACGAACATTTGTTCATCAGTTTTTATTAAAACATTCTAAGTGCTGATTGAACGAAACAGTTTCTCTCGTTCAATACAAAAACTAATGAGGTCGCTGTTTTAAACTACCATGCGGTTTGACAACCGTGAAAGCGTTTAAAAAACCGTGGTCCAGTAATTTGGATTTTTCCAAATGGGCGATAAAACAATGAATAAATTAAGGAATTATCTACAAAGCTCGAATTTAAATCTCACCTTGTAGCGAAGTGTGTAAACAAAACAGTGCCGTTTATAGTGTCAGTTATGTTTTCGTTTTGAGTATCAATATCGCTTGAAGCCCATAAAGTCCGTGTGTGGTATTTATTGCTGGCGGTCCACGTTATGATTTATTTTCCTATATAAATCAATAAGAGCTCGCCAAACTTGTCCGGGTATAATGTTGATCATTATAATGTAACTAGCGAATAAATCACAGGCCTGTCGATATGGATTGCCCATGTTCGAGTAGTGTTTTACCACACGGGGAGGTTCGAACTGCAGAAACGATTTGCTGGCAAGACATTGTACAGAAAAATACTTTGAATGCAAGACATTTGAAATTTATTTCAGTCTGATTGTGTCGAAAGTCTAATGCTTATTACGAGTATTAATTCAAACGTCACCATCCACAGAATTCCAAGCAATGCAGAAAAGAGTTGAAGAATGGTAGTCATGTGAGCAAGCTACTACTGCGTCATCAGATACGTCAACGATGACCTATCTCTGTTCTCAACTTGGTCAGCGATTTATTTTGGTATATGTTTATATATGTGTGATATTTATATGTGTGAGTGACTGGTTTATTACAGGACATGTTTCTGCTTATTTTATATATTAAAATAACCAAAGACGTATGAGTATTGCTTGGTCACTATGACGTAGATCTTCCAAACTGTGATGCGGCTTGCTTGGTCACTATAACGTAGATCTTCCAAAATGTGATGCGGCTTGCTTGGTCACTATAACGTAGATCTTTCAAAATGTAATGTGGCTTGTTGGTCGGTCACTATGATGTAGATCTTCTAAATTGTGATGTTGCTTGCTTGGTCACTATGACGTAGATCTCCAAAATGTGATGTGGATTGCTTGGTCACTATGACGTAGATCTTTCACAATGTGATGTGGCTTGCTTGGTCACTATGACGTAGATCTTTCACAATGTGATGTGGCTTGCTTGGTCACTATGACGTAGATCTTCCAAGATGTGATGTGCTTTGCTTGGTCACTATGACATAGATCTTTCACAATGTGATGTGGCTTGCTTGGTCACTATGACGTAGATCTTTCACAATGTGATGTGGCTTGCTTGGTCACTATGACGTAGATCTTCCAAGATGTGATGTGGCTTCCTTGGTCACTATGACGTAGAACTTCCAAAATGTGATGTGGCTTGCTTGGTCTCCATGACGTATATCTTCCAAAATGTGATGTGGCTTGCTTGGTCACTATGACGTAGATCTTCCAAAATGTGATGTGGCTTGTTTGGTCACTATGACATAGATCTTCCAAAATGTGATGTGGCTCAGTAAAGATGCCAAATGCTGAAAGCAATCCACTGAGTGTATTTGATTACTACATGACTGAGGCGTGTCGTTGGAAAACCAGACATAATGCATGTGCGTAAAGTGTCGTCCCGGATCAGCCTGTGCAGTCCGCACAGGTTAATTCGGGACGGCACTTTCCGCCTGCAGTAAATTTATGTTTAGAATATACTTTTTGATACAGAAAATACCATAAAAGCGGAAAGTGACGTCACGGACTGCACAGGCTGATCCGGGACGACACTTTACGCACATGCATTAAGCAAGGTTTTCCCACGACATGCCTCACGTACATTCAACACAAACCATGTGGTGGTATTTGAGGTACAGTTGTACATAGCTATATGAACAAAGCGAAGACTTCACTGCGAGATGTGACAAGAGACAAAGTACAAACAATACCAGCAGTGTATATAATCAAAAACATTGAAAAAAAACATAGTAACCTTAGTTGACAATGCTGTTTCATCTCCCCGAGTCTGCTCTGAGATTAAGGAGCACACAGGCCAAGAAGTGTGGCTACCAGATGACGTCACTGGTTTTCTTGATTCTCAAGGATATTGCTATATATTTTATGTATGCATATCATGTTACAAATTTAAAAAATCAAAAGAAACGCTTACATCCTAAGACACAATTAACAGACACAAAATGATTATGAAATTCTTATAGATTGTTTGCCTTGAACACTGGAAGTGCAGAAACGTTTGCCCTTATTTATTGTTTCATTATTTTAATTGTAAAATATATAATATGATTTTTTGGTTGTGCTTGTTTTATAAGAGTGACGCTTTCGGAAATTCGTTGGTGTCTTCACTATTCAGCAACACACAATATATAGACATAGACGTAGACAACATTTTAGTGTCAAATATATTTTGTACTTTACGACACACATTGGCTATGGTTGACGTCAATTCAAGATTTATTGATATGCACAAATACACTGGTTATGACGGCTGAACATTTGGACATCGAAGTCAATGATCGTTTCGATAACACTTGGGCATTAACTCTGACAAACTGGTACCAAACACACTTCATTATCACTTAAATGTACTCAAAATCAGAGAATGTTGACTCCTGTGAGGTAAGTCAGTTGGAATAATATACACCTTTTTGCAAACAAAATTTTGTGTTAATCGAACGTCAATTTTTGGACAGTTTGGATGTTAACAATAATTTGCATATGCGATTTGATTTTAATGTATGTTGATGATGTTTTATTACACTAGGTAACTAGCGGAATTTGGTAAATACGTACATCACAGTTTTGTGTTAATTTGTCAACAAAATACTAATAAACCAAATATGACAAGTGTGCAAAAAATACAGCAAATTACTCTGTCATCTACAGAACATACACATGACTAGTTGCATACAACAAACGATCAATAAAACTTGATTCGCAAAATGATTATTAAGTCAGCTAGCAAGACCGTAACAACGATGTACAATATGGTTTCTTCCGCGACGGCTCACTAAGACGCTACGACAAATTATCTTAATCAATTTGTATGCTGTACAATACTTTATTAAAGTCAACAGGTACGCTTTTTGATCCTGTTAATAACTAATGACATTACCGGTACACCAAAATTGTGCGAACGCAGCGTCCCATAACTACACTAATAAGAGACCAACAAACGATGATGACAACAACTCAGCGGTCAATGACTTTAAATTAATTAACATAAAAAGTAATACAAATATTTGAATTACTTAAAATGCTTATGAGCATTAAGTACATCAGGTGAACTGTTAAGGGGCTCGTTAGTGACAGACTTTGCATGGTTTGAAGTTTCACATGGACTTGTCAGGGACGGGCCAATGCGATGAGTCAACAAGAGCGGTAGTTCGCCGGCTGTCTTTGACCTCGCTTTGGTGTCATATTTTCTACATTTAGGAGAATATGTAACATTGGTTGTAAAATATATTTTGAGTAAATGCTTATGTCGTAGTTTCTACATTTCGAAGGCTAGGTAACACTGTATGTAAATTTTGTAAAAATACAATTTTAGAAACTACACTTGTCGTATATTCTATATTTCCAAGAACGGGTTGTATTAGATGTAATAGTAAAACAGAAGAAAATATATTAATGATAACGACACGTACTTTGAAAACTATTGAGATCAACGCGCCACCTTAGGATTAAAAGGGCTAATCTAGCATGTGGGAAGGAAGCAGATATACCCCTGCAACACAAAGGTGGCGAGTTACGGCTCTCATATGCAACTCTCACCCCACCCCATTGCATTTACAGGTATTCTATTGTTGCACTAATGGAACTGAAATGTAATATACCTACAAATATAAATCACTGTTAATTGCAACACATGTAGAGTTTACAGTCCCAATGAGAAAGCATGGCAGATATTGTTCGAAATATCAGCTGATTGCAAGTTGCCTGTGAAAATCGTAGGAATATGTGCAACAACTTAAATATAACCGAATGGTCGGTAACAAGATGATAATGATCTACAGCATACTTGTTCTTGGATTCTCGAAATGGGTAGAAGACGTCGAACTGTCAGCGAGTATAAGAAATACATTAATAATCTGCCCTTTAACACAAACATTTACCAGACGATGCCTTATTTGTGACATCAATGTATGCCAGCCGGTTTATTCTAGAAGATTCCATTTTTGCAAGGTCACTGCTCCCATGTAAAAAGTAAAAGACGCTTTTCAAATATTTGATTGAATTGGTCAAAATATTTACTTTTTAAGGTGAAATGTTTAACTGTAATTAATGCTATAAGTCGGATAATTTGATCTCATGTATACAGTGAGGCGTCAATAACTTGTGAATTTCAATATTTACCATAGAGAGGCATCTTTGTGTATGTCTTCATTTTTCTGTGAACTTCGATGTTCATAGGAAATGCGAATTACATTTTGGAATTTGTGTATTAAGGCGAAATAGAGAATGTATGAAACAAACATTGCATATTGACAATAAATATACTAATTTGAAAGCAAAAATAAAATTATTATCGCAATACGCATTTATAAATTTCATTCAAATAGCTTTTGCAATTCGATTGTTTCTGATATAGACCACAAATGAATGTTATACCAAATGAATGTTTATGTCATCAGTGATCAGTTATACTGTTAACGTAACCTGTTCAGATAAAACAATGGCACACTGCACTAATCTAGTATTAACATTTTGTTTGTTTGTTTGTTTTGTTGGGGTTTTTCGCCGTTTTAAACTGTATTTCAGTCATACCACGGTGGTCAGTTAACCTCCTCACACTTTTCCTGGGCAAAATTAGCCGATCTAAGCGGTTTACCAGTAATAAGTGCACATATCTATGCCAGAAACTGACAACTGCCCTGCTTGAATCCGAGGTAGGGGGAGAATGGCCGTAGAAATAATTTCATGACCAATCCAATCGAACTCACGATCCCCGGATTGACAGTCTAGCGCTCTACCAATTGAGCTAGCCGGATTTTGTCTGCGCTGTTCAATTTTAAATAACCAACATTTAACCATAGATCTATTAACAAACACTTTATTGTTTATTGATAGATCTTTGATTTGACAACCATTCTAACCAATTATGAAACCATATATTGGTATAGGTGTACATTATTTTTGCTATCATTTGCATTGAGTAATTTGTCAATAAATTTGGGTACTAAACGTGAAATGACGTATGATCTGCTTGACAATGCTGAAGACGTGTAGCAGATTGATCCGTGTTGTTTCGTAAATACACGGTATAAAGATAATTATTACCTAAATTAATATCTGCTTAGATATACAAAAAGCAGTGAATAATTGCTAGTATTTAAAGTTGTGACATTGGCAAGTATTGAGTTATTACAATTATGTTTAGTGACCAACCAATGGTACTCTCATCTTGCTTCAATATGGACTTTTTGGGAATAGGTACTGGAGTGTGTCCGTGTGTTTATTTCTTTGTGAATTTCGGCTCCGTTCGTGAAATATCGATTTATGATCATTCATCACTTCGGTTATTACGAATGAAACCGAAATCACTCGACGTGTATTATGAATTGGAACTCACTTGTCTATTCTGCTGTTCGAAATTCCGAAGCATAACGGAAATCGCCGAGTAATTACCGACGGCGGACTGCTGAGAAATATTGAAACACATACCAAAAAGTTCAGATATTTTTTTAAGATTAAATGTTGGTGTGTTCCAATGAACCCGCCCTGTAGATGATCTGATTTCAACTGGTAAGGCACCTCTAATCAACAAATAATTGTTGACGTCCTTGACATTGCAGAATCAGCCTTATCTGAAATCTTATTTCATATTTGACAACAAAGAATCGTTGTATTTGTTCCCCTGATCAAATTTTACACGGACAAGCGAATGACAGACGGAAATGCACAATAAATACATGCGTGTGAGTTCTTAAAGGTAGCTCCTATATTAAACATTTATTATTTGAAAGGATAAAACCTAGTAAAAGTTAGCCATGGTAAAGGATATCTAATCAGCTGCTTTGTAAAGAAGAATTCAATTATAAACACCGTGTTTAATTGGCAACTTACCGATTGATCCAGCTCTCCAATTCGATTGGCCATCGTATGAGGAATTTGCACGAATATACCACCCATTTCCTTATCTGTAACAACATACACATCAAATTATTTTTTAACTGACCGATTGACCAGGAAAGGACACGGGCAACGCATATTCTATCAAGACAGTTAAATAACAATTTTGTCGTCTGGTGAGTCAATAATAATCTATAAACAACTCATCGATGATTGGTCCCCGATAAAAATGTCTCCAAACATTTGATTAAAACGTAATACCAATTCTAATAATACATATAAAGCATATTTATGCATTTCATTTACAGGTTTACACAGCTTAGTTTGGGCTTTTTAAATATGCTCATGTTACGAAATACACATGCTGTTCGAAATCTATTGAATGAAAAATGAGTTGGAAAGTAAACACTCATATATGAACGACTCAATGTGATAGTGAAAGGATACTCTGTCCGAGGTGAAAGAGTTAGCGACACCGGTCTTATGTGCGTTCATTGCAGACGACAATTCTCAAACACTTAATGAATTTCCGAAAATCCCCGGGCTAAACTCTTCAAAGGCAGACGTCAACAAATAGTAAGTCCCAAAATGAAAAAATGATTTCTTGAATGAAAGAGCGAACACTGTAGTATGTGTTTTGTATTATTTACAGTATTTACTTTATTTGACTCAAACATTGGGATTGGCGAATAGAGCCATAGCAAGACCTGATCAGGCGAGGAGTAATGTGTCTTGTACCTTTTCTCAATGAACTTCTGATCTGAGATAGACATGGCTGGGACGGTAAATAAACCGGCAGTGTGGAGATAAGGGCGTGTCGTGATATATTGGCGATCAGACGATACTGTGACCTTAAAGTGTGAGACTCTGACACAATGTCGTCTGACGTTAAAATTTCTAGATGTTGATTGAATTGTCAACATGAATTGTTTGTCTTAATACAGTCGACTTCCGATGCCTGAAATTCGCTTGACGTGAATTTCTGTTTAACTCCATTTTTTCAGGGGCCGATAATTTGTTCTTATAAAATAATTTGTTATTACGTATGTACAAATCATAAACACTTATCTGTTTAGAATAACGCAAAAAGAGTTATGGCAAACTTCTATGTTCATTCAAGTTTCTTTTTTAAAAATTGTTATAACAATGATATGATGTACATTTTGATAAGAAGCCGAATGGTGTTTTGGAAGTTTATTGTCATTATTTATAAGAATATGATATCATAGTTACGCTGGCAATGTCATACAAAGTTTAATATTCAGTGATATACACAGAAGTTGGTGGCTTTATTAAATACCTATCTAAGTAAATCAGAATGTCTGTCATTTTCAACCGAAAGCACATAATCGTACATTTTTCCTTCATCAGTATGATTTACAAGATCACACGGCAATGTACCCATTGGGCAATCATTTGATTTCCATCGGGATAATATGTTTAATTGCAAATGGGACAGGCTGTCGTTTTGTCATTCTGTGTGGTGTCGTCGAGGGGGTGGACATAAAACCTAACTGTCTTGTTCAAAGCTACACGTATTTTGCTTTAATTAAAAGAGAACTCGAATATGTATGATGATTATTAATCGTTGATGGGAAAAATGGCGATAACGAATTCATTCTAAGTCAGTACCCCTCTTTCTCTATGAATGTTGTTTTGGCCTATAAATTAATAAGTATTTCGGTGACTTGTTTGTTCATCCATTACCAATGGGTCTATATGTCACCAGTTATAAATATATTAATATGTACATAATACGAAGAATATAAATTGTAAAACCGACTTTAACTGAAATTTAAATTTTTGAATATAAATTATTAGTGCATCTGGATACATGTTTATGGTGCAGTATATTGTTATACTGTATATGTTAAAAAAGTATATATAACCACATTGAAACAAAAGTGTTCATGACGAATCCATCACAACATATACTGACAAACCCGGAGGTCTGATCACTTTTCTCAAACCTGTCGACATATTTAGTTTTGTCAATTGTCTTATGTGAAATTAATTTAGCCAGTCACAGATGTCAAATCGAGGGTTTTGTCGACATGATTAACAGTGATAGAGTTGAGATTAACGGATTAAAAGTGTCTCGGGACGAAGACGATGATAAATTTCGCCGTAAAATCAACAGGTGTGGGAAATCCTAAAACATTGTTCGTCACTTTGGACTCTAAACTTTAAACAAATATTCATACAAATAAATTGCTTTTTGTGGAAATCACCAAATTGTAAATTATTAAGTCGTTGAGTGAGTCATTTCGATTTTGAATCGAAAACGCAAAACAGTCGCGATTTGTCATGGGCACAGATTTCCAGCATGCGCGTGCATTTGTTTAGATGCATTTTCGACCATGTGGCTATACTTTACCAGGACAAAACTATGTGTCTAAAGGAGCTAAAGTGATTTGCAACCGAATTTAACCCAACTGCACCATGTACTTTAAAGTACGTGTCAATTGACATAGATCACCAGAATGTATAACGAGACGAACACAGTTTAAACTGCAAACATTGAAATAGATGACATTTTGCAGTTTGGTATGAAAACCTTTAAATATGAGTTATCCTTATTAGGCACTTAAACATCGATGAACCGGTAAATAAAACGTAACATTGATCCTTTTCAGTTACTGCAGGTTTTGCATTCGCACACAGTTTGAACTGCAAACATTAACATCGATGACATATTGCAATGTGGTATGAAAACCCTTAAATATGAGTTATCCTTATTAGGCACTTAACCTTCGATGAACCGGTGAATAAAACGTAACATTGATCCTTTTTCAGTTACTGCAGGTTTTGAATTCAGTCAGTTACAACACGTTCGATTGCGATCATTATGTGTTGCGTTAATAAAATAATTAATTCAGCACTTCAGTTAACGCAGCTTTGCAATGGCGTTCATTTATAAACGAATACCTGTCATAAATTAATTAATTCCTCATATTTAACAGTAGCTATTTCGTTACTTTTTGTTTTAAACAGAGTCTACCTTTTCTGTCACAATATTGCACCGTTTTCTTTATGTACGGTGACAGCCCGGAATTGCAAAATTTCCTCCCCATAAATGACAGGAGTCACAGCAAAGAGACATTGTAATATGATTTGCACGGTTGTCTTTTAAATATAAATTCATAAAAATTAAATGCACTCCCCTTCCGCATATTTCAATATGTTTCCCATCCGTGGCGAAGCATGCGTGGTTGTATCTTCGTAAAGTACATAATTAAAAAGAAATGAAAAAAACAACAACGTAAAGTACATACTAAAATGAAATGAAATAAAAATATTTTAAGTTAATGTTATGCTTTTAATGATCGAGTTGTAATATATACAAACTAGTGTATGCTTTAATGAACCGTTGAAAATGTGATGACAATTATGTCTTCATAAGCCGATAATAGTTCACTGTATAAAATGCGTTTATAACATATCTAGAAATATTTAATTTTCGCAGGGTTCCATAATAACAAAACAACATGTTACGACGTAGATGATCTCGTTAATTTAACAAATATATGTATATTATTACGTATGGCCTCTTTTAGTAAATGCTTTCCATTGATTTTAATTTTCTAAACGAAAATGAAATAGGGTCTATCTTCTGTTAAACCCAAAGCAATGCATGTTGCTGGACAGTAGTGAACAAAGTATGCATTTGTGTATTCTATGTGCTCTCTATTTACAAATTCCTAAATTTTTTAAAAATTTATATGTGCCAAATACTCAGGAGACACATAACTAACAGGAAAAAACCATTGCCATACATGAGAAATGTAAGTTGTCTGGAACTCACTCGTCTATTCTACTGTTCCAAATTCCGAAGCATCAAGGAAATAGCCGAGTGATTAGCGATGACGGACCGCTGGTAAATATTGAAACATATACAAATTAGTTAAAATTATTTTAAGGCGTTTTATGCAAACTGCGCGGTAGATCTGCTTTCAACTGTTTAGGCACATCTAATAAAAACTTAATCGCTGACGTCCTTGGCATTGCAGTATCAGTTTTACTTGAAATCTTATTTCATATCTGACAACAAAGAGTCGTTGTGTCTGTTCACCTGATTGGAGAAGCAAATCTAACACGGACAAGCAAAGGACAGACGGAATTAGACTATAAATACATGCATGTGAGCTCCTATATATACATTTTATTGTCTGAAAGGTCAAACACAGGTAACGGTTATCCATGGTAAAGGATATCTAATCAGATGGTGAGTCACAATGCGCCAGAAGTGAAATATGTCATCAACAGTGCATGCACTATTTTAACTTGTTACAATTCACGCTCAATAACCTGTTTGCAATGCAATGTATATGCAGTAGCTGTGTCTAACATGATCTATTCAATATTGGGCACGATACATTCGTTGCAAAAACATCTATTCATTTAAGACACTATACTATTCATTACGAGTAAATGACCAATTGTGCTATTTGACTGGTAGCCTTATGAGAAACCCACACGAAAATGCGAACAATTTCCTAGTCAGTAACACCATACACATAAAATTAATTTTTAACTGACCGGTTGACCAGGAAATGACACGGGCAACGCCTATTCTATCAATACCATTACATAAAACTTGTGTCGTGTGGTGAGTCAATAATAATTTATAAACAACTCATCGATGATTGGTCACCGATAAAAAAGTCTCCAAACATTTGATAAAAACACTTTGATACATATAAAGCATATTTATACATTTCATATCCAGGTTTACACAGCTTAGTTTGGGCTTTTTAAACATGTCAATGTTACGAAATACACATGCTGTTCAAATATAAGCGAAATCTATTGAATGAAAAATGAGTTGGAAAGTAAACACTGATATATGAATGGCTCAATGTGATAGTGAAAGGATACTTTGTCCGAGGTGAAAGAGTAAGCGACACCAGTCTTATGTGCGTTCATTTCAGACGACAATTCCCAAACACTTGATGAGAATGCCCGGGCTTAACTCTTCAAAGGCAGACGTCAACAAATAGTAAGTCCCAAAATGAAAAGTTGATTTCCTGAATGGAACACTGTCGTCTGTGTTTTGTATTATTTACAGTATTTACTTTATTTGACTCAACATAGGGATTGGCGAATAGAGCCATAGCAAGACCTTATCAGGCGAGGAGTAATGTGTCTTGTACCTTTTCTCAATGAACTTCTGATCTGAGATAGACATGGCTGGGACGGTAAATAAACCGGCAGTGTGGAGATAAGGGCGTGTCGTGATATATTGGCAATCAGACGACACTGTGACCTTAATGTGTGTGACTTCGACACAATGTCGTCTGCAGTTAGATTTACTAGTTTATGTTACAAACTTGTGTGTATTTTCTTTGTAGAAAAGTCGTCTGCAGATAGATTTATTAGTTTCTGCCCAAATCGAAACGTGTTCCACTTGGTTTTTTTTTCAATTTGTACTCTGTGGCAACATGCTTTAAGCTTACGGTCAAATAAAACAATGACATGAATCGTCAACATGAATTGTTTTTCTAAATACAGTCGACACCCGATGCCTGAAACTCGCTTGTCGCGAAATCCTCTATAACTCCATTTTTTCAGGGACTGATATTTTGTTCCTATATATTCATATTTGTTATTACGTCTGGATAGGTAGGTCCAAATCAGTCAACACGTTTCTGTTTAGAATAACGCCAAAAGAGTTCTGGCAAACTCCTACTGTATTATTTTCTTTTTTTTCAAACTATTATATCAGTGAGATGCTGTACATTTGGAGAAGAAGCGCACTAGTCATTGGCAGTTTGTTGTCACTTTTTATAAGAATATGATATAAGAGTTACGCTTACAATGTCATACAAAGTTTAATATTCAGTGATATACAGAGAAGGAAGATGGTGTTATAAAATGACTACATGTATTTAAGTAAATCATAATGTCTTCCAGTTTGAACCAGAAGCACATAATCGTACATTATTCCCTTCATCCCTATGATTAACAAGGCCACACGGCAATGTACCCATTGTAATTGGCAATCATTTGATTTCCATCGGGATTTTAATTGCATACACACATAGACTTCGCTGTCGTTTTGTCAATCTGTGTTGTGTCGTCGTCGGGGTGGACATAAAACCTAACTGTCTTGTTCATAGCTACATACACAGTTATCTTTAATGACTATTGTATATTTATTATGATTATTCAATGTTGATTACAAATAGAGCGAAAACGACTGTATGCTACCACCCACATTCTCTCTATAAATGCTCTTTTTGAATATCAGCTAATAAGTAAATCAGTCATTTGTTTGTGGAGAAGAATTGCTGACACTTGTTGTAATCCGGTGTGTGCTATGAAATGTTATAATATGATCGGTTGTCTAAATAAATACGTTTAAACTTATGTGCTTGTAATTTTGACATATTTATAATAAACATTGCACATTCACAGAAACAACATATGTTATTAGTCATCAGACAATGTCGTAACCTTAACCTTGCTACGTCACAGATATGATGATTTAGCTCAACATAATGAAAGAGGAATCTACATTTTGAAATGCAAATAATTATTGTTTATAATGTTGTGTGACTGTTGTTAATATTATTACATCTGTATGTATATGTTGCAGTTAAGTGTTAATTGTTAAACTGTATATGTTGAAATAAAAATACAACCACATTGAAATAAAGTGTTCATGACGAATCTATTTCAACATATACTGACTAACCCGACTTATTCTGATAACTTGTCTCAAACCTGTCGAAATATTTATTTTTGTCAATTTTCTTATGTTAAATAATTCAGCCTTGTCGCCAATGTCAAATCGGGGGTATTGTCGACATGATTAACAGTGATAAGAGTTGAGATTAACGGATTAAAAGTGTCTCCGGACCAAGACGATGATAAAACCAACAGGTGTGGGAAATCCTAAAACATTGTTCGTTCACATTGGACTTTAAAGTTTAAACAAACATCCGTTCAAATAAATTGCTTTTTTGTGCAAATCAAACAAATTGTAAATGATTAAGTCCTTGAGTGAGTCACTTCGATTTTGAATTGGAAACACAAAACGGTTGCGATTTGTCATGCTCACAGATTTCGCGCATGCGCGTGCATTTGTTTTCGATCCATTTTTGATCACGTGACTATCATTAACAAGGGAAAAATACGTGTATGAAGGAGCTACAGTGATTTGCAACCGAAATCAACACAACTGCACCATGCACTTCAAAGTTCGTGTCAAGTGGAGCCCTGAATAGAAATCATCAGAATGTATACCGAGACGTACAAAGTTTTACTTGCACATACAAATATCGATGACAAATTGCAATGCTTTATTAGCATCCATAATTGTAATATGAGTTATCCTAATAAGGCACTTAACCACCGATAAAGCGATGAATAAAACGTAACATTTAGCGTTTTTCAGTTACTGAAATCTATGTATTTAATCAGTTCCATCACGTATTATTACGATCATTAAATGTAATGTGTTGCATTAATTAATTCACTATATTCCTGCACTTAGACTAAACCAGTTTTGCAAAGGCGTTCATTTAGAAACGAATTACTGTCATAAATTCATTAATTCCCCACATTTAGGTGTAGCTATTTGGTAAGTTTTTGTTTTAAATACAGTCTTCCTTTTCCGTCACAATATTGCACTGTTTTTTTTTAATGTAAGACGACAGCCCGGAATTGCAAAATTTCCTCGCCATTAATAACAGAACGTACCTTAACATAACAAATTTTATCGCCATAAATGACAGAATTTACCTCAAAGAGACACTTCAAACTGACTGTATTCTAAATTTAATCTCATTTCAATTATTAAAATGTATGCCCTTTCCGCATATTTTAAGATTTTTGCCATTGCAAAGTACGCAAATGGAACATAATGCCGTAGCTTCTTTGTAAAGTACAGATATGGAGACTTTAAAAAGAATATAATTTTAATTAAATGTTATACTTTTAATGATCGAGTTGTTATAAACACAAACTAGAGCATCAATTAAAGAAGAAAGCGGAACACCAATTTAGTGATTTGAAACTGAATCAGAAATATTTCACTGTATAAAAATGCGTTTATAACAAATCTAGTAAATGTTGATTGTCATATGTTCAGATGAAATGCTTTTATGTCCACCTTTGCGATCGGGAGATTGTAAGTTCGATCCCTACCAAATGAGATTTAGAACGATGTTGTTAGAGACACAAAACTCTACACATGAATTTCTACGAAGGTCTGGCGTCTTTTGAAGCACAAAGTCGAAATCAATTATTCCGCTAAACCACATTGTGTATTTAAGAAATAATGTTCGATGTATCTTTTTTATCGGCCAATAAACAACGCTTTGGAGTTCTGATGTTTAGGAATTAAAACACGAGAGCGTTAGTCCGAGTTGTTTAATAGCCCCGCATCAGAACGACAAAGAGTTGTTTATTGGCTAATAAACAACGATAATGCGCAAGTTATTTCGATTCTAATATAATTTGACTATATTTTTGCAATTGTAATTGGAACTACTTTTTACTAGGCTGCGCTCAGAATCTGACTTCTTTTTGCATTGTTTATTGGGTAGTTTTACAACGATAAATTAATTTGTACATTATGTATAGAAAAATTAGCGAGTATCATGTTAGAATTATGTATAAACCAAGATACATAGCTAGTATGCAGTAAGCATTGTTGACTCACCTATCTCGTATAATAAAAAAAAAAATTTTCATAGATAATGAAAATGTCCATTTTTAAGGCCAGCGAATATGAACGGTACATTTGATTTCTCAATGATTACACAATGACTCTATTGTCTCTTACGTGATGACTTCATTCTGGATAGAGGGTCATACAGTGCCAAGGAGACATGTTTAAAGAGACTATGACATAGAAAAGAGCGCCAAAGAGGCAATTTCTTAAAAAAATATGAAATTAAGATATTAATACTGGCACACAATGACAGTTAAAACGGAGTATATATAATGGGAAAAGAGTGTACGCATTCTGAGATATAAATCAATTAATATTAAGGGTCGTGTTTGTTTGGCCCTTTTCATGTTTACATTTTGACGTCAGAATTGTATTTTGGATACAAATACAAATACAAATACATTAATATAGCGCAACAATTATTTTTAAATATTCACTTGCCCTTTACATAGTCCTGTGTACAAGCCCTCCTATTATGCATTAATCAGTCAAAGAAAACACTGCACAGATGTGTTTTAAGTTTCTGTCTGAATTGATTTTCATTCTGCAAGCACATCAAGTTTTTTGGAAGAGCATTCCACCACTTAGGTCCAATAACAGCTATGGATCTTTCGGCCATTTTTGTTCGGGTTCTGGGAATGGTAAAGTTAGTAACTTCTGTTGATCTTAACCTGTATTGACCTTGATTGCGAGTAACAGTTGTCCGACATACACTGGAGCGGTTCCATGTATAATTCTAAATACGAGTACTAGAATTTTAAACATATTTCGTGCACGCACTGAAAGCAAGTGCAGTGCTGCGCGAATATCCTTGCTGGATTGGTCGTATGGAGCGTTGGTAACAATTCTGGCTGCGCTATTCTGAATTCCCTGTAGTCTGTTAATCTGATATTTGGGGATTTCAGTGAAAAGTCCATTGCAGAATTCTAGGTGCGAGTGAATAAGGCCGTCCACAATAATCTCTGTAGATTTCTGTGATAGATGACTACAAATGAATTTCAAATTTCTCAACTGCACACAAGCAATTTGACATTTCTTTCTTATGTGTTCTTCAGAAGTTAGTGTGCTGTTCATGTGTACACCAAGGTCTCGTAGGTGATCAACACAGTACTACGCAGTCACCGACATTTACGCTCGAGATATTAATTTTTGACAACTGACGTTTAGTACCCTATATAATTACTTCTGTTTTTGAACTGTTCATTTTCAGTTTGAAGGGAGTCATCCATTCAATGACGTCTTTAAGACAATCATTAATCTGTTGTAGTACAGATTCCTCATTTTGTGGGTTTCCCGCTTGGATCTTGAACGCGAGCTTGTGATCGTCAGCATAACCGTAGAGATCTGCAGGATAATTTTGCACAACGTTATTCAAAGCAGCAATGCACACGGTAAAAATCACCTGGTCCGCACAGGAGTTCAGTGGGACGCCTAATCTGACGGGTTCTGTGTCCGAAGAAGAGTTATTAACATCCACTCTCATCGATCTTGCAGTTAAATAAGATTGTACCCAGTTCAGTGGTGTACCTTTAATTCCAAAATCATTCTCAATAATTGTAATCACCATTGGTATAACGATGGTGTCAAAAGCAGCACTAAGATCAACCATCACAACTATTGTCACTTGGTTTTCAGCTGCAAACAAGAGATCATGATACATTTTAAGCATAGCTATTTCAACACTATGGTATTTACGATAAGCACTTTGGTATGATGGAAGTAAGTTATTTTCTTCAATCTGATCTATGATCTGCTTCAAGGCGACCTTTTCAAGAATTTTTGATAAAAACGACAAGTTAGACACCGGTCGATAGTTTTGAAGTTCCAAAGGGAGGCTCCGTTTCTTCAGTAATGGTTTTATCACTGCATTTTTTCATTCGCTTGGAAACACACTTGACGATAACGAACGACTTATGATTTCCGTAATTACCGGAGAAACATAATGTACATTGCCTTTCAACCTTCCTAAATTATCTCAATGGGCTTGATGCATGTGCGTAAAGTGTCGTCCCGGATTAGCCTGTGCAGTCCGCATTTATGGTATTTTCTGTTTCAAGGAAGTCTCTTCAAACATAAATCCAAGTTGTAGGCGAAAAGTGTCATCCCGGATTAGCCTGTGCGGACTGTGCGCCTCTAATATTTTTCGTGTGGCGACTTTTCGCGATTTCACGACAGTTCATATATAAATAATACTAGAAGTTTATTTTTGGAGGTTTTCTATGTTTTCCGAATATTTCCACCGTGTTTATAAATGTCTGGATATCTTGGCATGAATATAATAAATATCGAAATAGCTGAGATAAATATCGCATAGTTTGCTTGTTAATCATGATATAAACACGCGAGATGCTACAAAAGATTGTTTATTGTAATAATATATTGAAAAAGAAATATGTTTAATTTATTATATTTATATCTTTTGAATTTAATAGAAATAGAAAATAGAAATCGAACTCTGTGATGTTAGCCCTTCTTTTGATGTAAGATTTACTGTCGATGGACCACGGAAGGATACCTGACTATTTACTGTTACCTAAACTTAAACGAAATGATTGTGTTAAAAAAGGCTTCTGGGCCATATCCACAAAGCTGCTAAGGAAAATCTTAGGTTATATAATATTTAAGTGAAACTTTCAAATACAATTTTCTAGTGACAATAAATATTTTATATTTGAAATATGGTAAAACAAGAAACATCTGTATAATCTTTACCACATAAAAACCATTCAATACCGGATAAACTTTAAATGAACCGTCCACAGACATAAGGAATTTTATTATTTTAAGAATTTTACGTTTGCACTAAAAAGCTGTGTGTATATGGACCCTGGTCTCATGTCTACACGCAGTCTTGAACTTAATCTTAGTTTTACACTTAAACGGTAGCGAATAAAAATAAATGCTCATACATAACAAGTGTTGCTAATGGTATAAAATCAATGCTCATATATAACAAGTGTTGCTATTGGTCAATATTTACATTTGCGAGTAAGTTTGAGATTTAATAATGGAGCCTGGGGCGATATCCACACAGCTACTAACGGAAATCTTAAATCATATTTAAGGGAAATTTTCAAGTAAAATTGTCCTTGTGAGAATCAATATTTTACATCTGAAATATGGTAAACTAAGAAGCACCTGTTGATTCTTTACCAGTTTAAAACAATTAAAATATAAAAAAAACGTGACATAAACCAACCACAGACTTAAGGAATTTAATGATTTTATGAAATTTACAAAGTTTTAACTAAGGAGCTTTGTGGATAGGGGCCCAGGACCTATTATATTCTTTAATGCCCGAGCTGATCAAATATTGACGAGCGCATGCGCAGAAGAGGTCCGAAAATCGCAGCCACCTGACCTCATCTTTCATTTTTATCCAGATGAACAACGTTCTCTAGCAGGCCGCAGCGTTCTTCGCAGTTACATCAAACACGCTTTTAACTGAAAGAAATTAAACGTTTGGAAACGAAACTGCAGCGCATCTTTACTAAAGAACATCACAATTTAATGTATGTGTTTTAAATTAAACAATACGCAAACAATCGGTGAGAAAAGTACTATGTTAACGCATAGCTCTAGACAGGAATTTCTGTCGTGAGATGATCATCTTGAAAATACAGTAGATCATTCTAACAGAAAACGTAAATCACAAAGAAGATGGTTGTTTCTTCATGATAACAAATTTTATATCTACCGTACTTGAAAAAATGGATATGTCATTAATTAGTTTTCATTATTCTTTAATCATACACTGAAAAGATTGTAGTAGGGAAGTGTGGGCGGTAAAGGGTATTTAACATTAACATCGCAAGTTAAAAGACGGCCGTTACAGTTTGTATGTTGATGTTAATAAAGGCCTGCCGCTGACAAAATATCATGTAAAATACCGGTAAGCAAATGGGAAAAGATAATTGTAGGACAGATATTCGTTCACATAAACTATAGCACTTGGATGCATATAGGGCGGGGTATGCAAGTACATTGCCGTAACAATGTCGTGCATATGAGCTATTGTATCCATGTCTACAAAAACTGTATCACCCACATGCGCATACTTTTAGTCCAGTAAACTGTAAAATGCACGTGTATATAAGCTTGAGCCCAAGCGTGTACATGAAGTGTAGAACACATAAGATATGGTGAAGTGTAGCACACATAAGATATGGCAGCCGCGTGCACAATAAGTGTAGAATCTTTATAGTGTGCAAATCGAAAGATACAGGGGGTCGCAGGTTCGAGCCCCCGCTCCATCCTAACCCACTAACTCGTCTTTTGCATGAGAAGTTAAACAGTAGTGCAGTGTACTATGTGCTTCACACCGGGCACTAAAAGACCCAGGGTCGCGTAAGGAACGGGGCGTATCCTGTATTTTGCACTATCCCCAGTACCCAACTAAGAAGTCTTCTGGGGGCGATGGACATACGGGAGAGAATTTCGGTGCACTCGATACAAATGTACTACACACACTCAGGTCATATGGCGACAATATTAACTATGTTTGCATGATGGGAATAAAAACTTTATTTCATTTATCTCAATCACGTAATGGTTGAAACATTTCAGAAATGCTGGACAAATAGCACAATGGAGACATATTTCCATGTATCCAATTGATAGTTGTGGAATGTTCGCGTCATTTTTGTTTAAATTTTTTTCCACCTTTAAAGAAGGCCAGTTTCAGTTATTAGTTCTGAGTACATACATGGAATTTGGAAATACCGCACGCATGAACCGACGTCCGCAATTTGTGGGTTTTGGCGTACCCGAGTACATTACAAATGAATTTTGGAAATATAGCATGCACAAACCAAAGTCCGCATTGTTCTTGTCTTCTTTTCATCGGAATGTAGTTAAATATGTTATTTTTGAATTCCATTATTTCATAATTATGAGATACTAAGTCCTAATTAGGAAATAGTTAGTCCTAATTAGCTAGGCTATCTCCTAATTGGGAATTATTATCTCCTAATTAGGACTTTTTATCTCTAATTAGGACTTACTATCTCCTAATAAGGACGTATTATCCCCTAATTAGGACTAAGCGTCGCCTAATTAGGACATAGTATCTCCTAATTATGAGATAATGGGATACAAAAATAATATAGACTGTGGAACTAGGACGCTTCCATACAAATGCGTAATATTCCAAATAAAATTTAAAAGTTATTAAGTTATTGGTTTCATATGCATAAGAAAGTAAACAAACGCTGTAAGATCAAACGAAATATATTTTTAATTGTTTGCACGTCATTCATCATCATAAAATTTTATGAATTTCTCTCACATACTTCGGCCAATATCTATTTTCATATATTTTTAAATCTTTTTATCATAATCTGGACTTCTTTTTAGCTGTTTATTCTTTATCGAAATACTACACAAAAAAGTTATCATTACTTTTCGCGTATCATAAAGCTCAAGATATTGTTACCTAATTATTACATCATATATTGGCATCTATTACGTCGTGTCATACGCAGGTGTGAAGTGTAAATAATATATAATAAATGGTATATAGTTATGATAGTTCTACTAGTAACCCAAATAACTAGTTGGCAATAAATCTAGCAATCTCGCCTGACCGCTTGAAATATCAAAAGCCACCAGAAGTCGGTCAGCACTTATGAAATATTTGTTTTATGCCGGATTTAGGACTCCATAAATTCCTAAAGATTATAATTCGCGAATATAACATGTTTATGGTTCTCCAGGCAAGGTTAAGCGACACTATCGGGTGGACTACAACTATGGATGAGAATTTGAGGTAACCGTTGTGACACGGAACGGTAAACATTACTATATTCTATATAAACGTTTTTTTTTTTTGTTTTCTCGTTGGTAAATTTATGTGTGGTCTATTGCAAGTTCAAAAAGAAACATGTTAAATATACCTTACAATCAAACAACATTATCAGGACTATGATCATCACCATAATAATCCTCCTCATCATGATAATAATCATGATAATCATCATCATCCCCGTCGTCGTCGTCTTCATCATCATCATCATCACTACTACATCAACTATTATAACTACTTCTACTACTACTACTAATACCTCTATTACTACTACTACTACTACTACTACTACTACTACTACTACTACTATTATTACTACTACTATATCTACTTCTACTACTACTACTACTACTACTACTACTACTACTACTACTACTACTGCTGCTGCTGCTGCTGGTGCTGCTGCTGTTGTTGCTACTGTTGTTGCTGCTGATACTACTACTACTACTACTACTACTACTACTACTACTACTACTACTACTACTACTACTACTACTACTACTACAATGTGCGAATGAAAATAATAATAATACAGAGAAGAGAACGAAGAAGAATATATGTATTACAATAAAATGAGAAACTGAACAAATATGAAGCGGAACAAGAAGAAGAACATTAACAACTTACAGTCATGTTAATTTTAAATGTCGGAATTCGGTAATCTTGTGTTTGTTTGCACGTGATTTTATCATCTTTAATTCGGTAGACGGCAGATAAATTGCCAGCAGGAAATAATTGTCTGGCTTTGAATGTTGGATACATGTCCTATAATGCAGACATTTGGCTGAATAAATAAATGTATAATGAAACCAAAGTGTAGAGCTCTACTAAATGTATATTTGCATAATCCCTACTCACTTTCAGCCCCACATAACCACTATTTCTGGATTTATTATTCAAAGATATGTTATATAGTAAGGTATCATTCAAAATAGTAATATACTGGTCGTTTTAGCGTTGTAATGATGATGATGAGCAGGAGGAGAAGAAGGACGATGACGACAATGATGAAGATGATGATCAGGAGGAGGAGGAGGGGGCGGGGGGATGAGGATAATGATGATGATGATGATGAGGAGGATTTTTAATGATGAGGATGGTGATAATGATGATGAGGATGAGGATAATGGTGGTGATAATGATGATGTTGATGATGCTGATGATGACGATGATGATGATGATGATTGTGGTGGTGGTAGCAAATAGATGTACGCAGCATGTACATTTACATATTTGTTTTCAATGACAGTTTTCTTCGCATTTTGAACTGCACAGATGCATAATTCCCAGAAGGGATACATCAAATATTGTAATAAAACACTAATATCTGATTCATTAACCACGCGAAGCGCTGAATCGCGGTATTTATCACAGTGTAACCTTCAAAATGGCGATACAGAGTATGACTATTTGCGGTACACGTGGCGATGTTTTACGACGTTGCATTCACGGACTGTCAACGTGTGGTCAGCGAGCACACCTGCGTGTTGTGGTCCGGGGGTTGAATGTTCGGTGACCAGGCGGTGTAAACACCAGCTTTCGTAGTTTGCGCGCTCAGGTGTGGCCAGAAACACGGAAGTCTTACGGCTACGGGGTTATCTGTCAGTAAATAGATCATAAATCAATGCACGAATGGTGATATTGTATAAAGTTTCATGCATATGTTTAATAATTTCATTCACAAAAAAGAATGAACATATGTATAACCTCAATTTATAATCTTGATAATTGGAACTTTTTTAATCATACATACGATATAATATTGACGAACATGATTGCAGAGTAAGTACAGATTTGATGACGATGACGACGACGATGATGATGATGACGATGACGATGATGATGTTGATTATGATGATGACGACGACGATGATGATGAACATGAACATGATGAACATGATGACGATCATGACGACGATGACGACAATGACAACGATGACGTTGATGCTGCTGATGCTACTGATGATGATAATGATGATGATGATGATCATGAGCATGATGATGATGATAAATATGACGACGATGATGATACTAATATTGATGATGTAACTGCTAACGACAACGATGATGATTGTAAATACATCAGCCATGTATGTTGATCCATGTCATGTCCAGTTCCACACGACAAACATATATCATTCATGCACTGACTACTAACGGTCCTCAGATGACCGAACATTATGACCGATAATTAAACCAGTCAATCCGCGACACCACATAAACCAGTCCTTATTATTGTCCAACCCTAACATATGATCACATAACTTATGGTCAAACGTCGCTTTATGAATGAACATCATATGCGTTGAAACATAAGTTATGAATTTGGAAAATGCATTTTCCTCATGTTATGGCTATTGTTCAAAATAGTTGTGGCGAATATAATGGGTGTTTTTGTAATGCATAATGTAATAACGCGGGCTGGTCATGCCATGTTGCAAGAAAAAATCTGACCACATACATGATTGCGTGATCTTTAGAAAGAGGTTCACTGTCAAGGGTGGGGTATGGGTGTGTTAGGTCTGTCCATGACGATTAGGAGAATTTTTCAGGTGCTTGACTATTAGTCCTGTCCCGACTTATTTGTCATTTTTAAACGGGCTTTGGAAAAGGACTTGAGAATATTATAAATATTGTTTGAACTATATGTATGCGATTTTTAAACGTGGATTTATTACATTATGTCCATAAATAAATGTTACTTTAAATATTGATCAGTTTTATGATGTACAGCATCCTAAAATTCACAAGAATAATCCAAATAATAACTAAAACATTTGTTTTTGATTTCTTAAAATTACCTTTGACGTTTCACAATACGATCGTATCCATAAATATGCGCACTTAAATGCACACATATTCGTATTTATCTTATTTACCGTCCGTTTAGATTGACATAAAGTGCAGATTATTTTTGGCACGTATTTACTTTAAATTATACTTAATTTGACTTATGATGTAAAGGCTATACCAGATATAAAAGAGAAAATTCAAAGAAATAAACGTGAACATGACATGTTTATTATTCGACTATAAAGAACGACACTTACACTTGCCCACCTGTTTTCTTGAGCAGGTGTTATTATAATCTAATTATCGGCCGCCTTTGATGTCCCCTTTGATGTATGTCATAGCTCATTACTGCGCAATATACTGCAGTGAGACGAAAATATCAGTAGAAGTCACACTGGATACAATGGTTTGTCATTGAACTACGTGCAAACATGAAAACTCTCGTTCATAAATCAGCAACCTTATGGGTTTACTTAGGGGTTAAGAAGCCATTCTTAGAAGCCGACATTAAACTTAAAGCGATCACACATTGCTTAATGTGTTACGCAGTGTCGCATACAAAAACTGAAAACTAGTTTTATGTACTAGTTTGTTAAAAACAACAACACAATTGTATTTCAACAGATGTACAGTTGAAAGTTAGTCGAAACCTCCGGCGGGACTCGAACCCGCAATCCCCGGCTTAGGAGGCCGATGCCTTATTCATTAGGCCACGGAGGCGATGTATTGTTTGAATAAATGTTCTATAAATCACATAACGTTTAGCGTCTGCAGATATGAAATAAACTTTTACATGCGATAACAACTGATGGGGTTCGAACCTGCGGTTTTTGTTGTTGAAGATACCGATGTAATTTCACGGCAGCACTGCTTAATTCAAGAAGCATATATCTATCAGCAGAATTATCAGCACGAGAGTCGTATCTAACATCCCGTATAATTTTCCAAAACCGATTAATTTTATTGATGGCGTGTTCTTTATTATATTATTACACTACCGTATATAACTACTTAACTTATTCATAAACTATTATTAAAGTCCTTAAACTGTAACTTATATATATTATTAGTGTAAAAGATTTATAAAATGTAATATTAAACAATGTTCACACAAAAAAATAACGTTTTACATATAACCTCCGGCGGGAGTCGAACCCGCAATCCCCGGCTTAGGAGGACGATGCCTTATCCATTAGGCCACGGAGGCGTTATTTGGCCAACATGCAAAACACAAACAACATAAGATCACCATCCAAGAGTCTAGGGTATACAAATATTAAATGCATTAAACACCAGGAACATCAGCAGGAGAGAAATCCTTATTATCATCCTCAGGACGTTTATTTGAGGCAAGTGACCAATTGCCAATACAACCAAGTACAAAACACACAACACACCATACAATAAAGCCAATTTCTTGTTCTGTCCGCAGAGGCAAGGAAATCCACCCTCACAACCTGGCCCCAGCCGATATGTTAACAAAGTTAACAAAGAAGACGCCCTCGTAAAGCATTATATTAAACAATGGAACATGTATGTGAAAAACCCTCTCTGAACAATCTGCACATTTTTAGATCACTTTGTACCACGCTAAGCCTTGGTATCTGCCAACAATATCTTACAGAATGAAACGTTCTTTCGTAATACCTATATACACTTAAAGGCACACAGTCTCTAGAGGGCAAACGCAAAAAAAAACGAATGACGTTTAGCATGAAAGCGGCTTTGGATATTGATAAAGATTGTACGTGTACATTCCAATTTATATACTTACTAGTCAGCAAGAAAGCCAGCGCAGTCCAGTTTACAGTCAGCAAGTTCCGTAAAACCCGCCGTCCACTAGGCCCCCGAAGGTTTTCCGAAAGCGAATTTGGCAAACTCTGGGTGTTTTGGCATGTCATCACGATGTTCCGGAAACCTTCCGTGTCCTTCCTTAACAATTCTGCAACCTTATTGGCACTTCGGGGCCTGATCGGGATTGAAAAACCTTCGGCATACAAATTTTAACACTTAAAATTTGGACGCCGAATGTTTTATTCGGGACAGCTTCGGGGGTCTTCGGCAAACCATCGGCAACCATTCAGAATGTTCGGGAACCCATCGCCAATGACTCGGCATCTTCGGAACGCCTTCTGCGAGGCTTCGTAATCGGTTTAGCTGCTCCGAACGGTCCCTGAAGGAAGCTGAATCGATATCGAACGCACTCCGAAGACGACGAGTGAAAGAGTTCTGTTCACGTGTACACGCGGAAGCTATGCCGATCATGTAATGAAAGATACCGAATCGTCGCTGAAGAAGCCGATTGTCAGCGGAAGGGACTCCGAGCATTAGTCGTGCTTCCCGAACTATTAAAGAGAGACAGCAGAAGTGATGCCGTCGATTTGCCGATAGTGTTCGAAGTGACAAAATCGGCATTGTTCTAGTGAATTTAACTCTTATCATGGTGCAAGTCATGAACAAGCTACTCCAAAAGGAGTTTGGCGTGAGGTTACTAGTTAGTCAGCCTTCGAACATTACATAAGGTATGATCCATTGTCTTGGTCTTGAAGGCTAAAACCATTATATGAAAGCCCAAGCTAAGAAGAAAAAAACACTATGAAAGAGTCTCCAAGGGATGCCCATAATCATCCCACTCTTTTTGCTTTCAAAGTAGCCAATGCAAAGTGAAAGCCAACAGTATGGGACATGTTTCACCTCCTCTCAAATTAGGCGGCCATTTCACGTCAGGCCTTTGGAGTATTGGGAACGACCAGAACTTCATCATGAAACTCCTGAAGCTGGGGAGCAGACACTTCTGTGACAAAATGGCATACACTTTCCACAGCAGCACAGAAGTACAGAAGTCGTACACCAAGGAGGTGTACGTGTCCACAGATGTAGGTAACTCAGTGCCTTCGCAAGCTTTAGGCCAGCAGGAAGGGCGTTACAGAACCTTGTTTATTATTTTTCTGAATGCGAGGCGTTGGCCGCTAGGTATGTTATCCACAATTGTTGGCGTGATCCTCAAATACTGTTTGATCCATAATCGATGATGTATTTTTCTCTGTGTCAGGTGAAATGCCAAGAGAAGCATGACATCAAGGGCAATGAGAATGCACCTACAGATCCATTGTCGGGCTAGCAACTGATAATCAGATTGTAGTTCAGCGTCGTTCGGCGTCGTTCATATATCCCGAACTTCCAATCGGCCACATTTCAGCATTCTGTCTACAACAATTTGGCAACTATTCAGCATGTTCTGCAATGTTACCGCAACCTTTCCGCAGGATCGGAAAACATTCGGAAGCTAATTCCGAACTGTCGGCATTCTTCCGTGTCGAAATCGGTGACTTCGGATAGGTTTCGGGGTTTATACCGCAACCTGTCGTATGCCACTCCGTGAATACATGCCGAACAAGCACGGTGGCCAAGCTCCGTCAATTTTATTCCGAATGGTTCCCGAAACTAACACATTTTTATCGGCAACCCTTACGCAAAGCATCGGGACTGTAGTGGACGGCAGGTCTAAAGAGTTAGACAATATAGAAGTTACGAGCAATTGTTCAAGGGTTCCTTAGAATCGACAAGCAATCTATTGCCAAAACAGTATATACTGTTTGGAACCGGCAAAGGCATTTCGTGTACTTCTTATCGTGTACTTCTTATAACTACTTGTAACGTTTAACAATGGACTTATCTTTCTCAAGTCGCGTTATTCAGATACCGTACCTGAATTCATAAAATACTAGTGTGTTCGCAAATATGTTGGTACTATAATGTCGTTTATATAATTAACAAACTTTTCTAAATAACGAATGCAATATAATTATAGTTAGTGAACACCAAAACAAGTTGAAATTGACGGCCTGTTTAGAACAGAACAGTTTTAAGAATATTCTTTACTCATATGACCTTAGTCTAAGAATGCGGGTTCAGCTGTAAAGCCGGGTCCAGAAAAGGAAACTGAACGCGTTGTCAGGTTATATTGCCACCAAATATGTGATGCCGACCGGTTTGATAAATAATGATTGATACGATACGGCGGCTAGGCAGTTTTTATTAATTGTAGATGTAAATACTCACACTTTCAGCTCGTGAAACAGTCAAACTTGGTAATTTATGGCCGGCTGTGTTAGTGGTCAACGGTTGTTAATTTGCATTCATCGTCAACGGTGTTTTGACACTTGACCAGAATTTATTTAGCCTACATCTGGAATCCCGGCCGCACGTGTTGAGAAATGTGGCGAACTATCAGCACTGACAAGCTATGCTTTGTTTGAGACCATTGCCTTGACCGACCGTGTTAAAGACTGTTAGTGTTGTAATAGATCTGGGGTCATATTCCAGAAACATCTTAAGTGAAATCTTAACCTTAGCCTTAAAATCGTCCTTTTCTTCAGCATTTTTTCCTTGTATACAAAACCTTTCGATAAATGTTCACTAATTATAAACTTAATATTAACTACTGCTTACTAAACTGTAATTGGATTCATTAGTTTATATGTAGTTTTAAAAGTATAACCTTACAAAATTAGAACTTAAGTGAAAATAGTTTAAGATAAACTTAAGAAGTTTCTGGAATATGAACCTTGGTGTCCGCCTTGCGATCGGGATGTCGTCAGTTCGATCCCTACTCGGGGACCGTTCGAGGGATCTTTCTCAAAAGACACCAAGTACTGGTTCTATAGATAATACGGATATCGCTGCATTTAATACGTTATGTAAATACACTCCATGCATTGTTTAAGTAAAACGACCAAATGAACTTTTAGTCAGTTCATTTAATGCTACTGTCACAGTTCCTGCTCCCCGTCCTCCTTCTCCACATCGTCATCATCATCATCATTATCATCATCATCATCATCGTCTTCGTCGTTTTCGTCGTCGTCATCATCATCAACAGCAGCAGTAGCAAAAGCTAAAGCAGCAACAAGAATAATAAATCAAACAACAACAGAAGTAATAAAATGTAATTATATTAATATCAACTACAACAACAGTATATAGATATCCCCCTTCTTGTTAACTTCCCCTATATAGCGTTTTGTCTAAGCAATAATTGATCTATTATCGTATACTCGTGTGTTTTTCACAATAGAAGACAGATTAGGCAAGGGTATATAGTTGGTAAAAAACACCACATACATGACCCGAGACAGTCCCGTAACGGAATGTATTTAACTCGCTATGACAGATACAATGTAACAACTGGTTTTCATGTAGTATCGAGTGTCGCCTACCTTGTAAAACGAGCAGGAAAATTCAGAAATTCTTACCAAAACATTTCATTAACATGCATGCTGCAGTTAACATTTGCTTGAACTGTTAAAGGAGCAGTGATGTATTCTAAGATTTCTTCATTCTCAATATTTGTATTTAAGTTATCTGCACGTATTTATATAGTAAACGGTGTACCCGTGTAAAACTGAACATCTACATGCATCAGACTGAACATCTACACGTATCAGACAAACATCTGCATGCAGCAGACTGAACATCTAAATGTAGCAGACTGAACATCTACATGCATCAGACTGAACATCTACATGCATCAGACTGAACATCTAAATGTAGAAGACTGAACATCTACATGCAGCAGATTGAACATCTACTTGGAGCAGAATGAACATCTACATGCAGCAGATTGAACATCTACTTGGAGCAGATTGAACATCTACTTGGAGCAGAATGAACATCTACATGTAACAGCCTTAGCATCTAGATGTAGCAGACTGACCAACAACATTTACTAGAGTAGACATCTATGTAGCAGGCGGAAAATTGTCATATAATAAGACTGAAAATCTACATGTAAAAGCGTGAACATCTATATCTATGAGACTAAATATCTACATACTACTGTTATTTTATCATTTATATTGTATATAAAGCCTATAATGCTACATAACCACAGTTTCTTTTTTATTTTTGTCGTACATGTTCAAATGTATGTATAGTACAATGTTTATGGTAATGTATATGCTAGTAATTAAATCAATGGGTAAAACAGAGCATTAAATTACTTTTAGTGGAAATGATAATCCACTTACAGTTTAATAATGTCGATTGATACTCCACCTTTAAGACATCTTTGCACGTGATAGAAGAAAAATATCAGTTTCACATGAAACTATTTGATATGACTTCATAGTTGCTTCATTGAAATTCCATCCATGCTGTAGAAACGTTAGTACCATCATGCACCTGAATAGAAAAGGTAAAAACCGGCATAAGAGTTAATAACGGGTGACGGACGTCAGGTATTTCATTCGTGTGAAGTTGCTTATATTATAAAACCATTTTGGTATTTATCACTTTTTTAAATTGGTGAGTAATTTATCCATGATATCTTAGTGATTTTAACGGCCTATTATGACATCGTTTTATCTATGCGAATTTGCATCACGTTTTCAATTCTGTTTACAACTTTACTCCACGATGCTAGGAGAAATGAGGAATTCTTTTCGTGATGATTAATGTTGTGTGAAGAGAGATATGCCCTTTGAAATATTCAAATGTTGAAATACGTATGTTGGTTTATTTAGAATTGAATAATGTCGTAATAATATCATAGAGAAATAGTGGGCAATGAAACCGTAAAGCAGAAAATTGGTCGCGATGTCGTTTGCACTGCAACGATGCATGGCATTTTACTCGCCCGCGTACACGGTGTTCATCTTGTTGTACAGACTTCTTTATATTCAAATTAAATGCATCGTCTCATGCAATAAGCATTGAATATTATCCCATTATATTTTAATATAAAACATATAACTCTTAAATAAATGCACCTTGGTACGGAATGTTATGAATTCGATATTGAATATAGACTACCTGACTGAACATTGAATATAGACTACCTGACTGAACATTGAACAGCATAAGCAATTTAGCATAATTCATTCGATATAAATGTAAACAGGTACGCATTTGGTGTTAAATATCTTCGTGACCGAATTAATGGCAGTAACCTGTATAAACATTATTTGTATGTATGGCAAAGTCGATACTATCATTTTTGATATTCTTTGTCGAATTAAACTGAACTGAATATACTTATGCGTTCAACACAACCTCATTGCAATGTTATAGAAAGTGAAATGGGCCACTTAAAGCATCCGACATTCAATATACTCGCATTAGTATGCTGGGAAATTCAAACGGATGTATCTTTATATTATTTCATTATTTACTTCATTCGTTCATGCATTTAGTGCAAACACGTCTCTTTTGCACGAGGGCTTATTTTTGGCGTATAAATCAAACTAAAATCTTTAAATATTTCTATGAAAGGATTTTTAGTTGGATGCGGAATACTGTTTGTGTGTTAGACATCGAATGTTGCATTTGCACGTTGAACATATCAAACAAGTCTTTTCATATACATGTATACCGTTATATACTGTGTACTAAAACCATATTAAAAAGTTTTGTCGAATTGATACGAACATGAACATTTTGGACGCGTTATTTTGTTTATTTGTATATGAAAGTGACATACTATTAGTACGTAAACGTGACATAATTCAAGTACTTTCATTCCTGGTATTGTAGTTATTTGACGACCCATAGAGCAGTATTGTACATTCTAACATGATACTCGCTCATTTTTTTTTTTAATGACAAAGAAGAAAGTATCGTTGTTAAACTACCCATGAACAACGCAAAAAGAAGTTCTGATTCTGAGCCGGGAGCTTAGTAAAAAGTAGTTCCAATTACAGTTGCAAAAATATATGTAAAATCATGTTAGAATCAAAATAATTTTTTTTTCGCATAATCGTTGTTTATCGGCCAATAAACAACTTTTTGTCGTTCTGATGCGCGGCTATTAAACAACTCGGGCTAGCACCCTCGTGGTTTAATTCCTACGCATCAGAACTCAAAATCGTTGTTTATTGGCCGATAAACAACGATAAATCGAAAATTATTTCTTAATCAACATACGTGAGATCAATAGGTGTTCGTGCGAACTATCATGTTTGGTAATGCATTTGGTAATTAAATTGATCACTCTCTGATCACCATTGATCACTTTATAGACCAAAAATCAAAGCATTTATAATGATAAATTGGGTTCTTGGTCAGTCGACTTTGAAAAAAAAACCTTGTTGACACCCATCTGGTAAAAACAAGTTGATTTATAGATTGTTGTTCGGAAATAAATTAAACGTGTGTGGCCCATCCTTTGAAAAACAAGATGAAACAGTTCGACCTTTTGACCTTTATTGTAATTACTGATTCAGATAAGCTCATTATACATTAAACATATTCCGTTTTAAAGTTAGTGGTGGAAATGTAAATTAAATTCTTATTAATAAAGTAAATAAAATTGCATGTAACAGATCACTGCATGCCAGTAACGAAAATGAAACGAACGTATATTGATAACACTGACATACGAAATAAATGGTAATACTACTAGTATACTGATTTGTGTGTGTTAACCATGCCTTTGAAACAAACTTTAATACTAACTGCGTGATATTAACTTTATACAGTGAATAAAAAAACGTGGTACTGCCTTTAAGTTTGATTGCGCGGTAAAACCAATTTAGTACTTTAAATGACCTTGTATTGTATGTATGTCATTAAAGAAAAACGTTAAAATGCTTAAAACTAACGTTTATATTGACAATGTCTTGCGGCGTGATGTTAACTTTTCATTTCGACTGTGCATGCAATATCCGTACGATTGCAGCTTTAGACATATGAACAATTTGTTTTATGATTCCATTGAACTTCCTTTACGGAAACAGCGATTTTGCTAATTCTGCGTATAAACACCTTGCGTCAATTTTCACGTGAAATAAATCTAGCTACTGTTTTTGTCAAATCTATTACGAAAGTCTCAAAACCGACGACATTTATTGAACATTTATTTCAACTTGTCTAGGCTTTTAAATCTGACATAACTCCCCAGCCTGTTGTATTGTCAGCGAGTGTTATCAGTCAGTTTGATGACCCTTCAACCTGTTCTTTATGACATGCCGCCAGCAGGCCTGCGACAAAAACACAGTGCAAACAATAATAAAAACTACTGCATCAATCATAAAATAAAGTTTTAAAATTTCACTTGTTATTGCCTTGTACCAAAAAGCCTTTTTTGCAGCAGACGAACAATCCTTTAGCAGGCGACCATATCTAGACGTCGATCGCCAGTAACTTGCAACAATTTGTCCGATTTTGATGACCAATAAAGCGCTTATGGGTTCGGTAAAAGGTCATTTTCGGCCATAAAACAAATTAGGCGATCTCAGATTTTTTGCCGCTGGAGTTCACACATAGTACACCGTTAAGGCAATAGGTGACAAAAATGTCCAAGTGGCTATCAATGGGGCGTAAAATATGTTTGTTTCGGGTTCCCCGACCTACCCTAAATGTGTTGTTTTTTTGGTTAAATAAGTGCATAATTTTGATACAATTCACTTAAAAACAATGTTCAAGGATAATGTAACTGTTTTAGATATTAATTCAGTTTTAGAAACCTCCAGTTGACCATTTACTAAAAAAAAAAAATCATTACCTACCAACCCTAATTTTTGGGTCATGTAATCTGAAACAACCATATTTTTACGCCTGGTCAATGGGAACACACCCATTGTGTGTATGATTAAAGTTTTATCAAGAGCATTGGGGTTCTGTTCTATATGGCCATCGATTTCAGAAAATCAGTTAGTTCAGTTACATACTTCGTTATTTTCATACTGAAAGATACAAAACAAATCCACGGTCCAAGTTGGTAAGTTCATTTTTAGCATGTTCATATTTTTTCATATGAAAGTCGAGTTAGTAGGTCAGGGTGAAGAGGAGGCTCGAACCTGTGACTTCTTGGTTGTGAAACATGTTGGTTACCACTAGACAACAGATCCGCAACAAGGGACACAGGTTCGATGACCAATGTTATCATATTTAAGAGAGTTTTCTTTGTTTTTCGGTATTCAATAACTGTGATATGAAAACGGTAACTGGTGGGCGGAGCCTTGTAGGATCATATTTTTCACAAATCATATTTTTCACACGTATGTGAAGAATAGGATATCATTTGTCACATTTATAAGTGTGAAGAAAGTGATTGGCCAAAAAGGGGGTATGCGTACGGATCACATTTTTCACATATTTTATGGGAAATTGTATCGCGACAACCGATGAAATCATTATTTGGAGCATAATTATACAGTAATCATCATCATCATCATCATCATCATCATCATCATCATCGTCGTCGTCGTTATCATTATAATCATCATCATCATTATCATCATCATCATAATTATCACCATCATCGTCACCATCGTCACTATCGCTACCATCGTCATCATCATCATCGTCATCATACTTATTTTCGTCTTCACCATTATTATTATTATACTTAACGTCATCATCAGTATGGTCAACACTATGAAACACTACGCCCCATTTAGGAGCTACTTATGTATGCATGCGCTTAATTGTTTGTCAAAAACGTTTGTATGGTCTAATTAGGAAATAGAAATGTATATTTACTTGCGTACGTCCATACGAACTACACCTTTTTATTGGGATATTAACCAATACACGCATCCAAACGTACGTACAAACAAACATTATATTTTGGATTATTAAAATCAAAATAACCATGCATATGTCCGTCCGACCTAGAATATACGTATACACGGACGGTAATACAATGATCTTATTAGAACCTCCGCACATGTTAGTAGCGTACCGTACCGTACCTTCCGTATCGTATCGTACCGTACCGTTCCTTCCGTATCGTACCGTACCTAAAGGTACCGTACCTAACCGTACCGTACCTAACCGTACCGTAACATACCGCACCGCACCTAACCGTACCGTACTGCACCGCACCGTACCGTACTGTACCGTACCGTACCGTACCGTACATTTCCATACCAAAGCATTACAAACCATACCGTACATGCCATGCTATGGCATGCTATGCCATGCCATGCCATGCAATGCCATGCCATGCCATGCCATGACCAGCCATATCATGCCATGCCATGCCATGCCATACCATACCATACCAAACCGTACCATACTTAACTACCGATACCGTGCCGTACCATATCGTACCGTACCATGCATACCGTACCGTACCGTAAATCACCCTGTTTGTTTTTCAGGCTTAAACAGTGTAAAAAATAGGATTATGATGTAACAAATTCACTTTTTAAAAAATTTGAACACTTTTTTTCATGTGTGAAAAATATGGTTTGAGTGCATATCAAAAACTGGACTCGATCACACATTTCACAGAAAAGGTGAATAATGAGATTGCGATGTGTGAAGATTGAGATCCTATTTTTCACACCTATGAAAAATGAGATCCTATTTTTCACATGTGTGAAAAATAGGATTTGTGAAAAACATGGTCTTACAGAGCCTAATATGAAAGCTTATCGTGCAATACGTATCGTGCGGTATATTGAAATCTAGTTGTAATTTATACGCACGCTACTTATTGCACGGTAAGCTTGCACATTCGGATCATCACTGACCTTGCGACAGCGCTGAATTTAGAGACGACACAGATGTCAAGCATGTCAGAAATCACGTGACGTCTAGGAACTGCCCATTGTGATCGGCACTGTAGAAAGTTGCATCGTGATTGATAAATATGGTATAAAACACGCGTAGCACCCTTTGACCTCAATAAGTTAAATATTTAATCTCGACATGCGGGATCATAAAATAACTAATTTATTTCGGTCAAAGTATGCTATAACTATTACTTACATATTGAACACACAAATTCGTCTTCCGCATGAGCCATATGGTGGCTTCATGAGACAAAATCAAGACACACTCACCGTCTGTGACTCATGGGTGTGCAGCCGATATGGTACTCGCACAATATACGGTCGTTTAAAAAACCAATTCCCATTGCGAGGGTTGAAAACCAGAAGAAAACAACTTCCATTGAATTCAGTAGCAGTTGGTACCTACTGGTTTTCAATCCTCGATTTGATATTTTTACTATTACCACGTTACACATGTTTGATAGTGCTCTTAAAGTTCAAGTTCACATTACCGAAGAACTTTGCCATTTGTCAAATAAACAATAGGAATGTAATGAAATTTATCAAGATCATTCGTCTCAATTATGAAACAAAATTAATGGAGAATAAACGCGACTCAAACACTTTATGTTTTAGTTTGCCTTATTGATGAAATCATAAAATCCACATATCCTGTAAACGAATGTTTGAAAGAATGAGCTATATACGAAATTGTGATGTATTTATTGTCAGAACATTAAAATCTGATTAAAGAACATATGATACAAGTTTAATTGCTGTTAAAAGTAAGCGAAAAAAGAAAGAAATGATTTTAATATTATAGTAACATGATTACGATTCATAAAATGAATAAAGCAACTAGTTTGGGGTTTTAATCGTGGATTAAAGCATATATTAAATTAAACACAATTAAATACTTATTTAAAATACTAGAGATTAATACCACAGACTTATGCGAACACGATAAGCTGATCAGACCAAAGAATTTGAACAAATGATTAGATTCTACGAATCAGCGCGTTCACTGATTTAAAAATAAAAATAAAATAAGAAATGAGAAGCTCCCGAAAATTTAATCGAACAGAAATATAACATTTGCTATTAAAAGAACCACAGCACCCATGCTTCGTCATGCTTAATAAAGAACTGATCACGGTAAGCCATTATATGAAAAGTCAAATTGCAACCGGAAACCCAATTAAAGCGCATGCGCCATGTGCATATTCTGAATGATTAAGCGGAAAACAACTACCGGTAATGCGCATTTGCGCATTCAGAAATATGCAAAGTAATGCCCTTTTATGCAACGAAGTGCAGACAAATGAGATAATTGCACCCAGCAAAGTCACCCAAGCTGGCTGCCACACCAACCGGCCTGTGCACCGCAAATATGTCACATTCCCCCCCCCCATCTGAATGCCATTACAGTCAGGGACCCTTTTGAAACGGCGGAACAAAATAACCCGAAATGTTCTCCCCAGCACGATATCTACAATAAAACCATCATTTAACGTTCGAAAAATTATCAAATATTGTCATCGACAACTTAATCGTCGGGCTCGTGAATGCCAGTTAATGGCCTGTCCGTGATACGCATCTCAGCTCAATTAGCGGTTAATGGAAAACATGTGCGCGCCCATTGTGTCGCATTGCACGGTGCATGCTTATCAGATGCAAGCGTTTTTGAAGGGAAATTTGAGAGATTAAATGAGTGAAATACCGTTTATTGAATGTCAAAATTCTGATGACTTTTATGCCAGTCGAGGAAAGTAATTACTTAGGAAATTATAAATCATATTTGCGTTTAGAAAATGATTAGAAATGTGTCAAATACAGTGAACACAGTCTCATTGTAGTTTAACTTGTCATACATTCTAGTCAATCATTTATCTGCATGATTTTTATTGGAATGCTTTTCTTTCCTTTAAATTCCCATACAAAGTCGAGCTTGACAATTACAGATAATTATTATTCAGAATAATAAGAATCATTTACCAATAAAATAAAATAAGTACTATTTATAGAGTGGTATGTATTTTTTTATAATTTGAAAGACTGTCAAGAATAAAATATATATTATATTTTATTCTTGAAGTCTTTCAAATTATAAACTATATATACCAAACTATAAATATTATTTATTAAATTTGAATGGACTAATACAATAGATATTCCAACAAGTGCGCGTTTGGGGTAACCTTTGGTTGGAGTGTCTCCATCCGAATTGACATGCCTTGAGAAAATGGTGGGTCTTTATTTTTTCCGTTTGTAGCTAAAAACCTCTGAATGTCCGACAAGTGCATAAAAACAGAAGAAAACTCTCATGCCGAGAAGTGAAGAATGCATGATTCACTGTTTGGTATCACTAAGGATAGAAGACCTCCGATGATCCTACGAGTACTAGTATGCGGGAAAGTACGCAGTATACCGACAAATGAAAATTGCAAAAAT
The DNA here is from genome assembly GCA_027627225.1 of Congeria kusceri. Lineage (NCBI taxonomy): Eukaryota > Metazoa > Mollusca > Bivalvia > Myida > Dreissenidae > Congeria > Congeria kusceri. Next base: position 71,229,427 of record CM051028.1, on the reverse strand, counting down.
AAATCGATTCGAAAGAATATGATTAGTATAAAATATTTTATTAAATTTAGTTTAATTTAGAACCAGAACCACGTTCATTTATATAAAAATGCATCTCCGACAATGCTAAACGATTAAAACCTGATGAAAACACCTACGCGCACGACACATTCGTTGTAATCGTGATTTCATCTTTTCCAGTCGAAGGGTTGTGGTACAAAAACCCGGATATCTCGATGTCACTGGGGCAACAAAGGGTATTTTTTGTTTCTCACCTCGAAATTATCTCAGAGAGAACACAATATAAACAACACAGATAAAGTTTAATCGGAGAAGAATGAACCTTTCTGCTTCAATGAATGGCCGCTTTATGTTTGCAACTTTTCGCACTAAATGTGATATGTAAATCACAGAAACCGCCCAAAGACCTTTTTCTAGATTAATGATTGAATTAGATCGAAACGATATTCTTACTGTACATTTGTATATATCTGCAGCTGTAAATTACTTACGCTCAATTTCACCAGTCTAATTTTTGTATAACCGCAACAATTGTCGAACACTTTCATTCAGTGATCTATGTAGGTATTCAACGTGGATGAAAATTAGAATAGCTGGTCCCATTGATACAATCCAGAATAATTTATGAAAAAAATTATACTGACATGCATAGCTAGAAGAATGTAATGGCCTTGTACAGAAAGTAATGATTTTCCCACAGACAGATATCGGAAAAAGCTGTCAAATACGCCGAGTACGAATCGCCTTGAGTACGAAAGCTATTTATGTGTCAAAGTAATTACGAGCATATTTGCCCGATTGGCAGTGAATTTGTCAAACACCTGTGCACATGGGCGTTTAAACTACCGACACAATGTTTCAATAAGCGACACCATTCAACGTGCCATGTGAACAGACACAACTGTGGAACTGGTCCAAATTTTATTTCAATTGGCACAATGTAGCCGCCGAAAACCGAATTTTCCCGTGGAATTAAGGCCATGTGTAAGGACGTATGAAGTCAAATCTTAAGAACATACATTCTTGTACTGACTTATGTAAATCGTGATTTAATTATTGTTTCAGTTATTAAAAGTATATAATCATAACTTTTTACAGTCTTCGTATCCTTTTTGCCCTGAAGTTTAACTTGTGATACTTATTCAGAGCTTCGTGCATTTTTAGTGTATACATGTATTGCCAACAATAAAATGAGATTGATAATTCATCCTAATTATTTAATATCTATTGTTATCGTATAGTATTTGTATCTTTATTTTTTATTTGTGAGTTATTTAGTTCTTATCAAGCATTTCACTTGTATTGTCAACAATAAATTTACATTTTATTAGATGACTTAAATACGTGTATAATTATACAACGTTTTATTTAAAATTAAGCGAGCATCTGTCAGGATAGAATATGTATTAATTAGCAAATTAAGGTAATGATCGTAATTAGGAAACCAGTTAAACATTATTTTATTTACATGTATGCGAATACAAATATAATACACGTAAATATTTGTGTTATTGGTTTTTTGTTTCATCTGCATTTGCACACTTGAGACCCATCCAAGAATTGTTTTATTTTCCCATTGAGAGTACGGGATTATTTCTGGCGTGTCGTGGGAAACGCGGACTGCACATGTCAATCCGGGACGACACTTAACGCACGTGCCTTTTTTATTAATCCCGGATTTCCCACGACATGCTTATTTGTATTACGAGTGTCTTTAAACATATATCTTGCGTTATTGATAGATCTGTATAGATCATTATATATTACAGATATAAAGTTAATATTTACAACTCGGTTAAAGTTTATCTTCAATGATCCCCTTTCCGATGAAGATCTGCAATTATTTATAAAGTACGGTTTACTTGTGGAAGAAGTCGTGTATTTATTTTTGTTAAACTTAAAATTTATATATGGCAAACATGCTAAAGATTTTTATGTTACTTTTAACACGCAATTGAACATTGTCGTATTTTGAAACTGTGGATAGTGGAGGACCAGAAACAAACTGATGAAATTATTTTCTTGGCCTATTTGTTAAATAAAATTGTGTCCTGATTTGAACATTGACAATGCGTGGGATGCTTACACTTGCATGGCAACTTTCAAAATTGCATGAGAAACGCTCCGCCTATTTCTATTTAATTTTTTATTTAAGCCACAGAGTGATAATACGTACTATGTATATAAATAATAAAATCTATTAAACCAGGAGATACTTGTAAGGTTATATATACGAAAGTTAGGAAACAATGTACACGTATTTATAAATAACAATGTACAAATACATGAATCTTACACATAATTAAATTAAAATGTTTCTTTTTAGCATTTTTAACGAATCGGTGGGTTTGTAAGTTTACTTGAATGATGATGCGTCTGACTGACGTATGAGGCTAGCTGTGACCACCAACCTACGTTGAAATCCGTTATTTGATTTTTCCCGAAACCATTCTGGACAACTCTGGGCAATAAGTAAAAAAAACACAATGGCCTAGTGATATCCGCGAGAAGAGAGACATCATACTTCGGAGATATGTATAGTTTTGCTTCTGAAAGAAAATGTTTATAAAGCAAACAACCTACGACCTACTGTTGCAGCTATAACGTGTCTTTATATTACTGATTGACATGAAAGACAAAAAAAGTTTATACACAGGTTTACTTTCTCCTGACTGTGTTGATAATTAAAGTCTGTCTTACAGTCTCGAGTCTGTTCTAAAAGTAAAACCAGTACTTGCTCTCTTTGAGAAAAACAAGATAGAGACTTCCTGTGTAGGGATCGAACTCACGACCTCCTAGCGCAAACAGCCGCCTAGGGATAAAGAAATCAGGAAATGCTACGCAGTCAACAATCAGGCACACGGCGTTTTATATATACATGTAGACAACGCAGACGAAATTAAAGAGTTTCATATTTCATCAGTGCCGGGCATTCGTTCTGTCGGCTAGACGGGTAGCAGATAAAGTAGCTAGCGTTCAAATTAATTACCAAACTCTCACCCTATTGAGTCCCATAAAATGTCGCTCGGTAATTTGGAAAGCTTTGATATCAGTTCGTTTACAGTTGTTTTGTTAACGATCTGGTCTTATTTGCCATTCAGTCCAACATCAAAAGACAAAATAACATGGTAAATAAGTAAATTCAAAAGTTACGGGGACCTTTTTCATCATTGAGGACCCTTGAAATCTAATAAATTCTCGTCCAAACTCCGTGGAGTGTGTTGTACTGGCCTTGAGTGCAGTTTCTGAAGAAAACATTGTTTGGGCCATAGGTAAACTGTGCCTGGATTCCTTGCTGACATAGGGATTCAAAACGGCACTTCAACCTGACCCCCGTGCATCGGGAGAATGTTGGTTACTCCCCGGGGGTTCTGAGTGAGACGTCGATGGTATACTGTGGAATCCCTAACTTTTTCGCGGAGGTCTAATTTTCGCGCATTTCGCGCTCCCGCCATTGCGCGAATTTATGACCACCGCGAATATAATTATATCGAATTAGTAATTAAAAACACATGCCGAGAAAACGCGTCCATTCATATGTAGGTAGAAACATCTTCTGTGAATGCTGTCATAGGATCCTACATTAGCGTTCGCCCCAGTTGGGTGTTACAATGATCAATTGATCAATTTATACGGTTTTATTTTAAAAACAATTTTTCAAAATCGCGTTTGCGCGAGTTTAAGACCGCGCCAATATGTTCGTGATCACATTTGCTCGAAATTTGTGACCCGCGAATTCAAATGATTCCACAGTATTGCGGACTGGTCGATGAAACTAAGACAATGTCAACTCCCCTGGTGGTGCTGGATGTGACACCAGTGTTTAGAAACTGGACCGGCTGAAATAGCCAATAATGCTTGAAACTATAACAGTGTCCACTCGTCGGGGGTTCTGTGTGTGACATCGGTACATAGAATCTGGTGCTTATGGATGAGCCAATAAGGCACGAAACTATGACAATATTCGCCAAACATCCTTAGGTATATATTGCCAAATGTTTTGAGTCAAATAGTGGAGTGATATACCTAGTGAGAATTACGAAAATGTAAATGACTTTTCGATTAGTGTCATACGCAATAAGTGGTAATTTACTTGATCCACATTACAAATCACATCACATAGCTAAGAAAGTCCTCAATCTCTCAAAATTAGTCTTAAATTTAAATATTAGCCAATAGAATATCAATGAGACTTAGCGTTCTCAAAACGATTTAGATGCACAATTTGTCCTATATGGCTATATATGACAACCAAATGAAAGCCGCAAACACATGAGGCGTGTCTTGGGAAAACCGGGCTTAATGCATGTGCGTAAAGTGTCGACCCGGATCAGCCTGTGCAGTCCTGTGCAATGTGTTTTTTTTAACTGTTCGGTGTTTTTGGTTTTGTTCATTTTAAATTTTCAAATGCGAAGCAAGGTTGCTTATTAAAAGAGATGCGCTGATTTAGAATTGATTCCAGCTCGTAAGTTGGAAATTGTAACCACGCTATGCCATACATGACTTCAATTTGAATTGTTTCTAATTAATAGCAATCATTGACGAATAACAAACGAGGTGCGAGCGTGCATTTTTCTAAATTTAATTGAATATGCTCCAAAATTATATTTTAATACCGGAAAAAGGTCCCACAGTTTAGGCAGTAGAAAGTACACGGTAACCTATTTTATTATATACGATAACACACATAACCAATGCCTTTGATCGTGCCAAAAATGAATTAAGGCTCAAAAAGACTACACCTTGCACAGGAAAGAGATGACGACGTTCAGGGCAAGGTACCCAGTTAGGGGAAATTAAGGACACATCAATATGACTGCCCGTTGCAGCATGTTGTCGCGGTCTCCGGGGTGAACCTCGCATACCGGAACACCCCGGCAACCGCACAATGCTCGCAGAATACACGCCGCCCGGTGTCACCGTTATCAGTTACTCTGCTGACAAGACCTAGGTAAGCATCTTCAAAACACTGACACTTTGTCGAGCAGACGATGTGATTAAAACGCGAAACAACCAGCCACAGACACTTTCATGTTTTCGTCGGGGATTTATAGGTCGGAATCATGCTGGCCTTTCCAAACACGCTCATTTTAGATGCAAACTAATGATTGTTTATCATCGCACTTTCATGTTGCAAGCTGGGAATGCAACTGCGCCGAGGCTGTGCAGTATTAGCCGCGTGACCTTGAAGATCCGGCGGAGAAGAGAAGGGCGTCGGATATAACGAAAAGTATCGAAAGGACAAACACAAATCTTCAAATGTAACACCTGGCCTTAAAAGCATGTAAGACTTTACATGAAGAAACTTTCGTCCAGTTTCTTTTTATTTATTTTTAGAAGATCTAAAAGGGTTCTGTTAATCTCTTTTCACGATTATTTTCCTTATGAACGAAACAGAAGAGACGGCGTTGACAAATATTTTTTGTCTATTTTAATTCACAGAAAAACTGTATAGCATTATACATGGATCGAACATATAATTATAATTTTAAAAATACTAAGCCTAGCATAAGCATAATACTAAGCCTCTGTACGTTTCGGTAAATAGCCTATACAATGGTGGTCTTTGTGCATGTTTGTCCACCAATGACCAATTATGCACATGACAGAAATATGGCAGCTGTGACACACACATATGCATTTACAAAAGAAAAAAAATAATTGATGCACATAAGTACTTCAAAGGCTGATAATTTAAATGTCAATATTAAGTTATAATTTTTATTCGACCCAGAGAAAACCACTTCTTTGAAAACCACTTTCTTTGGCAAAGTACGTATGTTGTTATGAAATCACCAAATATTAGTGGGTAATTATTGTTTTCAATGACAAGATTGCAAACGGTTAACACTCACGCGGTCCTTACAAAAGGCCTTACGGAACTTCCCGGGGAGCATTGACACATAGAAGAGATGGCGTGATGTGGCTGTCATTATTACAGATGTAATCTTGCATCGCAGTCGAATATAAGTCACTCAAGCTGAAGATCAATTATCAAATGAAGTGGTAATTGTTGAGGGAAGTGCCAATAGTTGAATAAAAGGCGAGCACCGAGGTAACCCGGTTTTTATTCACAGCCGTATGAGATAGCCTTTCGTAGATGCCTGGGTAATAAATCACGCAATTAAAGCGTCAAGTGTAAAGTTAACAGGTGGCCTGTTAAAGTTTTTGTGCCACGCTCATGCGGTTATAAGTACTGTCAGTGTTTTTTAATGGGTACGATTTCCGCTGAGCCAGACCCCTGTGGAAGGGAACCGTTTCTTTTTCAGCGGGAATTATGTGCCGTGATCCTGTGGTTGCGGTGACACTAACAGGGGGCTGATTGAATCATTTGTGCCACGCTCTTGGACACGGCTTTCCTGGAGTAAGATTCAGTAGGTTTGGGCTGTGTCAGGTCCCTGTGGAAGAGGACCGTTGTATTTAGCTGTGCATATGTGTGTGTCATGACCCCGTGGTAATGGTAACACACTAAAAGGTGGTCGGTTATGCGGTTATGCCACGCTCATGTGCCCTGTTAAAGGATTTCCTAGTTTTTTTTTATATTTATTTATAGGCAACTATGTGGGTCACATTCCTGTAGAAGTTGATCTTTGTATTATGTGGGGATTATTTGTGGCATTGCCCCGTAGTAGTAGACCTTGTTCATATTCCATCTAACTGACGAAATTGTTCTTTCAAATTCACTATGATCATGTAGTACGTAACTATACCACCAAGTCCATGGATGCTACAGTACTACGTTAGACCATATAGCCTAGTAATCATTCAACTCTCTGTCCCTATTTTGAGCACCTTAACACCACGAACGAGTTTCACACTTAGTGTGAAGGTATGGTTCACAGGGATATTAGGAGCACTATTCCAGAGGTTTGCATGCTAATATCATTCAGCTCTCACTGTGTTTGTATTTGCTGCAATTCATTTCAATGTCCGGAGTTCTAACGGCTTTAAAAGGGTGGTTACGAGTAATTTCTTGAAAATATTAAAATTTTATTAATTAAAAAAACAACACAAGCACTCAAACAATATACGGCAGTGCAATATTGTCTATCTTTTATATAGCCTGATTTTAACGTCCTCACGAACTTACTCGTGTCCAATCACGTGATGCAGATGTCGTACCAAGGACCCGACGTGGCAGATTTTAAGATCAGCGATTCGCCATTAAAGGCCTATTATCTATCTTAAATCAGCTGCAAGAAAACCAGTAAAAAAACGAAATTTTATTCGGGTCCGCTCTTCAAGGATTGTAATCATGCTTCCCATACATTTAAGGGAATTAAAGCGCAATTTGTACGGATGTCAGAATCCAAAGTTGCTTTGCAGTAATTATCCCTCGGCAAACACCCTAACTCGCTGTTTACACCGAGGGTTTTAATATAGGTACGGTTAATATAGCGTACACAGGGTCTTGTTTGCATTCGGAGTCATTGCCCGCCGGGCGAATTAGCGAAATACCAAAAAATTCGACAAACATGCAAATGCGCGTCCCAGAAGAGCAAAGGGAAAACCGCGTACACACGGAAACAAAATTCACGCAAACACATTAGCGGAATTTGCATACAATGCCCGGGTAGTTTTTTTTTATCACGAGCCCAGAGTATGTGGGAACAATCATAGTAATGTGCACCTCACTCACTTGATGGTAGTGATCTTTTAAAGTAACCTGCCACATACATATTATAAATACCGTGTTTTCCGTTGCGTGTAGTTTTGACAACGGTTATTAATATTTACAGTATTTCGGATAGCGACTCAATAAAATAATATATTGGTGTCTAATTTCTGACATCCATTCGGAACAGTGTATATTTATATCCGTGTTGTGCTGAATTGGCTTTCATATAAATCAGGGTTTTCGAGACCAGAATATGCATATGATATACATGTTTGTATTAATGTTCTACAAGTGAACTTAACCTGACCGTAATAAATTTGATTTACATCGTCAAATGCGTGAATATGATGATGGTGATAATTATAATGAGGAAGAGAAGATGACGACCACGAAGAAAAGAATCCGATGATGACGAAGATGCCGACTACGAAGAAGACGACGACGATGATGATGATGATGATGATGTTGACGATGATGATGATTATGGTGGTGTTGTTGTTGTTGATGATGATGATGATGATGACGATGCTGATGATAAATCTTATTTGAATATTTTGATATAAAAATATCCAAAAATCCCTTATAACAGCAGTGCGCTCTGTATAAACTATCGGTGAAATTCAACTTGAAACAACACCGTATACTATACTGTATTCATCCATTACATGAAGAATCAGCCACAAATCTACGACAATAGCTCAGTCACGTACTAATAACAATAGCATAATAGCTAAGCTACCCAGTGTTCATAGCGATCGGGTGATCGGTTGCTTACATAACAGCAGGATATTGGGTCGGTTCATCGGTCAAACAGAAGGCACTTCCTTACTTACGCTCAGCTCTGCATGTACATACTGTGACGCACACGATAATAAAATTGTTTATTTCTCAGCTATTTGCCAATTTATGTCAATCATTCGGTAGTGATATTTTGTGTGGTTATGCTGTTAAATAGATTTCTTTTGCAGTTTGCACATTCTCATACTTGGTTCACTGTCCAAGAATTGTAAAACATGTTTTCGTTTACTTACCCAGAACGTCAAAAAAAAAAAAAAATAATAATACAAGAAAACCGTTTTACTAATGAACCCTGCTTTATAATAAGCAACGTTTGAGTAACGGAACGTAATGAATGTAACATTCAAACGGCTTCCGTCAAACGTTCGACAATACACCTGGACACCGACGTTTGGATCGATGTATAGTTCATTGTTGGCCATATTGTTAATAATTCAAGGATAATAGTACAATCCGTGTTTGTCCCCGCGTTTTCCTCGCGACCTGTTCGCATTAAAGCCAGAAATCTCCCTGGGAAAAACAACTGATCAATGAGATATCATCTTAACAGTTTTAATACCACACAAGTCCCGCTTGTAACATCTGAATAGAATGCACCGATTAAATCGCTTCAAAGGCGGAACATGATTCATTTCTTAAATGCCCTGGCTAAAGACGGTCCAATTAGGGATTAAAACTGGACTAATGAACGTGATTTCTGTTGTTGGGTGTTGATGTTTTTTTCCCGCCGAGTAAAAAAAAGTAGGGATCAAGATAACTTAATGTCTAACTAAACTTTAAAATAAAAATTAAATAAATTAACTAAACTTTGAATAAAACCAAAATAAAATGACTTGGTAGTACCCTTTGTAAATGAGTACAGTATATTTTTAACTTTGTATATTGTACGTGTAAATACAACACAAAAAGTTAAGTGCTTTTCTACAGTTTTGTACATGTAGATCAGCCTAGATCTGTTTAGAAAAAAATGGATAACGCGATTTTTCTTTTTACTAAATACATGTTGCAGTTACTGGAGTATGCGATAATGGTTTTGACATCATCCGGTGAGTTGTTTAACATTTGCTCTTCTCCTTGTGTGGTGTTCTACATGCTGCTGCAGTAACAGATTAGGCGTTGTAGGATCATAATTTTCACACATCATATTTTTCACACAACTGTGAGGAATAGGATCTTATTTCTCACAAGTGAAGAATGCGATTGGTCCAAAACGGTGTATGCGTGAGGATCACAGAAAAATATGATTTCATTGCATATCAAAAACTGGATGCGATCACAAACTTCACAGAATATAATCATAATTATAAGCGTGATTAAAAAGCTATTTTCTTGTATCAAATGTCAAAAACGTTGCCATCATCGCTTGTAATACATGTATTACGATTTTAAAGCTACTGATAGTAAATTCATGGGCTTCTAAACAATTATTACCGATTTATAGATATCCACATTTAAACTAGGGTAACATTATGATTAAATTACAAATATGAAATTAAAAACGTCCCAATACCTTGAAACAAATAAAATACTATTAAATAGTTCGCGGCACGATGTCAGCATTATCGCGAATACATAAATGAATACTTAAATGGTGGGGTCTACCACTTCTGTGAATTCATTAGCCGTTACAAATACTTGACATTATGCCTTGTTAGCACGAAGAACATATGCTAATTAAGTGCCATAGGCTACTAATAAGATGCGCCGAATGAAAATACATGGACAAGAGTAATCTATGCTTGTGAACCAACCAAAAAGCGCGTGTGTCAACATATTCGTCCATATTTAAATGTTTAGGTACGTACTTTGCGTGTTCGTATGAACCATTGGAGCACTGAGGAAACGGCGAAAAAAAATGTGACTGATGTTTCAATGAAACTTTTTGTAAAATTGGTTTGTTTGATGTGGGTTTTCTACGTGCAGCATAAATGCACATGTATGTAGCTTTGACAGGTATTTTTGACCGGTAAATTCAATAAGTACATATCTGATAAAATTGAAAGGTATGAGTATAATGATCTGCATTTTCCATATTTGGATAATATTTTCAACCTTACACATATACCTCAAAGTCTTTAAATGTCACCATGCATACGTCACTTATCTAGCTAGACTATATACTCTGCGAAGTCAGCAGAACTATACTATGCTAAGTACTTACCTGAACTGATTTAAAATATGCTTGAGGCATGGCACGAAGTGCACATTTGATACAGATAAACTTTTCATATAACAAGCTGTCTTTACAACTAAATATCATACTCCAAATATAGAACACTTAAAGTAGTCCGTATACGTTCTTGCATGTGGTGAAGCGAACACTGTAGCAGAATGCTAGATAATCACTTATTGTTGTTGTTTTTTGTTGTTTATTCTCGTGAAAATTGCAGAGAACTTTGTGACAGCTAGGGATGGCTTTTGCAGGTGATGTGGTTGTTTTGAAACCACCAACCAACAAACGTATGACCAGCATTTCTTAATGATATAGATGCACATTTTTTATTTAGGCATTATCTAAAACACAGTAAAATACTTATATTATTATTATCATGATTTCCTGTATGATAAACTATTCTTCATTGTATACGGATTAAAATAAAAGCACACGACGAGCAACACGACACGGTCGTAAATATGAACACAGAAATAACTTAGCTATTAAAAGTACATATATTTAATAGATCGTTGATATAAAATAATCATATATATATTCCTTGCACATACCATACGTCACACACTTACATACAAAAAAGTACAACTACATTTGAGGCGTGTCGTGGGAAAACCGGGCTTAATGCATGTGCAGTCCGCACAGGCTAATCCGGGACGACACTTTTCGCCTACAGTGGCTTTATGTTTAGAGAAGACTTCCTTGAAACAGAAAATACCATAAAAGCGGAAAGTGCCCACCTGGATTAGCCTGTGCGGACTGCACAGGCTAATTTAGGGACGACACTTTGGGCACATGCATTAAGCCCGGTTTTCCCACGACACGCCTCATTTTATGACCGAGAAAAGTGGGATTTTCAAGGCCACCACCTCGGTCAATCGAACTTTGTGTTTACTTTTCATTGCGTTATTCTGTAACGAAATACTATTTCAGTAAGTCTCGGTAAATTGAAATAATATTTATACAGAAGACCAGGCTATGACCTGGTCTATAATTATGCATGGCTTAATCTTTTGATTGAAATAATGAAATTAATACCGACCCGATTCGATGGCGAAATGAAGAAATAACATCGCAATTACCTCCACGGAGCTATAAGCCGAACGCGTTGTAACTAACAACAAGAGAAACTGTCTTCGGGTGAAATGGTCAATTCTGTCACGTTTCTGAAAAACGAGCCCATCAGCACAGATAGATATATTAACACTGGGATACATTTGGCATTGTGGTTATAATGCTTATGTTCAGGGGATCGCAGTGGCATTATGAATATATATGGCGTCCTCTTAGCGATCAGGTGATAGCGAGTTCGATCACTACAAAAAAGAGCATTCAAGTGATCTCTACAAGAAACAAAATGGCAACATTTATGTGAAAAATTCAAGTAACATTTTCACTATGAAAATCAATAAATTTGAAATATGGTTAAATTAGAAGCATCTATTCATTCTTTTCTAGATTAAAACGATTTAAGACAAAATAAAGTTTAAAAAAAACAAACACATTTACAGAGGAAGCTTACTTTTGTGGATATGGGCCTTGCATACTGATTTTACACAGGAAACAGACCAGGGCCCGTATTCATTAACCCATTCTTAGACTTAAGAATAAAGTATACACTTAGACTCAGGAATAAATAACTTTGCGTTTGAAAATATGCTTGGTAGCAATGTTGGTAATGTCATAATAAAATCATTCTAAATAAAGAATGTTGTAATTTGAGTGGGTGATTACCATGTTAGATTCAAATTAACATCGTTCTTAGAACAAACAGTTTCAAGAATATTATTTATTTTTATGTCCCCGAAGGAGGGAATATAGTAGTCGCACCGTCCGTCTGTGGGTGGGTGCGTGGGTGCGTGCGTGGGTCGGTGGGCGTTTTGGGTTGGTGGGTGTTTTCGCCCGTCCAGACTTCGTTTCCGCTCTGTAAATTTTTAATGCCTGGATGGGTTTTAATATAATTTCAGATTATTATTTCCCATGACTAGACGATGTTTCGCGTACAAATGCCATGCTCGTCGGTCAAAGGTCAAGGTCACAATTCAAGGTCAAAGGTCATGAATTTTCGTTTCCGGTCCATAACTTCTACATGCCTGGATGGATTTAAATATAACTTCAGATTATTATTCCCCACGACCAGACGATGTGTCGCGTACAACTCCCATGCTCGTCGGTCAATTATCAAGGTCACAGTTTAAGGTCAAAGGTCATGCATTTTTGTTTCCGCTCTGCAACTTCTTAACGCATGGAAGGATTTAAATATAACTTCAGATTATTATTCCCCATGATGGTCGGTCAAAGGTCAAGGTCACAATTCAAGGTCAAAGGTCAATTATTTTTGTTTCCACTTCATAACTTCTAAACGTCTGGAGGGATTTAATTGTTACTTTAGTTTATTATTCTCTATGACCAGACAATGTGTCGCATACAACTCCCGTGCTCGTCTGTCAAAGGTCAAGGTCACAATTCAAGGTCAAAGGTCAAGGATTTCTGTTTCTCCACCATAACTTCTAAACGTTTGGAAGAATTTTAATATTACTTGAGATTATTATTTCCCATGACCAGGCGATGTGTCGTGTACAACTCCCATGGTCCTCAGTCAAAGGTCAAGGTCACAATTCAAGGTCAAATGTCAAAGAATTTTCTTTCTGCTCTATAACTTCCAAAAGCTTTGAAGGATTTTAATATTACTTCAGATTATTTTTTCCCATTACCAGATGATGTGTCACATACCACTCACATGCTCCTAGGTCAAGATCTGTGGGTCCAAGGTTAGACTTAAAAGGTCAAATATTAGAATGAACTTTTCGTAGGAAGCATCATTTTTTGCCAACATGTAAGGAGTGTAATAACTTGGTGGGAACGAAGATCATTATGAGGCAGACGCTGTCTGGAGGTGTCGGAACGTTGTCGGTACGCTGTCCTAAGAATCGGGAATTATCGGGACATGTTTGGTGTGATCTGCCAAGCACTCCCGACAGTTAAGGTTTTTCCTTTTGTATACTTAATTTGTATAGTCGGGACTCTGTCGGGATAGATTCGGCTGTGTCGGTTCAAATTCGGGACAGTCTCGGGACGTTATCGAGACAATGTCCTGTGGAACGGGACTGATAATGCATTATAAATTATATAGAAATATCACGTCTGGAGTATTGCGGCAGTCACATATTCCCGATTATGGCTCCCGACAGCGTCCCGAGAGCGCAACGAAACAAATACTCAAACAGTCGGGAATGTCGTAAAGCTGTCGGGACGCTGTCGATACACTGTCGGAAAACCGTCGGGTTGCATTCGGGAGAATCGGGACGCTGTCGGTACTCTGTCGAAACGCTGTATTGACGCTGTCGGGACATATTCGATCTTGTGATCGAAAATTGAATTTCGAGCCCCGAATCTCAGAATATTGTCCCGATTCGGGCCGCTGTCGGCTCAAGAACGGCAGTAAATATCGATAATGTGTGACTGAGCCATTAAGGGAAACCCTTAACTGTCGGGAGTGCTAGGCCGATCACACCTCCAGACAGCGTCCCGACAGCGTCCCGACATTCCCGATTTTTGTATTATTTGTATCGTAGTGCTGTCGGGACGCTATCAGGAGCCATAATCGGGAATGTGTGACTGAGGCTTAATATATAATGAATGTATGGTAACTTGCCCTTCCAAGAAGTATAACATGAGTGGTTGTATCATGTAGTCCCAAAAGGTTTGCCCTTCCACTGTTCTAGAGAAGTATAACATGAGTGGTTGTATCATGCAGTCCCAAAAAGTTTGCCCTTCCACTGTTCTAGAGAAGTTTAACATGAGTGGTTGTATCATGTAGTCCCAAAAAGTTTGCCCTTCCACTGTTCTAGAGAAGTATAACATGAGTGGTTGTATCATGTAGTCCCAAAACGTTTGCCCTTCCACTGTTCTAGAGAAGTATAACTTGAGTGGTTGTATCATATAGTCCCAAAAAGTTTGCTCTTCCACTGTTCTAGAGAAGTATAACATGAGTGGTTGTATCATGTAGTCCCAAAACGTTTGCTCTTCCACTGTTCTAGAGAAGTATAACATGAGTGGTTGTAACATGTAGTCCCAAAACGTTTGCCCTTCCACTGTTCTAGAGAGGTATAACATGAATGGTTGTATCATGTAGTCCCAAAAGGTTTGCCCTTCCACTGTTCTAGAGAAGTATAACATGAGTGGTTGTATCATGTAGTCCCAAAAAGTTTGCCCTTCCCCTGTTCTAGAGAAGTATAACATGAGTGGTTGTATCATGTAGTACCAAAAAGTTTGCCCTTCCACTGTTCTAGAGAAGTATAACATGAGTGGTTGTATCATGTAGTCCCAAAAAAAGTTTGCCCTTCCACTGTTCTAGAGAAGTATAACATGAGTGGTTGTATCATGTAGTCCCAAAAAGTTTGCCCTTCCACTGTTCTAGAGAAGTGTAACATGAGTGGTTGTATCATGTAGTCCCAAAACGTTTGCTCTTCCACTGTTCTAGAGAAGTATAACATGAGTGGTTGTATCATGTAGTCCCAAAACGTTTGCTCTTCCACTGTTCTAGAGAAGTATAACATCTTTGGTTGTATCATGTAGTCCCAAAACGTTTGCTCTTCCACTGTTCTAAAGAAGTATAACATGAGTGGTTGTATCATGTAGTCCCAAAAAGTTTGCTCTTCCACTGTTCTAGAGAAGTATAACATCTTTGGTTGTATAATGTAGTCTCATAAGGTTTGCCCTTCCACTGTTCTAGAGAAGTATAACATGAGTGGTTGTATCATGTAGTCCCAAAACGTTTGCCTTCCACTGTTCTAGAGAAGTATAACATGAGTGGTCGTATCATGTAGTCCCAAAACGTTTGCCCTTCCCCTGTTCTAGAGAATTATAACATCTTTGGTTGTATAATGTAGTCCCAAAACGTTTGCCCTTCCACTGTTCTAGAGAAGTATAACTTGAGTGGTTGTATCATGTAGTCCCAAACAGTTTGCCCTTCCACTGTTCTAGAGAAGTATAACATGACTGGTTGTATCATGTAGTCCCAAAAAGTTTGCCCTTCCACTGTTGTAGAGAAGTATAACATGAGTGGCCGTATCATGTTGTCCCAGAATATCTTTGGCAACTTACATGACTTGTATAACTGTCTATTTTCAAACACTATCCCGTGTTCGTATTCATGTAGCAGGAAGCACGTTGTTAACTCTTTGAACGTTGTGTCTTGACGCATTTAGACTAAAATCTGACTGAGTACCTTCTTAATCCGATTAAAACAGTGGTCTCTTGATGGAATTCGCGGTTTACTAATCCGCGATTAACATGCCTGCATGGAAAGTTGAATTATGAGAAGGGCATCGAACTAAAATTTTAACCGGGGCCTTCTTGTAGCATGGGCTTAAAGAATTATATAAATAAAAAAATGTGTCTGCATTACGGTTAGAAGAACCACGTAACAAGTTGATGTTGTTGTTGTTGTTGTCGTCGTCGTCGTCGTCGTAGCACGCGTGTCTCATGTTTATCTGGTTGCGAATGCGGGGCTGACCAAGACCTGGCACTAGTATCATGCCATCAGATAGAAAGTTAACTACACAGAATGAACAAACTTGTTCTTGACTGTATGTCGCTGCTGTAGTGTTGCTTATAGTAGTATGTAAATTGATACTGACTAAACTTTATGATTTGAGGTACGTCCCTGCTCAAAACGTAGGTTTGGTAAATCTAATTATATAAATACAAATTCTGTTATTCGTTAATCCATGCTTTAGGAGCAATGGCACCAGACTTTCCTATTCCTACGGATATAAGGTTCATTCATGCAGGCGACGTCGTATGATATGGGTGCTCTTGTGGGTGGTCGTATGATATGGGTGCTCTTGTGGGTGAAATGGATAAGGGTGTGTACGTTACTCTGACGGGGTCGTGTTGGTAGTTCGCATAGGTTAACAGTTTTCAAGGTCACATTAAATAATCATCGGGGGTTATATTTATGGGTCAGCGCAAAACTATGCTAAGTCTATGTTGTATAGTAGTTATATAGCATAGTTTTGCGCTGAGACATCGATATCTTGCATAAGAATTGCCTATCCCGCTTTTGCACTTATTCTTTAAACAACATACCTAAACATGTTTTACTACTATTTAAATTATGATTCAATGTTCACCTATTGACTTTATCATTTATCATAAATATAATTTTCTCAGTATTGTATTAAGATCAATTAAATATTTATAGTAAGGCTTGTTAACACATTTTTTGGAAGAATACTTTAAAGGGACTTGTTCACAGATTGGGACATTTTTTGAAGTGTGTCATTAAATGCCTTAAATTGTTAGATTTAAACATCGGAACTCTAGAGCTCCATTATAATAACAAGAATAGAATTAAAAAAGAGAAATTAAAAGAAAAAAGTTTGTCCCTATCAGGGCTCGAACCAGTGCCCTTTGGATTAAAAGGTTATCGCCGTAACCACTCGGCCATCCGGACTGTTATAAGAAGCCTGCGTTTAATACTTGATATAAGTGATCCACGTGTTGTTACAAAATTTAACGGAAACAACAGAAACATTCCAAATTATTCAATCGTTTGGCGTTTGTAACGCTTTATAATTTTATCAATTTCAAATGATCACTATTCATAAACGAAACTGTATTTTCATAATGAGTCTACGCCATTAGTGTCATTTCGCTCCCTGGTGTACAGTGTTCTTTTATTTTTTGAATCTGTGACAAAAAGTTGGGAAAATGTCATTTTGACAATCTGTGAACAAGTCCCTTTAAAGGGACTTGTTCACAGATTTTGCTTTTTTGAAGTATGTTATTAAATGTCTTGACTTGACATATTTAAGCATCGGAACTAAAGAGCTAAAGTATAATAACAGCAAAATGATTCTAAAAAAGAAAAGGAATAAAAGTTGATCTCATCGGGAATCGAACCTAGATTAAAAGGCTACCGCCTTAACCACTCGGCCGTTCCGTTTTCTATATTTTACCCTGCATTATTTACTTTATGTAAGTGATCCACGTGTTGTCCACAATTTTAACGAAAACATCAGAAACACTGCAAATTATTCCATCGTTTAGCGTTACAAACGCTTTATAATTTTATCAATTTTAGCTGATGATTACTCATAAACGAAAAGGCACTTACAGTATATTTCTTTGTCCGAAGTGTTATTTCGCTCCCTTGTATATATTGTTGGTTTGTTTTGAAATATGTGATAAAAGTTGAAAAATTGTCAATTCGTCAATCTGTGAGCAGGCCCCTTTAATGATAAATATACTGAATTAAACAAAATGACGCTCTGGCCATAATTTATTTGCATGAAGTTATGCAAGTTCTACTTATTACCATTCGATGAACGATATAAGTTTAATTCAGATTATCGTATGATTGCTCTTAAAAACGAAAATGTCAGAAGATGTTCGTAAATTCAAAACTAGCATAACAGAAAATCATATAATTGACATTTTCGTACTGTCGTGTTTGTTAATTTCCGTGGCCAAAATGAACTATGTACTGTATTCACTGTCAAAACGACCAAAATATATCATTGAAATTTATACTGAAATTGAAATACCACATGTCCTCGTCAAGAGGAAAGCCTTTTGAAAACTCGGTCATCTGCAATGATTAATACATGTACAAAACTGTCAGCGATAAAAAATGCTAAAGTTTATTTAGATAAAATCATACTGTTGAGTGACTCATAATATCAGTAGATCTTAAAATAATAATAAATGTGTCACACAGGGATTTTTGTGGCCATTCTTCTGACCGCTGACCACTAATCCTGGTTGAACACTTGGTCAAATTCATAACTGGTTACGCAACACTTGTATGGTGTGGTCACCCACGAGTATTAGTTGAAATTTGCCGTGAAGTGATCATATTGGGCTCCCCTTTGCCATTATCGCCAGTAATCCCTGTGCTTTACTAACCACTCGTTCATGCAGCAGAAGTTACAAATTTATTATTCAACGTTTTCTTAAGGGTCATTTTGCTGTTCAATCGCATTATCGTAAAGCAACTATGTCAAGAGACCGAAACTGATATACATGTAGTTGGCATCATATGTACCTTACATCGTTTATTTCCAATTATTTTTCGTATACTATTTTGTTTTCACGTGCACGAAAAATATATACGTGTAATTTAAATTTAAGCTTTAGTTTCCACTAATACGAATCATATTCAAAATAGTGCGAGTTATCCAATCATTGTACTTGATTGTAATCTTATCAACTGTTACTCTATTTTAAATAAACCAACTACCTGATAATGCATTGGAATTTATTCATATAACAACGGATGTGGAGAAGCTCAAAATGCAAATGGCTAACACGGATAAGTCCACAGCACGGGAACGGAAGCACGTTTATGGCATACAGGAATATCTATTGTCTGTCAAAGATTCAGCTAGAGGTTCAACGAAACGCGTGTCAACGCATTAATCACTCCCGCATTCTTTGTGCTAGCAGCTTTAATCCGTTAATCCATTGATCGGCATTACCCATGTTTGTCTCGTGTGACCGAAGTAACGGGTTTAGCTGTGACCGCCAATCATAATGTTTACCTTCGTCATTTTACATGCCCAGTTTGTACTAGTTGGTATTTAAATTCTGTAAAAGCCAGACATTTCAACCATAAAGAGTTTGCGCAAGGATCAGAACGCGCCTGCGTAAATAACATTTAACTCGACATGTTCCACAAAAGGTGTCTATAAAAGAAGCCAGAAAAGCTGAGTCTTCTGTTCTAAAATCGTATATATTGTGTTACCAATTGCATGCAACAGCATATGTTAAATCTAGTATGATGTTTAAGAAGTTCGTTCGCGCCGAAACGGAATATGTCTGGACCACACCATTGTGCCTACACTTGAGGCTTAAGACCGGAATGTCTAAAATAGACGCCAAACAAATGTTGAGCCAATATAACCATAGTTAGGAACATCTGGGCGCGTATTCACTAACCTTTCTGTAGACTTAAGGCCAGCAATAAGACTATATTCTTGAAACTTGTCTGTTCTATGAGCGCTGTAAATTTGAATATATCTTTGATATTCAGTGCTCTTTATGCGAAAATGGCATGAACATGATCTATAATTATCGTACATTTGTACGAATATCAGCCTTATCGTCATGTGAAACTTAACAGAAAACTGAAATCACTGAATGCTGAAATAACACATTCACTACAGATACTTTGTCAGAAAAAAACAAAACAACTAAGGTCAATATTGATTTATCCTTAGCTACAATTGAAATTAAGAATCATCTCAAGTTTTACCGTTATAGATTGCTCATTTTACATTTCTTGTACGTTGGCTTCTAAAATAAATTTCCTTTTTACATTGATCCTTTCCAATTTCTGTACATGTATAAAAGCCTGCTCATGTTATTTTTCTTGTATGTTTGCTGTAACAATTAATTGCTTTTTGTATTGATGCTTTTCATGTATTGTATATGTATTGCATATTTTGCTAATAAAATGTGTCGAAATGTAAAAAGAAATTGGTAATCTCGAAAAATGATTCGAAGCAAGCAATATGTTCATAAATGTGTATGTTATTTGCTCAAATTGTATACAGTAACAGTTGAGTTGAAACTGGATAATGTGCCGAGAAGCGAAAGCACTAGTATATATGTGGCGCGTCGGGAGAAAACCGGTCTTAATGCATGTGCGTAAAGTGTCGCCCCGGATTAGCCTGTGCAGTCCGCACAGGACGGCACTTTCCGCCTTCAGTTGATTTATGTTTAGAAGAGACTTTCTTGCAATAGAAAATACCATAAAAGCGGAAAGTGCCGTCCCGGATCAGCCTGTGCGGACTGCACAGGCTGATCCGGGACGACACTTTACGCACATGCAATAAGTCCGGTTTTCCCACGACGCGCCTCATATGCAGGAATGTTGGCTACAAGAACAATCAAATAGGAAGACTGTTGGCTAGAAAAGGAAAGAAACCAAAAATAAAGGGAAATAGCGTGCCAAATTTTCTAACAGAAAGGACAAAATTGTTTGAATGAAATTGAATTTCTGCAATGCCATGTGTAGACAAGACAAATCTAACTACTCGATGTTATACTTCCTACTTTCAATATCTTGGTAGATATATAGGTTTGTATGCAAGCTACTTAATGCAAACACAATCATATGCATTACAGCGAACGTGTCGACCTGAACGGGCCGAAATAGCCGATGGAGCGTATACAATTTGGAGGTATCGATTGTTAGTGCTTCGTAGCCTGCAAAGTAAAAAGTAGGTCAGGCGATTCATTCTCTCAAAATCGCCCTACTAAAGACCATTGGCTTCAGCCAACCGTCTAAAAAGTGTCCGCATTTCTCTTTCAAGACATGAAACAACGAGGAGACAGAACATCTGCTAATGCCTCTGGTATATCGACATCACAAACATTTCCATGATGTTCACCACCATCTGCTAATACCTCTCGTATATCGACATCAAAAACATTTCCATGATGTTCACCACCATCTGCTAATGCCCTCTGGTATATCGACATCACAAACATTTCCATGGTGTGCACCATGGTTGAGACTGATAACGTAAAGACGTGTTTGTTAAAAAAATGTTTTAAGAATCATCGCTTGTGGCCTGTTCATTTCACTAGAGAATATCTCGTGTCTCACAAGACTTTCCTACAGTTATGGAATTTATTCCATCACTCGTATTTTGTCGTTATTTCATAGCTAAAGCTATGTACGACCCCATACATCCAATCGTATTTATAATAATTGCTAGACCAGTACTTGTATATATGTACTTTGTAGGGTCAAACGATGAAATGAATCATGCTCAAAAATCTATAAGATATTTGTGTAAATCCATTTGACACTGATACCAAACAGTACCACACAATCAAACGCCTAATAATTACGATACTTCACGTTTGTTTACCAATGTATAAATATATTTATTAGTGTAGTTTTCGAAGATCTTACTTGAAGATCCAAGTTACGTTTCGCTTAATTGTATTTTTGTCAACAACTATCACGTAGAAATTGCGTTTCTTAATTAGCTATGCACAAAGCTACCTTTATGACTACTTTTCTGATAATTACTAATTTTACATGACCGTATAAAGTTATGAATGCATATTACGTTCATTAACTGTTTCATTAGAAAAAATAAATACATCTGTAATTCATACGCATCATATCATTGTCTTTTAACTATGAAACAAATAAAACTCAAACATATCGAAGCATTGTTTTTATATGCTTTAATGCAAACAATTTAAACCAGTGCATTAGTGATTTAAGAAATAATTATCGATTTAGTGATGTTTATCTGCGTTGTAATAAAGAACGATTTTGAGTTCTGATGCGTATAGATTCAAACACGAGGGCGTTAGTCCGAGTGGTTTCATATACCGCATCAGAACGACAAATCGGTGTTTATTAGCCGATAAACAACGATAATGCAAAACTTATTTCGATACTAACATGACAACTTTTTTTTTCAATGGCAATGCAAGCTGTATTTTACAGTTTCGGAACAATTTTGGGGGGTTGTTTAATTATACAAAGCTATTTAACTCCTCAGGATATAAACATGCAATTTACTAACAAATGAATGTTAGTCTTCGTAATAGCGTGAAACTAAATACATTACATGTGTATATTTGCGTATGTGTGAACCACTTATCATGTACATTGTATTTAATTAATGATATATATTACCTTTATTGGAATTTGGGACATTAAATAGATCTACACGTATAACGCTAAAAACTACATTTGTCGGCCAAGTACACTAATAATCCATAAATGTATTATTAGTTACAAAAAATAAAGAAGTACAGACCCGTAAAGCATTCTATTAAGCCAATTTGCCATATAAAAACGAGTTTTACATTTCCGGATATAAACAGCATGCGTAAACTAAATTGCAATCAATGTCACGTTCCTGTACGACGTTTGTATTATATTTAAGCGTATGCTCATAGCACAATAGCTAGGTTTTTGAAGAAAACTCCATCTAGGCATCCGCAGCAAAAGCCTTGCTGACCGCTCTGGAAACCTGGTCATAGCTAACCGGTTTTTCAACGGCAGTGTAGACCTCTGAACTTGGTGGAGAAACGGGTCCACTCCCACTTCCACCTGGGGCTTTTATCTTCTCAAATATCTTTCTAGCTTCAGCGAGAGACTTTGTTGCAGCCATTTTGAGTGCATCTTTCGACGGTCCTTCCAATGGTTTATTGTCCTTTAGTAATGTGGTTGCTTTCGCCCCGGATTTGTGAAGCCTGTCGTAAACTGACTTGGTAATGGCGTCTCTGTCTGGGGTCCCGCCGCCTGCCTTAACTGCTGCTACTTCTTTCTCTACTTCTGACCTGATTTTCCTCATAGCCAATTCCTCTTTAGCGCCACCGATTATGGCATCAATGAGTGCTTGTGGAGTAGACAACGGTACATACTGTCCTCCGGCGATGTATGCCAAGGCTTGGAAAAAGTCTTTATAAGGTATAATGGAAGGTTCGCAGCCGACCGAATACAAAGTTATGCCGAGCCTTGCCATTCTGTACGCCATTTTAATTGGATCAATCCCTAGAGGACAGCCGTCTGGCCAACGGTCTCCTGATGACATCAGACCATGTGGCGGCGCATCCGCTATAAGGACAGCAATTTTGACAGCAGAGCTCTTCCATGACAATGAACTGCCCGCGTAAAGAGCAACTGCAACAGCCTCGGGTAAATCACCACCGCCCATTGCTTGTGATTTATCTAACCACGTTTTCATCGTTGAGACATCCGACGTAAAATCGTGTTTTCTGTACACGTAGGTATACTCTTCCGGTTTGTGGTCCCTGTACTCCACAAGGGCAAACCTAATGTGACTTTCGGAGATTTCTGTAATTTCTTCCACAACTTGTTTGATGTTGTTCCTTGCTGTATCGATATACGATCCCATGCTGCCAGTTGTATCCATAATGAACGCAATGTCCAGGTATGTCGTCAAGGACTTGAGTATGTTCTCTTGACAGTGTATTCCATATACCACCGTCGCAAGAACTATGAAAGCGTTAAACGCAAACATTGCTGTTCGATGGAAATTATGATTTACGTGGACCGTGGAGCATGGCTATTTATACAGATACATATCCATGATGTGTCTGGCTTTTAAACCGGATGCACAAAACACCATTTGTTGTTAGGCAGGCTTTTACAACCATTCAGTACGGTGTTCCGTTAGGCCATCGTTGTTTCGCACATTTGACCTTCGGATATACAAGCGCGAAAACGCGAAAACACGATACGATAGAACGAAATCACGTTGCGAGATCGCGATATTAATTTCGCTTAATCGCATCGTAATCTCGCGCAGTGGCATCGTGTTCTCGCCTCGTTTTCTCGTATCATGTTCTTGCGTTTTCGCTCCTGTATATCCATAGGTCGAAAGTGCGAAACAACGAATGGCAAGAATGGAACACCGTTCTTCAGGGCTTGTAGTAGCAAAGCTGTATTTGTTTATGGCTGACATTCCATAACAAATATAAGCAGTAACCAGGATATCACGTGTATGTGTGCTATAACGTAATGTTGTGGTTTTCATATTTAAATTAATATCACCCATCTAACTCTATTCTGATTGGTTGTTGTGCTTCTCGTACCAGTCTATACCAAGGTAAACGTGTTGTAAAAAATGGTATACAATGAATGTTGATGCTGGCCTTTCGGATGTCTTTTATGAACGTGAAATTTAATGCGATCGTAGAATACTGTTCATATTGAAACCACTTTATGTGCTTTTTGTCAATCTCATATTGAAAACATGGATCATTTGTTTTGTGTCCGCATGTTCAAGAAACATAGAAAAGATTAGATACATTTCTTGTAAACTAAACTATTTTCTTTGAAATAAAAAAAAAAGACTGCATTGTTGGAAACACTGAATATAAATTACCTATGGATGTATGTAACTTTATCATAATACTATTAAAATTGTTTATATTGAAAATGAAATATAACATATGCACACCAACGTTTCCGCACTTTATTGATTATCTGAATAACAGAATAAAAATTGAAGCTGAGATAGATAGCCGTAATGAAGTATAAGTATGCACTGCATTGTAAAAGATGAGAGTCTTGCTGTACGAGCGAGGAGGCTTGTTGTGTTTAGAGGATAAGATTGGAATGCTCTATTACATGATTTTATGGTGAAGAAAAGTCAATATCAGATTTGGACGTGAAAATTGTCATCAAGTCATCAAGTTACAGAAATGATGAAGAAGACATAGTTATGTACTGTGGAATAACTTGAATTCGCGCAATACAAATTTTGCGCAAATCCAACTTTGACACACAAAAAAACGTGTCGATTATTCGACAAACGCGCGATTAGGCAAAACGCCAGTGGATGGTCCTATCGTAACAGCTAGTTTGTTGCTATCAGTATACAAGGCAAAACTATTACATGACAAAAATCACAACCTAATAAAACATATAACAATGCTCGAATGTATTGTCAAGCAAAAAAGATTTTGATACTAAACTTAAATCTTTATAATATCATATTATGTTTGCATAAATAACTCATTAAGTTTTCACGCATACGCTTACGCTTAAATGTTGTTATATGTATCGTGTTATAAATGTAGTGTGTCGTGGGAAAACCGGGCTTAATGCAATTGCGTAAAGTGTCGTCTCGGATCAGTCTGTGCAGTCCGTACAGGCTGTTCCGGGACGGCACTTTCCGCCTACAGTGGATTTTTGTTTAAATGAGACTTTTTTGAAACAGAAAATACCATAAAAGCGGAAAGTGCCGTTCCGGATCAGCCTGTGCGGACTGCACAAGCTGATCCGGGACGAAACTTTACGCACTTGCATTAAGCCCGGTCTTCCCACGACACGCCTCAAATATTTTTTTTTCAAATATGTTTGACATGGTATATATTAACTTGTATAGGTACAAACTGCATAATATGTGAGAAATAAATGAGAAAAAAGATAATGTTCACGCTGGCCTTTGCCGGGTCTCTGTGTCTCTTAGCCTTTAAATAGAAATTATAAATACATGTATTCGAATTTAGTAGCCATTTCTATCTTCGTCAAGACCGTTCACAGGTTAGTTCACTTATCTGCGAATAAAAATAAATTGTTTAGTTATTATACGTTGTCATACATGTTATAATCGAGTATTCAATATAAACATAGACTTATAACGTACAAAACAAAAAAAATATTCAATGAAAGAGTTTTTTCGTCCGTGGTATACATTATCATGGTATGTAATAACTATAATAACCATAATGAAATTCTTGACACCTTCCCAGACGCAATTTCAATTACGATTTTCCAATAAGAAGTCCATACGAACGAACATAATAGAAACACCAAACACCTATTTAAAACGAAAATAAAGCCATTCTCTGCATTGTCTATTTTCTTTTTGAAACCTTACTTTGGAATCTTAATTGAAATAAAATTGCCGAAATTTGTCCGTGGAATGACAAGGTAAATTTGCATAATAAAAACGATTGAAACCATGTCCATTTAAATTGAAAGATAATAGTTTTGTTTGTGATGTTTTTTCGTCTTCTCATAACCACGCTTATGTCATTATTTATTTTGGCGATTTTTTTAAGTATTGACGTTGACAACATTTATTTTGTGAGATGTGATTTGCGGAAGACTTTTTTTTTTAACAAGATGGCTCTATTTACTGTGCATGTTTGCAAATTGTCGTAATTGCCGTTTAAAGGAACTTGTTCACATACTGTTTGTAACATTTAAACAACGTAGTATACGCCTAAACTGCAAAAAGCTAAGCGCCTGGAGTAATCAGCTTTAATATGCCAATGTCCAAAAAGCGTACAAATCAAACATGGAGTCAATGACGATGTTTGAACCTAAGTCCTAGGAAGAAATGGCCAGTCCGCCAACCACTAGACTAGACCAGGGCCGGTATTCACAAAGCTCCTAAGGGAAATCTTAACTTAAGTGGTACTTAAGTGAATTATTCAGATCAAATGTTAAATCTAGTGATTTCAGTTTACAAAAGGGTTAAATACTAAACATCTAAGCAACATTTACTTGTTTAAAACATTGAATGTTAAAAGACCTATACATGCAATAGCCTGAGACTTAAGGAATTTTATGAATTTAAGTAATTTACTTAAATTTTCCCTAAGGAGCTTTGTGAATACGGGCCCAGACTCTCTTTTTTATGACAGGCATGTATTTTGAGGCCACATATACGTGTAACACGCATTTTCAAAGAAGATTTCGTTACAAAAGTATTTTAATATCATTCATATAAACCACTTGATTATTTTTCAAAGATGACACCTTATTTCCACATGTATGTTGCATTCTTCTGTAACAGGAGCATCTTTTCGCTGCTTAATGTATAATATTTCCTTGTGTAATATGTTACAAAACTTTTTCAGAAATGTCAATTTACTAATGTGAGAATAGGTAACTTTAATAATAAAATTCACAATCGTGAATGTTTCTGTCCACTTTCTTTGTCTGTTGAACATTTCTGTCTTTGTGAAAGAAAACAGAAAAATGTTTCTTAAAATCTTTAACCATCGGTAATTTATGGCTGACATAATGGTGTATGAATTGTTACGTATATATACACAGATGTGGTAGTAAAAGCGTAATTATTATTCGTAACCAGACATGCAAAAAATTCGCAATACAAAAATAGACATATTAATAAACGTTGTGAGTGTAGTTAACTCTTGGTCTAGTTTTATCCCACCATTTCTGTTCGAATCAAGTAAGAGAGCCGTTGCAAATGGCTCAATTCTCCATATGTACTATTTCCTATGTTGATATGTTTTATACCTACTTAAATATATTATGTCCAACACAACTATTGAGCGCTGGTCTTTTTTTTTTTATTCGTTCCAACATTATTTTTTGAATGGCAATGGAACTATTTTTTGTTCAAAGAAATTAAAAATTTTGTTGTCTGTAGATGAACGCAAATGTACATGACTTTAATGGGGTAATTTTTCGGATTGTTTTTATTTGTAAATTAATATAACCTTGCAATTTTGCTGTACGCGCTAGCATTGTTATCAAGGTAAACAGTATACAAATTGCAATATCTGAATAGGTTAGCGTGAAAGTCAATATTTGTCAATGGGTTAGAGGGCGACAATTGCAATAATCAAATAAGCCAACGTTCATAACCTAAGTTGAAAATAAACGTTCGCAACTGCAGTTTTAACCCCCCGGAATTACATGACATGACTCCCGCGACCCTTTGATTTCGTTAGAAAGTCATTGGGATTGTGTAATTATTTGTGGATATTAAAATATGTAACAATGTATAAGCTACTTTCTAAAACATTTGGAGGTCCATATTCGAAAACGATCATTCAATAAAATATTTATTAATTAAATATCGCTAACCTGGGGTCGCGTTTTTTGTTCAACAAATCCAATTATTATAATTTTATTGGACGCATTTTAAAACACCTCTGAAATTTATTGGGACCATCATGCTACAAAAATTATTTTGTTTATAAAGACGGTAAGAGGGGGTAATTCAACTCGGTCTGACATGGAATTTTCTACTGTCTCCTCGATTTTAAATTACTGTATTTTGTATAGATCAAATAATTTAAACAGTTTCTTATTTATAAGATGGATTAATTTAATAGAATGTTTGACACATTAATTCAATTTTCGATTTGTCATTTTACTAATGTCAACAATTGGAACAATTATCTGACTGAAAACGACATATTAAGTTACACAACGACATATTAAGTTACACAACGACATATTAAGTTACACAACGACATATTAAGTTACACAACGACATATTAAGTTACACAACGACATATTAAGTTACACAACGACATATTAAGTTACACAACGACATATTAAGTTACACAACGACATATTAAGTTACAAAACGACATATTAAGTTACACAACGACATATTAAGTTACAAAACGACATATTAAGTTACACAACGACATATTAAGTTACACAACGACATATTAAGTTACACAACGACATATTAAGTTACACAACGACATATTAAGTTACAAAAATGCACCGGTTTACGGACACTACATTGAAATATCGCGTTTAAAACTGAAATTTCCGGCATGAACTACCATGGATTTTCAACTTGATTTGTAAGTGCCGTTCCCATCAATAAGTGTTAATCTCAATCTCAGGAACAGTAAAAAAAATTATTTAAGATACTTGTTATAACAACAGAAAGTCTAAATATGAATCAAAATATTTTTTTTTTACAGATACATGCGAAAACTATATATCTTTAATTTTGTAGGGCCTGTTAGAAACATATATATTTCTTTTTCTTATTTTTTATTCTTAATACTTAATACGGATTGCACAGGTTAATCCGGGACGACACTTTACGCACATGGATTTAGCCCGGTTTTCCCACGACACGCCTCATTTTTTAAAATTTAACTATCGGTAATTAATGGCTGACATAACGATGCATGCATTGTAACGTGTTTTATTCCGCATAAAACGTATATACCACAACATTTAAGATGATTAATCACTAACTTAATGCTACAGATATACAATGTATATGTCTTGCCATGTGTTTTATTCAGTGACGATATATCATGCAGTGTGTGGTAACAATAATTAATATATACATAGTTGTGGTATTAAAACGTTATAATTATTTGTAACCAGAAATGCAAAAAACTAAACAATGGCCATATTAAAATATGATGAGATTGAAATAAACTATTTTTCTAGTTTATGTTACCATGTCTGTTTTCGAATCAATTATGAGAGCCGTTGCAAATGGCTCAATCGTCCACAAAATGTGCTATTTACTATGTTGATATGTTGTATTCGTCCTTTACAACATTATGTCCAGCACAACCATTGTGCGCTAGTCGATTTGTATTCGTTTCAAACATTATTTTTTGAATGGCAATGGAACTATTTTTGTTCAAAGAAATTATACATTTTGTTGAATTTTGATGAACGCAAATGAACATGCATGACCTTAACTGCGGTTAACTGTCGGATTTGTTTTTATTTGTAGATTTATATAACCTTGCAATTTTGCTGTAAGCGCTAGCATTGTTATCAAGGTAAACAGTATACAAATTGCAATATCTGAATAGGTTAGCGTGAAAGTCAATATTTGTCAATGGGTTAGAGGGCGACAATTGAAATAATCAAATAAGCCAACGTTCATAACTAAGTTGAAAATAAACGTATGCAACTGCAGTTTCAACCCCCCGGAATTACATGACATGACTCCCGCGACCCTTTGATTTCGTTAGAACGTCCTTGGGAATTGTGTAATTATTTGTGGATATTAAAATATGTAACAATGTATAAGCTACTTTCTCAAACATTTGGAGGTCCATATTCGTAAACGATCATTCAATAAAATATTTATTAATTAAATATCGCTAACCTTGGGGCCGCGGTATCGCTTTGCTAAACAAATCTAATTATAATAATTTTATTTTTATGGACGCGTTCTGCAAAAATTTCTGAATTTTATTGGGACCAGAATACTACAAAGAATTATTTTGTTTATAAAGACTGAAAGTTGGGGGTAATTCAAATCGGAATGACGTGGAACTTTCTGCTGTCTCTTCGATTTCCAATTACTACGTAAATTTTATATAGATCAAATAATTTAAACACTTTGTTATTATCAAATTGTATTAATATAATAGAATATTTGACATTTGAATTCAATTTTCGATTTGTCATTTTAATAATGTCAACAAATAGAACCATTATATGACTTGAAATGCGAGAGATAAAGTTACAACAATGTACAGTTTATTGGACGAAAAATCGTGTTTAAAACTGAAAATTCGGCTTGAGCTACCATGGGTTTTAAACTCGATTATTTGATGCATTTCGCATCTGTGAGTGTTAATTTCAAAGTTAGGCGTAAAAAAGTTGGTTTCCGCTTAATCGGCATCCCGCTATTTTTTCCACCGACCCTAAACGTTTTGTTTTGCCTATCGATCATTAACTTGTTTCTGACTGTCGGTAAGAGAGCAGTTTGCGCTAATACACGGCCTTTTGGTTATTGGCAAACATTTCGCATTAGTTTGCGCGAGACAGGCGCTCTTGGTAATGACATATCGTAAGGTACAGTTTCTTTGATTGGAGGCGTTTAAACATTTTACATGCAGTCCAATATACCTAAACTGTGAGGTGAATATACCGTGAAGAAAAAAAGTTAAAGAAACAAAAAGTTATTTTTTACTCCCCCCCCCCCCTAGATTTTTGGAGACTTAAGCTGACACCAACATTGTTTGGCCTTATTTTAATCTTCAGGGCCCGCATTCACCAACCCATACTTAGACTTTAGAATAAAAAATAGACTAAGACTCAAGAAAAAATACGTGTGCTTTCGCAAATAGGCTGAGTACCAGTGTTGCTTATGTCAGTAATGAATCGTTCTGAATAAAGACCGATAAACCTTGCGTTGGTGTTCACGGAGTTAGATTCAAATTAAAAGCTTCCTAAGAATATAACCGTCAAGAAAAGATTCTTTATTCTTACGTCTTAAGTCTAATAATGGGTTTGTGAATACGGGCCCTGATTTGGGTGGTATGGGATGGCGATCCTGATTTGGGTGGTATGGGATGGCGATCTTGATTTGGGTGGTATGGGATGGCGATCTGAAAGAGGCACGCCTTTTCGGCGAGTATTCAAACGTCAAGGCTTTTATGAATGCGCAGGAGCATTTTTAAATGAAATTATTTTCAAAAATACGTGTAACCACAACAGACAGTCAAAATATAAATTCAAATTTATTTAAAGATAAATGCGAAAATTGTATATTTATTAATAAGTCGTACTTGTTTAAAACATATAATAAACATATAATAAATAGTATTGTTTTGACCAAATGTAAATTTTACAACGGCATTTGACTGTATGGAATATCTAAATTAGATATACAAGTTTCTTTCCATTGCATAAACTCAATTCCCATAAAGCGGACTATTTATATATATATATATCTATAATCGCCAACACAAAGTTGCATTTGCACTTTCATCGCATCAAGTGTCTCAAACAGAACATCATTAAACATACATTAAATGTATTCTCTTCTGACTTCAGATTTTTCAGTTAAACTGAAAAATCTGAAGTATTTTATTCTTCGCTTAAAACTCGTGTATGCTATTCATAATTGATGTAACATTAAATATCCCATTTACAAGAAATACACAAGTACATTTAAAACCGGAGTACATGTTACCTAAGATGAAGATAGTGGATACAGTCCCCTTCATCAGTTTGCAGCGTCCTTATTCCTAAAGCGCCAAGTAATTTCTGACAATCCCTGTTTCGTAAGGGCGATCAAAACACCTTATTCTTATGAACAAGGTCCGTATTCCTTAAGCGCCAAGTAATTTCTGACCATTCCCGTTTCGTAAGGGCGATAAAATCTCCTGAATCTTATGAACAAGGTCCTTATTCGTATTGTCCACAAAGGTATTTCCGACTCATTGCAAAAAAGTAGGACTGATGTATGAAAATGTTAAGATTACCATTAATTCGTGCTATTCCATTGATGGAAGATGTATTGAAATAGCCCCGCAAATATAGCCGCTGGTAATTTCATATGTAACTTGCACACAATGCAAAAAAATATTGGGTTTTGTAGCACTGTGCCACTTGTCATTAAATAATTGTGTTTTACACTCGGTTTATGAGATACTTATTCAGCCCAATCTTTTGTTTTTTATATAACATATTTATTTAAGCTCGATTGTGTCGAAAACCAGAGGCCTTCTGAGACATTTTCGAGTCCGTTTCCTGGGTAGAACCAGGGCCCATATTTATAAAGATTCTTAAGCCATTCTTAACTTAAGTTGAACATAAGTCAAAATTACAATTTGTGTTTAAAACACTATGCTTTGGAACATTTGCATGACTAATGCTCGATATTAATACACGTTGATTTATATTGCAAATTATGTGTCGAAATCTTTCAAAAATGCATTACCTTGTCAGAAAATCCAAAAATTAAATTTAAGAATTTTAAGATTTTTCTTAATTTTCGACTAAGATTCTTTATAAATACCAGCCCAGTACTTGATGTCTTTTGAGAACTATCTTTCGAAAGCTCCCCAAGTAGGGGTCGAACTCCGACAAATCTTTGATCCGATTTTGGTGTAAGGGAGGTAACTCGTATTGGAACAACATATACACAAACAAAATTAGAAACAACAAACACATATTGAAAACTTATATAAATACATTCTCTGCATTGTCTATGTTTTGTTTTTGAAACCTCGCTTGGCAATATTAGCTGACATAAAATTGCTGAAATTGGTCCGTGAAATGACACGATAAATTTGCTAAATAAAATGAACAAAAGATAATAGTTTTGTTTGTGAGGTATTTTCGTTCACTCAGAACCACGCTTAGGTCATCATTTATTCTGTCGATTTAGCTTTAGTATTGACGTTGACAACATTCATGTTGTGAGATGTGATCTGTATAAGATTTTGATCTGATCGGCAGTGGAAACCGGGCATTACCGAAAAGCTTTAACATATCCAAATCACGTTGATTGAAAATATCAATACATGCAAAAGGGCCTTAAATTTTGAACTAATTCAAGCTAGAGTAACCAAACTTGGCCCATAGATCTATTTTCATATGGGAAATAAATGTAGGGTCTATTAAGTTTGATTGCAATCCGTAAATTTATGTAACAATTACAATTTTGCCTGAGACGCTATAGCACTGTCATTGACAAATAGTATCCAAATTGCAGTATTTGAATAGGTTAGCGTGAAAGTCAATATTTGTCAATGGGTTAGAGACGACAATCAGAATAATCAAATAAGTCACCATTCATTACTAAATAAACATAGCCAACCGCCTTTCACCTCCTGTCCTTCCCCCACAATCATATGACATGACTCCCGCGACTTCCGACTTCCTTAGAAAATCCTTGAGAATTAGGTGGACATTTAAAGATGTATGCCGAAAAATGCGATATAAGCTACTTTCTTTAACTTTTGGAGGCATGTATTCGAAGGCGATCATTCAACAAAATATTTGTTAATTAAATACCGCCAACTTAGCGTCGCGCTATCGCCTTTGTTCAACAAATTGAATAATAATAATATTAACAGACACATTTCGCAAACAATCTGGATTTTATTGAGACCAGCATACTACAAAGAATTATTTTGTTTATAAAGACTGAAAGTGGGATACTTCAAGTTGGTCTGACATGAGATTTTCTACAGTCTGTTCCATTTCCAATTACTTCATTTTATATAGATCAAATAATTAAAAAATATGCATTATTTTAATAGAATGTTTGACACTTTAATTAAATTTTCGATTTCGCATTGTTATAATGTCAACAAATAGAACAAGTATATCTGACTTGAAATGCGACAGATAAAGTTACAAAAATGCACCGTTTTACGGACAATACAGTGACTAATCGTGCTTTAGAAAAATGAAAATTCCGGTTTAAACTATCATCATTTAGTGCAGTTTCCCATCATTAAAGTGTTAATGTCCGTGTTTTAAATCTCTAGTTTTGTGTGGAATGGGATAATGCACTGATTAATTGAGGCAAGCCATGTCCGCGCTACTTCAAATGCCATTATTTCTTTGTTTCTTTTCTGATTAACATTACATGTTATTACCGAACATAATTTTTTATATTACAAATAATTTCGTTTACTGATAAATGCCAAAACTACGGTATACACGGAACTTTATATACACCGGGCATGCTTGAGTTGTATACTACCGGTAGATATAATTTCTTTTTTAAACACAGTTTTAAATTGGAACCAACTTCATAAAATCTGGATAACAAGAGATGTTTCAGGTCGAGTTTTCTTGGTCGTGATTTTCCGAATCCCATTGAAGTTGTCTTTGCATTTCCCAAATCCCATTGAAGTTTTCTGTGCATTTTCCCAATCCCATTGAAGTTTTCTTTGCATTTCCCAAATCCCATTGAAGCAGGCATACAAGCAATTCACATGAAAATACGTCAAATATGATTGCGTTTTGCACCCATCTCACCAGCTGTTATTTGGGCTGATCTAAATGGATAAAACATCTAACTGTAATAAGTATGAAGTCAGCGTATTATGACATTTTCCTCTTAGGACGTGTTCATGTTATTCACGTTGTGCATTAACTGACCTTTTCACAAAATAGGGAGTTAGGAAATTGTCCTTTATAATTGTGCAAGGACATAATTCCCACCGTGGTCTCGTAAGCGCTTTAAGAACCATCTTAAAATGTTTGGAACAGGGCCCATATTCATACAGATCCTAAGTAATATCTGAGTGACACATTGAAACTTAAGTATTGTCGATTATGTGGAATATTGACATTGCCGGTAATTCGAGCTCTTCTATTGATGGAAAATGTATATTAAATCACCCCTTAACATTGCCATTGGGGATTAGATAGAACTTTCAGAATGCACAAAATACATTGATTTGGTAACGTTATGCCATTTTTCATTAAAATGTGTGTTATAAAAGGTTTTTTTATATACATGTACATATTCATCCCGAATTTTTGCAACGGTGTTACTTTAGTAAAAGGGATGTCACTCGTATTTTCTAAGTTAACCAGACAAGACCGCTCTCCAGGCATAATTAAATTCTGTGTGAAAGCTGCTTAGAAATACGTGGAAAAAAAACACATTATATTTTTTATTAAGAACGTACACGGACATACTCCTGTGCAACAATATGTACATTAGTTGATCACCTTGCTGTAGATTGGTGTACTTCAGAGATCATTTACAACTTTGTTTATTCGTATGCAAGTGGAAAGGTTATGTACGTATTTCTCGCTCGGATACAACATATTTCACAACAGGCCAACTGCTTAAAACTTAATGCGATCTTCCCATATTCACCAACCTATTTTCAGACATAAGACTAAGAATAACTGAGAATATTATTGAAACTGTTATGTTCTAAGAGCGCTGTAAATTTGAATCTTACGTGGTATCCATCGACCCCTATTACAGCATTCTTTTATTAAGAACGATTTGCTATGACATAAGTAACATTGGGCCCCCAGAATACTGTCAACTGGGTAGTTCCGGGTCACTAACGACAAAACCGCTCTCTTCATTTTAAATGTAATTGCAATCATGCAACCCTAAGTATACTTTGGAAGACAGATATCTCTGTAGCATTAAGTATTGTTGTTAAATATTTTGTTGAACTGTATGCACTGATTACGGGGGTTCCGAATCAATTACGTGTGTTCCGGGTCACTTAACACTTCTACTATAGTTTTCTTTAAGGTCTGTTTTGAAAGCACTTTCAACTGTCATTCTGACTTAGTTGTTGTCAAAGAACACCACTGGGAAGATACGTATGTCATCTTCGTTATACTTCATGTATGATGCGGGGACAGGTACAAAGCCATATAGCCTACATGGCCATTTAGATGTTAGACTGCAACAATAACATCATCTTATAATTTATCAACGTTTGTCGACTGGTAAAATTATACTTAAAATACCGGCTAAAAGAATTAAAATACTCAGCGAAATAAATGAAATCTGTACCTACACCGGAATGCGATAAACAATCCAAAATGCATTCACGTACGCAATTTGTTAATTGAACGTAGTTTCTAAACATGCATGTATCACAAGTAACAGTCAGATCAACAATTTGATAACAATCATACGTATATTGATACAATTATCAACCTAAGAATATAAGAGTAACAAAACACATATATAATGATAGCATAATATATACAGGTAGCACCATTCCAATGGCAACATCAACCATCTGAAACACATACATACTACAGCAAAATGAGGATATGGCTTATGTTAACATAAAGCTGAATGATACTTATGTGGAGTACACTATAGATCATTGTATATAAAAGTATAAACAACATTCTAAGTATGGAATTCACAGTCTCTGCTACAGTATTTAACAATCTGACAGCTTTGGAATACATATAATATACACGTATACTATACTTGCTTAAATCGATCAACTGTTATAATGGTATTAATGAAATAAACTATCTGAAAACATTAAAACATTGAAGGGTCTTCTTTGTTCGCCAAATGGCTAGCACCAGTCTTCAGTTTGAAATACCATGAAAAGCTGTTATGTTATTTATTACTAATAGAAGGGTAAATCAAACTAATGACCCAACCAACCCACGGAGATATTCCATAAAGCATATACACAAGAAGTTGCTTGACATATGCCCCTTAAACAATGATGTCTGTTCAAGTGACCCCGAACACCCCAATACACACGTGTTGATATAACTGTTGTTTTCTGCAGTAATTTGGTAAGCAGGTGTTTTCTTATGTATAAATTACTCAGAATATACATTTATTTACCAATTGATACCATAAATTTGCCAATTCACCGGATATTGTCGATGTTTTATTAATAAAACGTAGCCTAGTTTCTGCAACCGGTGTTTAGGTAGATTTTTCAAAATGTATTACTCATACAACCCCATTTCGGTTCATGGATCAGCATACAGAGTTGAAACTTTGGTGATTTACTGCAAATGTATTGCTGTTCAAAATACCAGTTAATCAAAATCGAAATGGGAGGGTGGTAATTATTTTCAGAACCATTAATCTTGAAGTGACCAGGAACTACAAATACGGACCCTGAGTAACAGACCTTCCTTCCTTTGAACATTAGTAGTTAAGCTACGGTACTTCCAAGCTAATGTTACAGGAATAATTTTCATCAATTTTGACGTGAGCACCACAAACATAACCACGTGCATCTCCTTGTGTAAACTATGTAAACTGTTACTCAAGTGGTGGCTAAGGTAAAATGATGGGATATTTCACTCAGTTGATTTCAACATTTCTGGAAACGGTTATTGCAGCCATATATGATCATAAGCAAGTACCATGAAATAGAAAAGACGAGACTGATGTGAAAAAAGTTAGTTAGGGACACACGAGGTACTTTTTTCAATAAACGATCTCATTAAACAAATATTGAAACATATAAACAAGAGGGCCATACGGCCCTTGCTAAGGAATTAAACTGTTCTGAGCAAGTAACATGGAGATTCGGCCAAAAATTTGGCCTCTAGATTGTTCGCAAGCTTTTTTTATATTTGACCTGGTGACCTAGTATTTTATCACATGTGACCTGGGTTCTAACTTGTCCGAGATATCATTGCGACAAATGTTCTGAAAAAGTTTCATGATGATGGGGATACAAATGGGGCCTCTAGAATGTTCACAAGCTTTTTAAAATTTTAAATATATCCATATAAGGAAAACTGAAACCCCTCCCCTGGCGGCCATGTTCTTCAACAGACCGGAATCATTTTCTTACTCGGCCAAGATATCATATGAACAGATGTTCTGAGCACGTTTCATGTTGAATGGGCAAAAATGTGACTTCCAGAGTGTTCACAGCCCCCCCCCCCCCCCTCTGGCGGTCATGTTTATAGACAGACCGGAACCATTTTCGAGCTCGGCCAAGATATCATAACAGCAAACGTTCTGAGCAAGTTTCATATTGATCGGGCAAAAAATGCTCGCAAGCTTTTTCTATAGACATATAAGGAAACTGGCCCCCCTCTACCCCTGGCGGCGATGTTTCCAAACAGACCGGAACCCTTTTTGAACTCGACTGAGATATCATAAGATCAAAGGTTCTGAGCATGTTTCATGTTGATTGGGCTAAAGATGTGACTTCTAGAGTGTTCACAAGCTTTTTCAATAGCCATATAAGGAAAACTGGCGGCCATGTTTTTCAGCGGTGCGGAACCATTTTCAAACTCGCCCGAGATATAATAAGAACAAAGGATCTGAGCAAGTTTTATGTTGATTGGGCAAAAAATGTGACTTCTAGAGTATTCACAAGCTTTTTCTACAGCCATATAAGGAAAACTGCCCCACCCCCTGGCGGCCATGTTTTTCAACGGACCGGAACCATTTTCGAACTCGGCCGAGATATCATTAGAACAAATGTTCTTAACAAGTTTCATGTTGATTTGTAAAAAAATGTGACTTCTACAGTGTTCACGAGCTTTTTCTTCAATTTGACCTACTGACCTAGTTTTTGACTCCATATGAGACAGTTTCAAATTCGGCCGAGATATCATTGGGACAAATGTTCTGAGCAAGTTTCATGAAGATTGGCCAATAAATGTGGCCTCTAGAGTGTTCACAAGGTAAATGTTGACGACGGACGTTGTACGACACACGACGGACAAAAGGCGATCACAAAAGCTCACCATGAACAAGCTGTGCTCAGGTGAGCTAAAAAAAAATACAATGAAGGAACAAGAGATGTTTACAATTTATTTTGAGTTTATAGTCATACAATAAAGCATACTAATAAATGACTATATAACAACTAAATGTACAAGTTATTGTAAAATCACTAAAAGATTATGCTACATTAATTTCTTTGTTCTAAAAATGTAAACATAGTTTTGAATAAAATTCCATAAAGACCTTTACCATGAACAATCACAGCATCATGTTTAATGAGTTGAACACATTATTAAATGTAAGATCAGAACAGTTTGTAAATGTACAACTTTAATGACCTGAATGAGCTTTGGTCAGTGGAGATTAAAATAGGTAATTCAGCACATACAAGCAAACAACGAACACCGCATAAAATATATAAGAGGCATGTCGTGTGAAAACCGGCTTAATGCATGTGCGTAAAGTGTCGCCACATATCAGAATGTGCAATCCGCACAGGCTAATCTGGAATATTCTGTTTCGAGGTAGTACCTTCTAAACATGAATCCACGGTAGGCGGAAAGTGTCGTCCGGGATTATCCTGTGCAGACTGCACAGGCTGATCCGGGACGACACTGTAGCATTTAGCCCGGTTTTCCCACGATACGCCTCATTAACATATCATCAGAAAAAGAAAAATCTTGAAATTATTGAACACTGACACGCAAATGTCATTTATCATTATGTTTTAACAGATTTTCATGTATTCGTGCATCACATTGAACACTTACTCCATTACCTTTACAATATCACAGAATACCCATGAAAGACTATGCATGAAGCCATAACTGCTAACAAAAATTACCTTATTTTAAATGAGAGTACATTACGAATTATATCTATAGGAAAATCATTAACTTTGTGAGTGCATTGTAGCCCTGTATTGGAATGCCTAAAAATGTAATATAGAACTGCCAATCTTAAGCTATATCTTTAAAAAATACCATAACAAAGAAATATAATTTTCTAAGTTTGAGTGTAACGATTTAGTAGAAAGTTATTTTCCCTTGTTTGGATTGAAATAATCGCAAGGTGGCATTGTATAAGCATGTAATTCTCCGTGCTCTACGCATATATGCAAGTCATTCAGCTTTGGGGAACCGATAAGAACACATCGTTTATTGTTTTGATTATCGACGTGTAATATATTTTTAATATATATATTATTTTGTTCATATCGGTGTCGAGAAAAAGTTCTATTACATGATAAATATGTTAAAATTGTAATATATATAAAAATTGAAGTGATTTATTAATTACGTTTGTCTTGATAATACGTTGTGAATGTCAGAACAGTTTTGTTACGAATGTGAAAGAGGAATGTGTTTATATGTTGTTAAACTGCGTGAATATATACTAAAATGCTATGAATGTTTTTGAAACATAACTGACACGCATCAGTTACCCCAGTTGCTATCTCTACATACCAGATTACCAAATACAATATATAAATGATATTAGTGTTTTGCTGTTTGTTATAATATGATTATGGTATGTCATACAGGGAATTATCTTTGTGTGAAAACGTTCTAATTGTTATACTATAATATGCAACACTATACTATAAAAGTCCTTGTAATCATTTTCCAACAATATCTACCCGTACACCAGCCTATTAAATGCATGAGAGTATTTCTCTGATGGTTTCTATATATCTTATATTTCTTATCCAATACAGGCACAGAATGAGATCATGTTTCATCTTCAGTAATTTCCATATTTTTCAGAATAATAAATACAGACCTTTGATTTTATACAACTTGAATATTTCCAGTGAAAGCTTCACACGATAATAAGACTAATGAAGGTACAAAATATACTAAAAACATGAATCACAAAACACGTTAACATTACTACATAAAAAAAGCCTGAAGAATATAGTGCAACAAGAAGTGCAATAAATAGAAAATGTAACACCAAAAATCTAACAATATAATACAGATCTATATTATTTATTGCTTTTCAATTCGTGCAGAAAGCTTTAATATCTGATGCAAAGGTCACAAAGCACTAACATTCCTCCTCCAAACCGTGGCATGGGCTACAGACCACTGATTCTTGTGAGCTGTCTCCCGAATAAAGAACGGCATTTCGACGTCTTCCACAAGGTCAAAATCAGCACCAAAAGTTTTTTTCAGCATGTCAAATCCGGTAACCTCATGCCCCGTCTCATCTTGGTATCCACCAAGCCATGTCCTCTGAGAAATAACCGGAAATTTATTTGAAAATTGTATGGTGAAGGCTAACTGAAGTTTTCAAAAACAAGAGCCAAGAGTCACATCGCATAACTAACATTGACTATTCGTTTTATGGTATTCACCCAAAATATGTGTGTAAAGAAATAAACATAAACATGAGTATTTTTCGACAGTCAACATGAAAATCAAAGAAACATGGTCTGTTACATTGCAAACTGCTCCAGTCTTGAATATGAGCAAGTGAAATGGTCAAGCCAGGTGAATGACTAAGTGAAACGCTCCAGACAGGTTTATGAACTTGTGAAATGTTGCAGCCAATTGTCTGAACCTGCAAAATGTGCCAGTAGGGTGTATGACGATGTGAGTGTTGCAGACAGGTATATGACTGAACATATGACATTTTAAAGCCAGGTGTACAATCATGTGAATTTTGTTCCATCCAGGTGTATGATCATGTGAAATGTTCCAACCAGGCATGTGATCCTGTGAAATATTCCAACCAGATCTGTGATCATGTCAAATGTTCAGAAAGGTGTATCATCATGTGAAATGTTTCAGCCAGGTGTATGCTCATCTGAAATGTTCCGGCCTGGTGTATGATAATATGAAATGTTCCAGCCAGGTGAATGATCATGTGAAATATTCCAGTCAGATTGTATGATCATGTGAAATGTCCCAGTAAGGTGTATGATCATGTGAAATGTTGCAGCAATGTGTATGGCCATGTGAAATGTTCCAGCCAGGTGTATGATCATGTGAAATGTTCCAATCAGGTGTAAGATCAAATTAATTGTAGCAGTCAGGTGTATTGTCATGTGAAATGTTACAACCAGATGAATGATCATGTAAAATGTTACAGTCAGGTGTATGATAATGTGAATTCTTGACAGTAAACAGATAAAGCAAATTATGATAACAGAAACCTTACCTTGCTTGGTACCTGTCAGGAGCATGAACACAAAGCCATAACCTTGTCAATAAATTGTTCGTGACAGGTGTTGGATCACATGGTTCTTACCTTGTCAGTGAATTGTTCCCGCCTTGTGTATGATCACATGGTTCTTACCTTGTCAGTAAATTGTTCCAGCCAGGTGTTTGGTCACATGGTTCTTACCTTGTCACTGAATTGTTCTTGCCATGTGTTTGATCACATAGTTCTTACCTTGTCAGTGAACTGTTTCTGCCATGTGTTTGATCACATGATTCTTACCTTGTCAGTGAACTGTTCCTGCCATGTGTTTGATCACATGGTTCTTACCTTGTCAGTAAATTGTTCCAGCCATGTGTTTGATCTCATGGTTCTTACCTTGTCAGTGAACTGTTCCTGCCATGTGTTTGATCACATGGTTCTTACCTTGTCACTGAATTGTTCCTGCCATGTGTCTGATCACACGGTTTTTTTCCTTGTCAATGAATTGTTCCAGCCAGGTATTTGATCACATGGTTCTTACCTTGTCAGTAAATTGTTCCCGCCAGGTGTTTGATCACATAGTTCTTACCTTGTCGGTGAACTGTTCCAGCCGTATATTTGATCACGTGGTTCTTACCTTGTCACTAAATTGTTCTAGCCAGGTGTTTGATCACATGGTCCTTACCTTGTCAGTAAATTGTTGTTGCCATGTGTTTGATCACATGGTTCTCACCTTGTCAGTGCATGGTTTCTGCCATGTGTTTGATCACA
Organism: Congeria kusceri; assembly: GCA_027627225.1. Lineage (NCBI taxonomy): Eukaryota > Metazoa > Mollusca > Bivalvia > Myida > Dreissenidae > Congeria > Congeria kusceri. Next base: position 71,186,739 of record CM051028.1, on the reverse strand, counting down.
TGGTTCTTACCTTGAAAGTGAACTGTTCCTGCCATGTGCTTGATCACATGGTTCTTACTTGTCAGTAAATTGTTCAGCCATGTGTTTGATCTCATGGTTCTTACCTTGTCGGTGAACTGTTCCTGCCTTGTGTTTTATCATATGGTTCTTACCTTGTCACTGAATTGTTTCTGCCATGTGTCTGATCACACGGTTCTTACCTTGTCACTGAATTGTTCCAGCCAGGTATTTGATCACATACTTCTTACTTTGTCAGTAAATTGTTCCAGCCATGTGTTTGATCACATGGTTCTTACCTTGTCAGTGAACTGATCCTGCCATGTGTTTGATCTCATGGTTCTTACCTTGTCAGTGAACTGTTCCTGCCATGTGTTTGATCACATGGTTCTTACCTTGTCACTGAATTGTTCCTGCCATGTGTCTGATCACACGGTTTTTTTCCTTGTCAATGAATTGTTCCAGCCAGGTATTTGATCACATGGTTCTTACCTTGTCAGTAAATTGTTCCCGCCAGGTGTTTGATCACATAGTTCTTACCTTGTCGGTGAACTGTTCCAGCCGTATATTTGATCACGTGGTTCTTACCTTGTCACTAAATTGTTCTAGCCAGGTGTTTGATCACATGGTCCTTACCTTGTCAGTAAATTGTTGTTGCCATGTGTTTGATCACATGGTTCTCACCTTGTCAGTGCATGGTTTCTGCCATGTGTTTGATCACATGGTTCTTACCTTGAAAGTGAACTGTTCCTGCCATGTGCTTGATCACATGGTTCTTACTTGTCAGTAAATTGTTCAGCCATGTGTTTGATCTCATGGTTCTTACCTTGTCGGTGAACTGTTCCTGCCTTGTGTTTTATCATATGGTTCTTACCTTGTCACTGAATTGTTTCTGCCATGTGTCTGATCACACGGTTCTTACCTTGTCACTGAATTGTTCCAGCCAGGTATTTGATCACATACTTCTTACTTTGTCAGTAAATTGTTCCAGCCATGTGTTTGATCACATGGTTCTTACCTTGTCAGTGAACTGATCCTGCCATGTGTTTGATCACATGGTTCTTACCTTGTCAGTAAATTGTTCCAGCCATGTGTTTGATCTCATGGTTCTTACCTTGTCAGTGAACTGTTCCTGCCATGTGTTTGATCACATGGTTCTTACCTTGTCGCTGATTTGTTCCTGCCATGTGTCTGATCACACGGTTCTTACCTTGTCACTGAATTGTTCCAGCCAGGTATTTGATCACACGGTTCTTACCTTGTCAGTAAATTGTTTCAGCCAGGTATTTGATCACATGGTTCTTACCTTGTCAGTAAATTGTTCCAGCCATGTGTTTGATCACATGGTTCTTACTTTGTCAGTAAATTGTTCCAGCCATGTGTTTGATCAAATGGTTCTTACCTTGTCGGTGAACTGTTCCAGCCATATATTTGATCACATGGTTCTTACCTTGTCACTAAATTGTTCCAGCCCACCTGGCTTTGATCACATGGTTCTTACCTAATCAGTAAACTGTTCCAGCCAGGTGTTTGATCACAGGGTTCTTACCTTGTCGGTGAACTGTTCCAGCCATATATTTGATCACATGGTTCTTACCTTGTTAATAAATTGTTGCAGCCATGTGTTTGATCACATGGTCCTTACCTTGTCAATAAATTGTTCTAGCCATGTGTTTGATCACATGGTCCTGACCTTGTCATCGAATTGTTCCTGCCATGTGTTTGATCACATGGTCCTGACCTTGTCATCGAATTGTTCCAGCCATGTGTTGGATCACATGGTCATTACCTTGTCATTGAATTGTTCCAGCCATGTGTTTGATCACATGGTCATTACCTTGTCATTGAATTGTTCCAGCCATGTGTTTGATCACATGGTCATTACCTTGTCACTGAATTGTTCCAGCCATGTGTTGGATCACATGGTCATTACCTTGTCATTGAATTGTTCCAGCCATGTGTTTGATCACATGGTCATTACATTGTCACTGATTTGTTCCAGCCATGTGTTTGATCACATGGTCATTACCTTGTCATTTAATTGTTCCAGCCATGTGTTTGATCACATGGTTCTTACCTTGTCAGTGAACTGTTCCAGTCAGGTGTTTGATCACATGGTTCTTACCTTCTCAGTGAACTGTTTCTGCCAGGTGTTTGATCACATGGTTCTTACCTTGTCAGTAAATTGTTCCAGCCATGTGTTTGATCTCATGGTTCTTACCTTGTCAGTGAACTGTTCCTGCCATGTGTTTGATCACATGGTTCTTACCTTGTCGCTGATTTGTTCCTGCCATGTGTCTGATCACACGGTTCTTACCTTGTCACTGAATTGTTCCAGCCAGGTATTTGATCACACGGTTCTTACCTTGTCAGTAAATTGTTTCAGCCAGGTATTTGATCACATGGTTCTTACCTTGTCAGTAAATTGTTCCAGCCATGTGTTTGATCACATGGTTCTTACTTTGTCAGTAAATTGTTCCAGCCATGTGTTTGATCAAATGGTTCTTACCTTGTCGGTGAACTGTTCCAGCCATATATTTGATCACATGGTTCTTACCTTGTCACTAAATTGTTCCAGCCCACCTGGCTTTGATCACATGGTTCTTACCTAATCAGTAAACTGTTCCAGCCAGGTGTTTGATCACAGGGTTCTTACCTTGTCGGTGAACTGTTCCAGCCATATATTTGATCACATGGTTCTTACCTTGTTAATAAATTGTTGCAGCCATGTGTTTGATCACATGGTCCTTACCTTGTCAATAAATTGTTCTAGCCATGTGTTTGATCACATGGTCCTGACCTTGTCATCGAATTGTTCCTGCCATGTGTTTGATCACATGGTCCTGACCTTGTCATCGAATTGTTCCAGCCATGTGTTGGATCACATGGTCATTACCTTGTCATTGAATTGTTCCAGCCATGTGTTTGATCACATGGTCATTACCTTGTCATTGAATTGTTCCAGCCATGTGTTTGATCACATGGTCATTACCTTGTCATTGAATTGTTCCAGCCATGTGTTGGATCACATGGTCATTACCTTGTCATTGAATTGTTCCAGCCATGTGTTTGATCACATGGTCATTACCTTGTCACTGATTTGTTCCAGCCATGTGTTTGATCACATGGTCATTACCTTGTCATTTAATTGTTCCAGCCATGTGTTTGATCACATGGTTCTTACCTTGTCAGTGAACTGTTCCAGTCAGGTGTTTGATCACATGGTTCTTACCTTCTCAGTGAACTGTTTCTGCCAGGTGTTTGATCACATGGTTCTTACCTTGTCAGTGAACTGTTCCAGCCAAGTGTATGGTGATGTGATGACAAGGATGCCCCCTGGTGCAACCAGACCAGCCGTCCTGTTCAGGAAGTCAAAGGGCGAATGCAGGCGACAGATCAGGTTGGCGGCAAGCACACATCCGAATGTACCGAGGTTGGTTGGCAGATTGCAAGCATCTCCTTGAATGAAGGAGGCTTTGTTCCTTGCCTGTTGAACAAATAAATACAGTTAACATGGAATCAACGTCTTTACTTGTTTTACTGAATTAAAAAAAAAGTCATGTTCTAACAAAGAAGTCAATATAAATAATCAGTAAACCATGTTTTAGTGAGGGATTTTTAAATTAAGGACCCCCCCAAAAAATAGTCCCGTTTCTGGTCTTCCTACCTACCCTTTACTTTTGCTGCCTACTTTACATATTTTGGTCCAAAAAATGTTTATTTTCTTTCATTTTCTTTCCACTGATAAATATTCTTTTCGCTCATTTTACTAAACAAGATTTTAAGGGAACTTTTTGGCATGGAAGGTACTTCAGTCGAACTGGGGTATTGTGTTCAGAAAAGTTGGTCATTGCCTTTGAATTAATACATGGTTGTTTACCGGTAGTTATTCAACTTTAAACAAGCAGTTATGTTGGCATGTTGGTTGATCCATTTGGGATAAATGTTCTGCAATCTGCCAACCTCTATTCATCTTTATTGTATGTCTCATCTGAATAGACACCTATATGGAACACGCACCATCCCCACATCATAAACATAAAAAAAATCACTACCATTATTTTTTTAGGCTGGAGCCCAGAAACAGAACTATTTTTTTATTTGGCTTAAAACACATTGTTATCATCATGTTTACTGAAAATTTATAACAACCTAAGATTTCAGTCAATAATAATTTAAACACTTTATTCAGAAGAAAATGGTCTGCCTCCACATAAAATTTACACACAAATCTCACCACTTTTAACTGTTTTATACAAGAAGTGTATTTAAAATATAACTTACCAGATTAGCGGGCACTTTAGCAGTAAGATGTGTCACAAGATCACCCTCATCTTGAACAAAGTAGTCCATCTGTCCCTTGTCCTTGAGTGTATTGCACATGTCCACAAAGGCATGGCTGTAGTCTAGGCCTACTACCTCATTAAACTTCTGTGTCAGCTCAAACGTAGAGCGCCCTACAGCACAACCTATGTCAAATGCCCTGCTTGGGACTGAACTCTGAAACATAGCAACACAAGAACTGATTAAGACCTGCATACTTATAATACTGTTATGGATCTATATATAAACTTCAAAATAAATTTACATATGTTAATAAATATTTTTCATAAAACATAGACAACAATTTCGAGAAAACAGTAGGTACATGTTTTATATGCAAAAATGAAACAACACAAAAACTGACTTGAACAGAAATGTAAAGGACAGAGTGCTTACTTTGCTTTTCCCAGGTTTACTGTTTTCCCACCTCAGTGTTAACTTGACATAAAGACAATGAGTGAATTGCGGAGTGTTCAAAACAATATTGATGATGGTAGTGTAGGGGGGAGTGGGAGGAATTGTAAAGTGGGTATACACATTGTTTATTAATTTTAAAACACCAAATTTCATACTATTTAGAGCACCTGGTCCTGTACAGTAAAGCAAACAAGAGCTGTCAGAGGACAGCACGCTCGACTATTTGAAGTATTTCAGTTGGTACATATTTTGCATAGTGAAAGGGGCATAAATTTGTTAAAATACAATATTTTTAAGTGAAGCCTTGTATAGTTTATAAATTTTTGGAACAAAAACTTTAACCACAAAGTCTGTGTAAAAAGTGGGCTAACTCTGTCAAAATACAAAACAGAGTTATGGGTAATGTTGCCCCTGATACTAGAGTTGATGACAAAGGTTAGTTCCAAGTTTCAAGTGAATAACTTATGTAGTTTTGAAGTAAGAAAACTTTTGAATATAAACTTTAACCAGAAAATCTAAGTGAAAAAGGGGCATAACTCTGTCAAAATACAAAACATAGTTATGGGTAATGTTGCCCCTGATACTAGAGTTGATGACAAAGGTTAGTTCCAAGTTTAAGTGAGTAACTTATGTAGTTTTGAAGTTACAAAACTTTCGAATATAAACTTTTAACAGAAAATATTTGTGAAAAAGGGACGTAACTCTATCAAAATACAAAATAGAGTTATGGGGAATGTTCACCCTGATACTGGAGTTGATGACAAAGGTATACTCCAAGTTTCAAGTGAATAGCTTTTGGAGTATTGAAGTTACAAAACTTTTTAATATCAACTTTAACCAGAAAATCTAAGTGAAAAAGGGGCATAACTCTGTCAAAATACAAAACATAGTTATGGGAAATGTTGCCCCTGATACTAGAGTTGATGACAAAGGTTAGTTCCAAGTTTCAAGTGAATAACTTATGTAGTTTTGAAGTTACCAAACTTTTGAACATAAACTTTCAACAGAATATCTTAGTGAAAAGGGGGCATAACTCTGTCAAAATACAAACATATTTATGGGTAATGTTGCCCCTGGAACAAGAGTTGATGATAAAGGTTAGTTCCAAGTTTAAGTGAATAACTTATGTAGTTTTGAAGTTACAAAACTTTGGAATATAAACTTTTAACAGAAAATCTATGTGAAAAATGGACATAACTCTAACAAAATACAAAATAGAGTTATGCGGAATGTTCACCCTGATACTGGAGTTGATGACAAAGGTATATTCCAAGTTTTAAGTGAATAGCTTTTGTAGTATTGACGTTACAAAACATGTGAATATTAACTTTAACCAGAAAATCTTTGTGAAAAAGGGGCATAACTCTGTCAAATACAAAACAGAGTTATGGGGAATGTTGCCCTTGATACTGGACGTGCTGACAAAGGTTAGTTCCAAGTTTCAAGTGAATAACTTGTGTAGTTATAAAGTTACAAAACTTTTGAATATAAACTTTAACCAGAAATTCTACGTGAAAAACTGGCATAAATCTGTCAAAAAACAAAACAGAGTTATAGGGAATGTTGCCCCTGACGCTGGAGTTGATGACAAAGGTTAGTTCCAAGTTTCAAGTGAATAACTTATGTAGTTTTGAATATAAACTTTAACCAGAAAATCTATGTGAAAAAGGGGCATAACTATGTCAAAATATAAAACAGAGTAATACGGAATGTTGCCCTTGATACTGGAGTTGATGACAAAGGTTAGTTACAAGTTTCAAGTGAATAACTTATGTAGTTTTGAAGTTACAAAACTTTTGAATATAAACTTTAACCACAAAATCTAAGTGAAAAAGAGGCATAACTCTGTCAAAATACAAAACAGAGTTATGGGGAATGTTGCCCCTGACACAGGAATTGATGGCAAAGGTAAATTCCAAGTTTCAAGTGAATAACTTGTGTAGTTTTGAAGTTACAATACTTTTGAATAAAAACTTTAACCAAATTCAGACGTGGACGCGTACGCCGACACTGGGGGTAGTAGGAAAGCTCATCTATTCTTCGAATAGTCGAGCTAAAAAGCACCTCATCGCCATGTCTGCATAGCAGATTTTTGGATGAGTAACAAGGCGATGACATGATGCGACGTGAAAGCATGGTACGAGAATACCAAGCCGAAGCAAATCACAAATTTGTTGTGAAACGTCCCGGTATAGTACGGTGTGGTTTGGTGAGTACGGGTTTTATGCAATCTGCGGGTCCTACAAAGGGAATTCTGAATCAGCTTCCATCCAGGCAAGACGTGCTTTTACGAGTGGCGTTAGTCCCTGTCCCTCTGACCCTCCAAATTAATATTTAAGGTCTGTTTTTGTGGAAATCAATAATTACTTTAATGGCGATGAGGATAATTGGTTAAAGCAACACCAGCAACCAGTTATTTAAATTATATTTCAATTTTTCCAAACGACTTCGTGATTGAGTTCCTTGAACTAAAAGGGGGAAAATTGTCAGTATCAATATAATTGTAGGTTGCTTGGTGTAAATTTAATCGGGGAATAGCCTTACCAGGACCTATAAATTATTTTAACGAATAATTTATCCAGTTTGGTCAATATATTAATTTGGCGGGAGTCGTCTGCACACGCATGCGCACATAGAGGTCAGTTTAACAGGGAAACTACAGCTTTCTATGAGATCTTATAGATCTGTAGTTAGATGTTACGCCCACTTCCCCACCTCATTGATCATTTGTGGTGTCTTGTAGTCTCACAAATTCACCACCCAAGATCAACAGTACTGCAGAAATCAAGTATCCTTCCAGATATCAGTGACTGTTACAAGTTTCATATAAAGTCCTTTTATTATTCAACTGCTGTGCAATTAAACTTAAATATGAAAATCAATATTAACGAGGCTACAGCTGAAGAATTGAAGAAAATTCCAGGCATTGGGCCATCAATTGCCAACTTGATCATACAGTTTCGGGCAGCATATGGGGTGGTAAAAAGGGAAGCTCTGTGTTAAGCTATGCAAGGCCTGTCCCAAGAAGTTATCCAGATGGTGGACTTCTCGGAACCAAGTCCATTTGATTTCTTGGATGGGGATCAAATTTGCCAACTGCTAGTTCCAGATTCAAAGTCATCGCTTTGCGAACCAATGAGGCCAGTGAAGACAACGGAAGCCAAACCGTCCGACAATATGCCATCTCATTGATGTCACTCAAGACAGACCCGGTTTGCAGGCAGTCAAGGTCCCCAGCAGCTTGCTCATCAGTATCGTCAGAAAAGGAACTCACCCACCACAGTCTCAAGTCTAGTGCTGGTAATGCACAATGTGGGTCCAAGTTCTGTACAGGAGAACAACAGATGAGAGGTGACCCGAAACTTTCAAAAAGCCAGTCTAAAACGCCGCAGAACAAGAAGACATTGGCAACCAGAAGATATCGGTCTTATAGATCGAGGTCTTCCAATGTATCTTCTAGGTCACCTTCTCCAAGAAGACGGTCAACCAAGAGCCAAAAGAAACACAGACAAGCTGACAGTTCATCTGCGACGTCTTCCAGGTCAAGGTCTTATAGATCTGATCGAGTCTAGAAGACGCCGCAGCCAGTCAGACGCATCTTCAAGGTCAGTGTCTTCTAGACCTGATCGAATGTCCGGAAGATGCAACAGTAGGAAGCACCAGTCATCGTCCAGTTCAAGGTCGTGTTCTCGAGATTGCCATTACAGAGAAAATGGCAGAAAGTACACAGAAAAGGAACCAACCCATAGTGACAAATACTGGAAGTCAGCGTCAAAAGGCAATAGCTCTTCAAGATACAGGCCTTATAGGTCTCCGTCTTTGAGTAGCTCTTCGGAGTCAAGGTCTCCACCAAGGCAACGGGCTACCAAAAGTAAAGCAAAGCACAGGTGGTCGCACCATGCTCGTTCACCATCCAGTTCCAGTTTGGAGTCTAGGTCAAGGACACGTAGGTCACACCGAAACTCCAAGACTTACCGTCACTGTTCTTCCAGTGCATTGTCTCGCAGACATGGGGATCCGCGTCAGCACCCACAGACCTTGCGATACCGCGGGACAGCTAGCTGGCTCTCTTTCAAACGGAAGTTTGACAGCTACCAGAAAGTCATGAAATGGTCAGTAGAGGAGTGCAAGGACATCAGTACATCTCCCAGGCAGTAGACGGAAAGAAGGGAGAGGGAAGATCTGACAGTCAGTGCAGTGCGGGCACCATCAGAGGCAAAGATTGAGGAGCTTATAGCTTGTGCTTTGCAAAAGTTTGCCAAGGAAATGCAGATCAACTCCCCAGCAGCTTCCGATACGGACCAGCTGTCCGACAGGCCAAAGAAATTTGGTCCGTGTTTCTTCTGCAAGAGATATGGCCACATCAGAAAGGAATGCAAAGCATATCAAGCGTGACTACAGAAACAAGGGCAGAAGACCAAGGAGTTAAAGGATCAAGGGCTGGAGGGGAAGACCACACGGCCTGGCCCTCAACAGTAAAGATGGTTGGTCTACCACAAACCAAGGGGCCACGTCTGAATGAGACTACGGTTACTGCTGCTTCGGGTGGGGCCTATCGCTCGCCAAAGGTTACTAAGAAGCAAAGTAAGGATGCGCTCGCCCAGCAAAGGCACAGCTCTAGAACAATTGAAAATAACCGTGGTGCTCTACATCAGTCTAAAGACCAGAGGCCGCACGTGACAGATACTACGGTCACTGCTTCTTCGGGTGGGGCCTGTGGCTCGCCAAAGGTGACTAAGAAACAGGAACAAGACCAGCACAATAGACCCTTTTCACATTCCCGTTATCGAGTACCGTAGGAGTTGTCTCCCTTGATAAAGCGAATCGAGAACGAGGCTAACGATGTATTGGCTGTCCATAGAGGAAAATAATGTTCAGAGGAGAAAATGTCAAACAAACTTATAGAATGTTGTTTGGTTTTTTCTTTAAACTTGTCTCTGTTTTATTCACTAAATTATGTATACGTGGATATGTTATAAGTACTTAAATTAGAATGCAAACAATGTAACAATCTGTTTTACAACATAGCCAAATCTGCTAACGAAACTATGTTTGACATCATGATTATGTTACTTCATATTCAGATCTGAATATTTAATGATTGAAATAAGTCTAAAATTGATGAATTTATTGCAGTTTACATAATTAATTATCAATTAATTAATATTTAATTACCAGAAGCAGTTCGTTTATTCCGGATTCAGTGTCGGCTGGGCTAAATATATAACAGCTTGACAGTTACAAATAACATTACTATTATTAATATTGTTATTATTATTATTATTATGCAGTATGGGCAAGAAAGTCATATCCCGGAGTATGCTTTTTTGTTCATTTGAGTGAAACAACTTAAGAATTCTACCGAGTTAACCAGAATTGATCAAAGACGTTTTTTCTAATGATAGAGAACCAAAACAAACAAAAATATGACTGAGAAATAAAATATCATTATTTAATATCAAAACGTTAAAAAGCAGTGTTAATTATCGTTATATGTCTTCAAACTTTGTGTACAAACACATATTTTACATTCCATTTGAAAACTACAATGAGTTCAAGGAAATGATCAGGATAATGGAGAATAAAATTAAATTTTTGTCTTATATATAAGTTATTTCTTTAATTTAAATGATAGTTATTTCACTTGTTATCAAGTAGATTCATGAAGTCAGTGGCATAGCTGCCGAGACAATGACCCGTGTATTACTTCACTAATTGGTATGCACTTTGATTACATAATTGTGCCACATGTTATTTTAAAAGTAGGACCTATATATACACATTCTGGTTACATAATAATTGTCATGTGTTTATACAAGATTATGATCTTATAACTGATGAGACCAGGTTCAGGGCTTTCCTTAGACTTTGAAGTTCAAGAGTCAATGACTCTTGGGGTCAAATTTTCAAGAGTCAAAGTCAAATTCCCCAAGAGTCAAATATAAACCTTCAAGAGTCGATGCTTTGTGGGTAGTTTTCAATTCGTTTTCCTTCTTTTTATTATTATTTGTATTAATTTATTATTTTTATTTAATAATTTAATATTATTTTAATTTATTAATATATTTTTTATTTACTTATTATTTTCTTTTTAAATTATTTAATTTTATCTTCTTATTATTATTGTTATATTATTATTATTATTAGATCTATTACTATTATTTTGTATTATTATTATATCTATTATTATTATATTGTATTATTATTATTATTTATTGAATTATTAAGACGATTTTATTGTATTCTTTACATACTAAAAATACCACTGAATTTTTTTATACAAAATCGCATAGATCTATCATGTACAATGATAAAACATGGGCTTTCCTTCTTTAAAAAACAGACGTAATTCCGGTCTGCAAATAGTTTTAATGTTACACAAAGTATTAATAAACTGCGATAAAATAATTAATCAAATGCTAAAGATCGCATAGTTTTTGCACTACGAAAGTTCTATACAAAAAGAAAAGATTTCAAAGTTCTTGCACTACGAAGGTTTTATTCACAGATGACATGTATATATTTGGTAAAGCACATGGTCGATACACGCACGCTTTCCATGCGTGGAACAGGACTTTGTCTGTGTCAGCATAACTTTCGCGCGCTTTTCTACAAAACAAAGGATTTACATGAAATACACAGACTATTAAAAATGTGTTTATGGCACTTGAACACTAAAATTGAATGTTGGATATTTCGGATATAAGAAATGTTATGTAAAAGTCAGAATTTTCGCCGAGTTGGATTCCAAATATTAGAAAGATATTAATAATTTTACATGAAATATAAAGGAAAGTACTTTAAAACAATGACTTTATATTAAGGAACTAAACTAAATTGGATATTATCAACAACGGAAGCGGTGAGTAAATTGTGTTTTAAACATTAAGTGTGGATACATGTATATTACGCCGATAGGTGGATTGTTCACGTCATTGAAGCGTATATAAATATGAAATATACCTGAAATATAAAGGAAAGTACTTTAAAAACAATGACTTTATATTAAGGAACTAAACTAAATTGGATATTATCAACAACGGAAGCGGTGAGTAAATTGTGTTTTAAACATTAAAGTGTGGATACATGTATATTACGCCAATAGGTGGATTGTTCACGTCATTGAAGCGTATATAAATATGCGTTTTAATTGGTTGATATAGATTTTTCTGAGCGACAAAACTCCGCCTAATGGGCAGAGCTACACGATAACTTGACAACATAGGGACAGCGTCTATTAAACGATTGACTCCGCCTCCAACCAATAATTTCAGTGTTTTACCAACTTTGACATCGCTGCAAGACTGATTGGGATAATCAGCTGGTCGAGTTATACTGCCCCGGGTAAATTGTGAAGCATTAAGTAATTACCTCGCGAGTCAAACAAGCGTATTTTGAAATTTCCACGCGTCAAAACCCGGGAGCTCGGGTCAAACGAAAGCCCTGCAGGTTTGAACAATACCGAGTCAGTCAGTCTCAGAGAAAGTACCTAACTCTAAATTGCATTTTTTGTTTCATTTGTAGCGACAATATACTAATTAAAATGACACTCTCTTATCATATATCATAATTATATTATGAACTATGCCATTTCTAGTTATTAAGAAGTAAACTAAGAGAATATTTATAATGTTTTAAAAGTAAAAAACTACAATGACCGCTATGCAACCAGTATTAAACACTATCAATACATCGTGAGCATCGGTTTCGATTCGCCGATAAATTATTGTGTCGTGATAATCGCAAAAATGGGAATGTGAAACTCGTCTATTAAAGAAGACCATAGTAAAGGCAGCCAGCCAAAATAACAGAGGTCGCGTGTGCCTGAAACTACAGTGACTGCTTCTTTGGGTAAGGCCTGTGGCTCGCCCAAGGCAGCTTAGAAGCAGCGTCATGATGTGCTCGCCCCACTAGGGCACAGTTCCAGCACAATTCAAGATGACAGGGGTGCGGTCAATCAGTTAGGTAACAGGGGCTAAAACCGAAACAGTTAGGAACCCATAAAGAGCTAAAGAAGAGGCTTATAGCTCTTCGGCCGTACATCCAGTAAGGTGCTGGAATTTACTGCGGACACAATCAACCAGGCTTCTAGCTCGACAGACCCAAGATGGCCATGGTACATCCAGTGATGAAGCCTTTCATTATAAACTTGGGAGGAATGTTGTGAAACGTCCCGGTATAGCACGGTGTGGTTTGGTGAGTATGGGTTTATGTAGCTGTACTTGTAAGCCCTATGCAAACATTGAGCTACTTTTTATACGGGCAATGTTTGCTGACGGGCTGTACCGGGGCACAACCATTTCTGTGGTGGAAAGGTTTCCTTCTTTGTCTATATTGTTCAGACAGGATTTTGATCGCTACTTTCACGTCTCGAAATTAGATAGTTATTGTCAACGGATTGCAATAAAATTTACATACGTGGACAGATAAACCATCCCTAATTAATGTTCCATAAATATTTGTATGAAAACGCTTTCATTTGGCATGCCTGAGCCATCTAAACCTACACACTACTGCATTTTCAAACAATCTCGCTGTCCTCCACTGTGTAAACTTTAATCGATATTCTGCTACGCTGTAGAAGTGTTACGTCATTCTATTGGTCAGTATCAGGATAGCCGCACTCTGATTGGTTTGAGTGCTAAACGAGGCTGCAATTTTGGGAATTTCTATATACATGTGATACATTTATACACAAGTTTAAATCTGAATTAAATGCATATATGAGGTAAATTTTTCATGTTAATCAGTTTTGGTGTTGTTCAAGTAAAATACGTTGATAGATAACTCTATTTTTGCAAATAATGGAAATTTAGTAAATTTTAAACTTTTAGGTTTCCACCACATAAATGGTCTTTCGGCGATGAGACGTTCCAGCGAATTTAGCCCTATATAAAAGTAACACTAAATTCTCAGCATGTCTCATGAATTAGACTAGGGTTTTATGTAATCTGTGGGTCCTATACAAGGAGTTCCAAATCAGCTTCTAGGCCTTTTTCTACTGCTCGCACGGGTCCGATAGTCGGACCCGTTCCCAATGCCAAATATGCATAATTTGTCCCAATTCTGACCCAAAATTTCCCAATTGTAGAAAAAAACCTATTTAGTGTAGGTACTACACTATGTTTATTAACACATCATTAAAACTAAATCATGTAGACTCTAGATCCCACAATTTTATTTTGGTGAAGTTGGTCAGATTTGGTGATGAATGTTTAGAAATATACACAAACTTAAAGGAAATAAGACATGCATAGGGTAACAAACTCGGGTTGCATAGCCTGGTTAGGTATTTATCACAATTTAGAGTTAAATCAAAATTTTTAGTGCCGTTAAACTCTTATTTATTGGTTTAAATTGTAAATTTCATCATTACACGTACGATTTAGCGATAGAATTTCCCAATATAACCAAGGTACTTTTTCCCAAAAAGGTCAGAAAAAGGCCTGAGTTATCACATATTTTCGCGACCTACGTAGTGTAAGCACTACATAATGTTTACTAACATTAAAACTAAATCATGTAGACAGTAGATCCCACAATTTTATTTTGGTGAATTTGGTCAGATTTGGTACTGCTTTTTTAGAAATATACACAAACTTATAAGTAATGAGACATGCATACGATTACAAACTCTTGGTTGCATAGCTTGCTTAGGTATGTATCACAATTTAGAGTTAAATTAAAATTATTAGTGCTGTTAAATTCTTATTTATTGATTTAAAACTGTAAATTTCATCATCATACTTACAATTTTGAAATCTTTCCCAATTTTGACAATTTTACGTCGTGAATTTCCCAATTTAACCAAGGTACTTTTTCCCAAAAAGGTCACAAAAAGGCCTGGCTTCCGTCCAGGCAAGACGTGCTTTTACGAGTGGCATAAGTCCCTGTCCCTCTGACCTTCCAATTAAGGTCTGTCTTTGTGGAATTCAATTATTACTTTAAATTTAAAATTATCAACAGAAATAACATACACTCGTTGTGTAATGCTTGAAGCAAAGTTCTGCACACCGTCTTGGAAAATCAAGGGAGTCCTTTGGTCCAAAATCGTATCTCAAAACCTCTGATGCTGACCCATAATGGAAAACCAAGTATTCATTGACCAGTTTTTGTGATTCGTACACGTTGGATTGCTGTCGACGATTTCGTTCATATTTCAACTGATACGTTGAATAGACAGCGATTCCAGCTGTGACCCCGAAAGCGCCCCAAACGAAATAACGGTGATCAATATTAAACCAAAGCGGCATCTTTCTGAATTATGTTAGTGTTCTAAATAATATCGATTATTAATATTTTAGATATTTAGCTATATATTGTGTATCCGGAAGATCACAATTTCTTTTGTTTGTAATAATGGTAAATTAATAGGTTACAAAGCACTAAACATAAAATCACATTATCAACCTGTCGCATCGACTGGTTCCGCTGTTGTAATACTAGAATAATCATATCGAAGCACGCGCTACCACAAAACAGTCCTGGCAGTCCGATACGTTTACCAAACAGACATAATTTTAGATACATGCTTTTAAATCTTAACGCTTATGCAATAATTTATCTGCATCTATGCGTTGGTTATTCGACAACAATGTAGCAGTTTACTACCATACTGTACTCGGCGTGCCTTTTGAATTGAAAACTTACGCATCACTCACACGTACATGGGCTTTCATACACACACCTGTGAACACCTGTTACACCAATTACCATTACTGTCGATCAGTTTTATAAGAAGCTTAGAAAGGTCATTTTGATCAATGTGTTTGTCTTGTAATAATAACATCCGTGGAAATACTTAGCATAATATTTCAGGATAACGAAACTGCTTATGGAATGCGTTTATTAATCATACGCAGTCAAACGAAAGCTGTTTTAAATCGCTGATATATATGTGTGGTACCGATACATCTATATAATTATTAATGCGCTAAACATAAAATAAGAAATATAATGTAGTTTTTACCGTGTCCAAGAGCAGTTTTTAGAGTTTAAATATCACATAGCACATGCACCGGGTAGTTCTTTGGTAACAGGGTACTACAATAATTATCCGACCCGATATGCGGGTACAAAAGCACTCGTCGCAGCCCTACGGAGCACAGGTATGAGAGCGTTGCTAAGATAATTATAATTAGTGCCACGATCCCGGGGCGCTGTAATTCAAACATGAGCATATCGGGGGTGGGGGGATGTATTGTACCAAATTATCACATATGTTAACAGCAGCAGGCCGACAATTTCCACTGTGGAAGCGTATCTTTTACGTCACTGTGACCGTTTTTCACGTATATATATATTATATATACACACACATAAATGATATATTAAGATGTATATTTGGCAACGTCAATGGCATACTTGTCAATTTATTTCGTTCATGCTATTTATCTCAGAC
This sequence comes from Congeria kusceri, assembly GCA_027627225.1. NCBI lineage: Eukaryota > Metazoa > Mollusca > Bivalvia > Myida > Dreissenidae > Congeria > Congeria kusceri. Next base: position 71,170,601 of record CM051028.1, on the reverse strand, counting down.
CCCAAACCCACCATGCTATCTCCCAATGCGGAAATATTCACGGAAAAAGCTATAGCAAGTTTATACCAACTTATCACGTACGGAAGATATAGTAGGACAAACATGTGGGTTGAAAGAGTATACTCCTCTCATACGTGCCTTAGGGAGTAGTAGTTATTTTCATTTTTAAAACTCCTCTAATAGGGACTGCGAACAAGCTACTAATAAAGCACGTATGTCAATAGACATGATATTAAAAACTAAATAACGGAACTGAACTGGATACTCTCAATAAGAAATAACTGTGACTTATGAAGTCACTTACTGAACAACGCACACTGTCTTTGGTATGCACATATTATTTTGCAGATTGCCAATATAAATCTGTGATAGCAGTATAAAATCTTTCCCGACTTCGCACTCACGCTCCAAGATTATTAATATATTTCACTCTGATTTGAATATAAAAAAAGATCAAGAAACGCGTGTCAAACAACATTAGCTATCAAACCAAGGGCGGTACCAGGATTTTGGGTTTGGGGGGGGGGGGGCGTAAACTTTTGATCGTGCTGTTCTGACCCCTTTATATTGTCTGCGGGTCTGCAGTGATCAGCTACAGATCCGTATCAAAGATATATAATACTTTTTTGCACATCATCATCATCATCATTTCATTATCATCACCATCGTCGTTGTCGTCGTTGTGTCGTCAAATGCACTTGATACTTCGCCGCATTGTGTTCGAAAGACGTGTTAATTCATCTGTATTTCATGCACCTGTTTTATCAGAAACATCTTTAAACATGTAAAATCCGTATCTGACTACATTCAAACACACATGCATCAAGATTTTTTTTGTATTATTCAATTAATGACGTTTAATGGTGTCTTTTCGAAATGAATGTCATTAAATAACTCACACGTTCACAGCCATATTCATCAATTGTCTTTTTTGTCATTTTTTTATCGAAAGAACTAACGAACAGACAGACGAACATGTTTTACACGAAATATTGTGAAAGATACTCGTATGATTGCGTTGTGAACTATTAAGGCAAGTGATGCCGACTTGTGTCAATTTCGCTGACATATGGTGCCGGAAAAAATATGAAATCGCCAGAAATTGGAGCCAACGTTGTGGACACCCCTCTACTTTATCAAGCTAATTCTTTCTTATTAATGCAAAAAAAACAGTAAGAAATTTTGTGTGAGTGCTAAGGAAACATTGAACAAAAAGTTTGTCGACTTAGATTAACATTTTTAGGAATTAAACTACTTATATAGACAAAATTGTTTAACCTCGAAAGTACTCATTGATTTGACTTAAATTATCATATTTATTCGAGAAGTATATATTTCTTTAATGTGGTATCCTGTGCCGTTGGTGTATTGCATCTGACATCTTTATATTATCTATTAATTAATAAAATAAAACAGTATCATCCACAAAAAAGGTATATATACCCATTGTCTATAGTTTATAATGTTCGCTGAACTTTGGCGCCGGTACTACGATGTACGTAAGAAATCGTAGGAGGCAGGCTAGGTTGCGTATGTTTTAATGAAGTTAATATGTATATTGTTAGCAAAAGTGAGCGAGCAAAGCTCTCGAATTTTTTTTTGCATACTATATCCACTTTTGACCGTTTTATATATGGCCATATATGCATGGTGCTGGAAATTTACGGGGCGCGCTCAGGGTGCGCCCACCCCCAGGATCCGCTAGTGCAAACAGCGAGTTAGATTCACTGACCAAGGTAAAAAGATAGCTCACCAGATTAGATAGGCGTTTGGCATTTGGAGTTTTGCTAAGACGGACAAAACTATTCTGGATATGTCAGTTATAACACAATTTCTTGGTATGTTTCTTTTTTTAAATTAACGATTATACCAATATTTTCATATGAATTACCGATATATATTTAGTTAATTGCTTGTTTAATATATACCGGTACTAGTATTGGTATACTTAAATACATTGTGATTATTTTTTATGGTTATTTTAGTTTTAATACAATTATTGCTACCAACATGATATACCGATATCTTATTGCCAGAAGGATTTTTGCATATATAAAAACTTAAAAGCTGTCGAGAACAAAGATCTATAAATACACGTCTCTGTTCAGAAATATAAAGAATACATTGTAAAATGACCGTGAATGATCTTGTCGAATAATGATAATAATAATAACTTTATTTCATGAAGATATCACATTAAGAAACAAAATTTCTTTTTTACAATGTGGCCTTCAATAAAAATACATTTCCATTTCTTCCACAATTATTAAAGCGAAAGTTCGTTTTCCATAGTTGGTTGTAGATGAAACAGATAACTCGTTGTGGGTGGTGGATCTTAGAGTGTATGCATTGTTATTTGACAAGATAATTACGTCAGTGAAATAAGAAGGCACTGAACCGTGTAAAAATGTATATACGATAGTTCCAAAAAGGAAAGTACACCTGTTGTCAAATGACAACCATCCCAGTTCATATAATATAGAAATTGACGGAGATGAAAGCGGTTTATTCATTATTATTTGTGCAGCCCGTTTCTGTATAGAAATTAATTTCTTTAAGTTTGATCGTGTTGCTGAACACCATAATGTACAACAATAGTCCATAGATATTAACATGTATGAGTTGTAAAATAATTTCTTTTTTTCATAATTAAGAAAGCCGTTAATTCGTTTTAATAAGGCTAGTTTAGAATTGAGTTTACGATAGAGGTTATTTATATGTGATTGCCAAGTGAGATGCTTGTCAACAGTTATTCCAAGTAAATTGAAATCATTTAATATTTATTGTGAGATTATTTGCAGATTTATTAGTATTTGATAATACCATAGTTTTGTTCGGATGTATGGACATATTGTTGAAGGCACACCAGGTAGATATTATGTCCAAGTCATTTTGCAATGAACGTTGTATATTTTGAATGTTAAAGTCAGATATGTGTATAGTGGAGACGTCAGCATAAAGATCAATCGTTGAATTTTGAAGAAAAAATGGAATGTCGTGTATGTATATCAGAAATAGAAGCGGACCGAGAATAGACCCCCGTGGTACTCTGGCCTTAATATTTTGAAAGATGATTTATTTTATCCCACCTTAACGCATAGTCTTCTATTAGATAGGAAAGACTGCACCAAGGCAAGCGCACTTTAAGAGAAATGGTACATACACAATTTCTCAAGTAAAATATCATGATCTACTAAGTCAAATGCATTTCGGAGATCAAGGAATACTGAACCCACGATTCGCCCAGAATCAGATTCAATGTTCTTTAGCAATGAATCTACAAGTCGAATCAATGAAGACAGACAAGAATTATTTTGGCGAAACCCATACTGGAAACTGTGCAATAATTGGTGTTTCTCAAGAAATGATTCAATTTGTTTGCAATATCTCTCTAAAATATCATGGTTGAAAATATGGATATTGGACTATAGTTGTTAAGGTCACTTTTATCTGAACCTTTATGCAGAGGTAAAATGTTGGCATCCTTAAGGTGGTCAGGAAAAATTCCAGTCTGCATGCTCTTATTAATAATGGAAGTAATCGGACCGACAATAGTATCACCACAATGTTTGAGTATTTTAGGGCCAATATTATCAAGTCCTGATGCTTTATCATTCTTCATAGAGTCGATTATTTTCCGGACATCGAATATAGTTATTGGTGCAATGTCAAATGTATTTGTGTTAGGTTTATCATTAAGATATGCTTTAAATGTGTGATAATTGTTTGGTTCAAATTTTGTTTTAGATATTATATCAGAAATGTAAATGAAATGGGTGATTAATGCTTCTAAGATGTCATAAACGTTGTCAACAGTTTCGTTATTTACTTAAATTATTGTAGGAAGAGTTAGGGAAGTATTTGGTTGTGTGAGGGAATTTTCCCTAAATGTTTAGTTGAAATATTTTCCTTAACTGATTTGTTATAGAAATGTTGTTTGTTTTTCATAATAAGAAGAGTTACATGATTTCTTTGTTTCTTGTACTCATCTATTTGTATGATGCTTTTTTAACCAGTCTCAAATTTTAATTGCATTTTTTATTTCGTCTGAAAACCAGCCGGGTGAATTTTCTGATTTTATTCTGTTTGTTTTAAAGTTGCATGAATATTTAAAGTTGTGTTTATTACATTGAGTAAATAATTTAGACCTGTATTAGGATCTGCGAATGTCTCAATGATGTCTAAGTTTGCAATTGATAAATCATTTTGAAAATTCAATTCTGTACAATTTTTAAATTGCATATATTCTTTTGATAACTGTTTGTTCTTAGTAAGCTTCTTATGTATTTGCCTTGTAAAACATACTGGAAAATGGTCACTAACACTGTAGGATGAAACGAAAACGCCAGTGATTTTATCGGGTCCGTCTGTTGTAACTGTCCTATTTCGGATATGCCGCTCGACTCGTGACCGTGCTCTGTCCTCGGAAGTTTCCGTATCGCCTGGAGTTGTTCGAGTACCTGCCAGATCCACACCGATTTCGGTAGCAGTCAACGGAGTTGTGATTGCGCAGGCCACATACGTTGCATAATAATAAACATAATACGTAATCCCTTGTTAGTACTCATAAAGTTAAGTTGTTCTTAAAGTGAAACTTTAAGTTCACATTTATGTACTTCGTTTTGCTACAAATATATAGTAAAGAAGCAGCTCCTAAATTCCGAAATTTGCTAGAATAAAAGCTTTGAATATAACTTTAGGCCATACCAATTCGATTCTTTGTTTAGCGTCCTCGGGCTAGTAGGTGTTTGGATGCCTGAACGAAAAAAACCCAACAATTTTGACAATGTGAAAAATCGAATTGGAAAGCGTAAAAAAATGGGAAAAGGGACTTTTAGGTGTTTTTACTAATATTTGCAAAACATAGCGTTCAATTAGTCAATTTACACAGTTACAATACTGTGTTACAGTAGGTTCCCAATATGAAGATGATATATTACAGTTTTGCAAGTACCACTGCCATGAATAAGTTGTGAAAGAAAAATGGTTTTTTTATCGAATTAATTGTTGTTTGTTTTTTTCTGCCTGGTTGGTAGGTTTCGAAAAAATCATGGGGACACTAAAAATAGAATCAAATTTGTTTGGCCTAAATAAAAACATACATGATAAAGATGACTTAAGGATTATTATAATTTAAGAAATTTACGTAAGTTGTAACTTATGATCTTTTTACACAAATTAAACAAAAATGTTTGTGGTCACCTAGACAAAAATTGAATTAATGTAACCAGACCAAATAAATTATTTGTAGAAACTGTCTTGATTCAGACACCTCTTTATATTGAGTTTCATGAGTTTGATAGTTTAATTTCGAAAGTTCCATTATGTCTAGAGACGCACGAGGACGACATATTTACAAAGAAGCAATACTATGGCGGAACAGAGTATAAAGCTAAAATAAATAAACAAGACAGTATATAATGTATTGGTAGCTGATGGAGAAAAAAAAACTATTGTTATATAACACACTTGAATGAAAACGCGTAAACACTGAATCTACACAAAGCAATAGTATAAATGATGGAGATGGCGTAATCTAAATCATATTTCACTTAACAGGATAAGAATAGCTAGAGGACTTAAACATGTGTGGTTCAGATCCCAGTATGAAGACACAGACACGTCATTGAAATACGCTTAAACATTGAAGCCTCATAACTTACAAATACACGAAAAGGACAGTCATTAATAAACAGTGCATACATGTATACACTATTACCGCATATAACAATGTATAACACACAGTTTATTCATAGAGGCACTGTTTTCTGAAAACGAAGGAATAAAATACATAAACGCTTAAATTTCTTAGTACTTTTTTGTTCTGTTTTTGTTTGAAGTAATTGTTTTAATGTTTGCATATTTGGCCTGTTGCGAAAACATCTAGGTATATATTTAGCACATAGATCATTATATAAAACACATTCCATAGCACAGCCACATAAAGTACCCACGAAGTCATTCTGAATTTATGCATGCATCATGCATAAGTGGTACCACGAGTGTTCATAGAGTATAAAGTGCGTGCTTTAATAAAACTATTTTTTTTCCATACTGAAGTTTCAAAATAAAACTGTATTTCTTTTTTATTGTCGAAAACACATAAAACAACATAAAAAAATAACGTGACTTTACCTTTCGATTTCGTTGTCCTTAACAACCAAGACATCTGTACGCGAGTAGATCTATTATAAGGTTGGTTGTGTTATAATTTTCAACTATGTAACGGAATCTGACAAATTGTATGCATTTAATACTAACATACGAGTGTTTTGTTGCAACATGTATTATATTTTTTTAAAATCAAATGAATTGCTATTCAGTCCAATGTTTTACATACTGCATGGTATGTAAAAATAATTCCTTATTGAGAATAAATGGCCCGATACATGTGTACATAATTATGAACAGCTTGTACCATCTGTTCAAATCGTGTTTATATAAAATCATTTTTGTTCTATAAATATGTATAAATAACCTTGAATTGTTACATTGACCTTTGACAGACGAGCCTGTGTGTTGTACGCGACACGTCGTCTGGTCATATGGAATAATAATCTGAATTTATATTGAAATCCTTTCAGGCGTTTATAAGTTATTGATCGGAAACGAAAATTCTTGACATTTGACATTGAATTGACCTTTGACAAACGAGCATGGGTGTTGTACGCGACACATCGTCTGGTCATGGGAATAATAATATGAAGTTATATCGGAATCCTTTCAGCCATTAAAAGGTTACAGAGCGGAAACGAAATCCGGACGGACGGACACACCCACCCACCTAATAATCCCCCGCCAATAACCCTCCTACCCACCCATGGACGTACGGTGCGACTAGTATATGTCCTCATTCGGGGGCATAATTCTGTATAATGTACAAGTACATGTATGTATTTAATATTTTGTTTCGGGCCGTTTGCTTTTTTTCGCAAAATATTGAGATGATTTGTCTGCAGAAGTATTATACATATAGGTCACATCTATGGTATGTCAGAACTGGCTTGCAATACTAATAAATCTGTTGCTCATTTATTATTTTATTTTTATTTTTAGTGTTCATATTGGTGTGCCAATGGCTCTACCGTGGGTAAGTAAACATATCGGGGTATCGCTGCATAAGAGGCTTAATACAATAATCATTAATTATCGACACTATTTTGATCTACTGACAATTTAACCCCTGATCCTTTTGCATTTGACATGTGATGAGCATTTTATGGGATATTGAATGACCTGGATACTACTAGATATTGAACATTGTTTAATTATTTGGATCAGCATATTAGAAAGTAGGTACTAGTTTATAAACCGATGTCCAAAGCAATACGTGTAATTGATTGTTGCATTATGCACTTCTGATCTTATTAATATTGCTGTGTAAATAAAGTTCACTAATTGTTTAATCTACACTTTAAGTCTTAACATAATTTCCCACAAAAATGTGTAATTTGATTCCAAGACATTCCATTGTGTACACAATTAGCTGAAACATATTGCTATACTATAAAAGCCTATCAGGTGTTTTCTATTTATTTCGTATAAATGCTATTTACAGTCAAGCTCAAAGCTCTCAGACTGGTCCAGATATTCCATCTCAGACCCGATGGCGCAATAGACGTTCAGATGATACTACCCACTGTAATTCGTGGTCCTCTTGGGTAAACCAGAACCATCCAGTTAATTTTGGCGACACTGACGAAGAGCACATAACTCAAGAAGATCTCAACAGATCATGTCCACCGTCAATCGGCAGAGTTACAGACTTTCATTGCATGGATGACAGACAAGAACCTTTTTCTGGAGTCATCAACCAGACGTCAACTGGGGGATTTTTTGCATTCACGTGCAATAACGTTCAAGAAGGTTTAAAATGCTGGGTTACTGACAAAGAGAAAGGCAGATGTCCGGACTTCAGCGTCCAGTTCTACTGCACTTGCTCACATATTCCAGAGACAGCTACGGAGAGTAATATACCATCCACTACAACTACACAATCCACTACAAGTACGCAATCCACTACTGCATCAAAGGCTTCAGTATATGAGCCGTCCACAACTATAACTACCGGTATTACATCGTATCCCGTCACCTTTAATTTACCATCAACACTGGCAGTTTTCACTACTCAGTCAGCATCTAAAAACCAGTACTCTACTGAAGACACGCACGAGTCTTCTGCACCATACAGCTCTCAGTCAAGAGTAACTGATGACCACATTGCCAACGCGGGTGATCGACTGTCTCTGGATGTCACACATTCTTTAATGAAAAAATGTATTGTTCGAGATATGGATTAAATGTGTTGTTTACATCCAAACGGTTTCGTACTGGTATTAAACCAACCAGGTTAAACACTTGTGTGTATTATGATACCGATTACTGGTACGTAACAAGGTTTAGGTCGAAAAAAAAGAAAAACACAAAACAGTTTTACGCATTTGAAAACACAAATGTGCTATGGTTACGTGAAAACAAAATCATATTGTTATCAGACGTTTCACTCTATGATATCCACAAAACAAGTATCCATGGAGCACTGTCACTGAACATGATTAACACATGATTTAGTCTGAATCTAATATCAAATCCCGATGTATTACTTGCAATGCATTTGCCGATGCAGTAGTAAATGTAAATTAATCCAGAACCCATTCTTTGGCATAGACTTTAATTATCACATTAAATATAATTTTAATAATTCATATAAAAAACAGAATATTCATCGTCAAGATGATATTGAAATACATGTAGTTATAAACGCAATAACAATAAAAGATATGCCGCACAAAATCGTCCAAACTTTAACAAAAGGCTATTAAGCTCCAAATGTTTTGCTTTGACTAATCCTTGACCTTGACCCAAGTTTCAATAATGTTTGTGTTTAATAGAATAGTCCATATAATATAATTCAATACATCTTAAATTTGCATTAGTTCTAATGAACATTAATGTTGTTTTTTCGACTGAAAACTGTTTCTTATTTACAAAAGGCATGTCTAGGGTAGAAAACGCTTGGTACGAACGGAATATATACTGTCTATGTTCGAAAACGCTTGGTACGAACGGAATATATACTAATTATTTTTATTTTTTATTAACATTTCTGGACTGCTGCTTTAATACCGTGTACTAGTATTGTGGTAATTGTTTTCACAACACATGTACTAACACAACTTGTAAAAATATTTCAAATTGACATTTCTAAGCAAACATATCAAATATAATTGGCATCAATATGATGTTCATACTGTAACTATATTGATTGATGTTGTATGTTCCTGAAAACAGTCCGCACCGCCTTATCCAGGACGGCACTTTCCGCCTACAGTGGATTTAGGTTCAGAAGAGACTTTCTTGAAACAGAAAATACCATAAAAGCGGAAAGCGCCGTGCTGGATTAGTCTGTGCGGATTGCACAGGCTAATCCGGGACGACACTTTACGCACATGCATTAAACCCTGGTTTTCCACGACACTATTTATTTGCATTTCAGACGATGAACATCCCAGCTGGACGAAGTTTAGCTGGACCTGGCTGGCTGGTCTTCTTGCGCTGACGGTTCTGATGTCGACTTTAAATTTTATTTTGACTGTTTGCCTTTATAATAGGGCTATACATAAGAGTAGAACACGTCCATTGGGAAACACCAAAGCAAATGATTTGTTAGACGTGTGAGTTCGTGATTAAAATATTGCGTAAGAAACGGTTTATTTATATTTATTTATAACGTTTTCGTAAACCGGGCAGTTCCCTAAATGAATGGTATATTTCGTACTATAGTAACGGAAAACCGTAGTTCATGATGTGATGATTGGTGATAAACTGTATTAGTAATGTATTAATAAAACATGCTCCACCGTGTTGCGTTCTGTTTATTCCCGATAGAGCTTTAACATCTATACAAATGCCATGTTCTAAAGCTGTTGTTTTGTTTAGGTTTTCGCTATTATAAATCAATTTATTAGATACATTTTGCAAATGATCGAGAGAACTTTCACAAACATCCGTAACATTTTAAAATACAGTAAAATCCTAATAAACTTGATACTTGGCACGTCATTTAAATATTAATTACGTGAATGTAGTATCGAAGTTTGATGTAGTTTTCTTTTGAAAATAATAATGCATTCATTGACGCTTTGTCCCCTTTGAACTATGCGCATGCACTATATAGATATAACACGGCCTGTAATCACAGACGCCACCTCTTTTTGGAGATGCCTTGGAAATTATACTTCCGAGGTGGCGCTAATGACAGGAAATAAAGGAAAAGAAACAGTCATACACATGCATGCATACTCTTGGGGGAAAACAATTAATTCAGAACATGGTAAAAGTAAATGACTTCAATAACGATATGTGAGTAAAGTAAAAGAAATGATTTCTGTATAATACATTAATTTATTATATGCTTTTCAGTGAAATATCGAACTTTATTGGAGGAATAAAATTATATATTTTTACAGTTCGAGCAGTGAAAATATAAGATTTTATATTTTCACTGCAGTGAAAATATATCATAAAACGGACTATTTTTCGATAAATAGCATCGATCTACAAGTGGTGGTTTACAACCCTTGGCAAATTTATATACATGTACGGTATGTACATGCATGTGTTACATAAAACACATTATACAATTTGACAAATTATAATTTAGCGACAACGACTTACAAAATATTGCACTTTTTTCCCACCATACTACGGAATGACAGTTTTGGAATCATTTATGACGTCATTTTTATGACGTAAGAATACACGAACTTGTGACGTTTATACTTATCTTGCGCTATTTTATTTATTTATTGTCCAAAGCATAAAATAAAAACAAAATTTGTTGATTTCGGTGTAAGATCGTATTTTATTTCACTCGTGATCATAGAAAATAAATATTTTCAATCGTGGCTGCACCACTCGTTAAAATATTATTTTCTATGAACACTCGTGAAATAAAATACGATTTTACTAGTACACCGAAATCAACAAATATCCTCTATAACATAAGTGTAATGTTCACGACTCTTATACGACAGCCGCCCAGGAACGATTTGTAATACATATAGATTATTTAAAAAGCACGGGCTAGCGCACATCTCATTCGTTGTAGTACTTGTATACAGTTAGATGCCAGTAAATAGAATATAATAGTTTGAGCGAAAGTAGACCCTATATAAAAAAGTTCGTTTTTTTCTTCTGTTAAAAGAGACATTTCGCATAACGGACACTGGTTTAAATGGTTATTTCCTCAAAGCGAAGTGTCTTGTGTGCATTTTGATGTATCGTGACACCGAATTACTTGAAATTTGATTGTTCAGCAGTTTATGTATAGACAGCATGTGCTTTTGTCAAAAACGCGACTGCACTCTGTGTTTCTTACAGGTGACTACAGTAAAGCGAGATGAATTTTCTTTGAAGTAGCATAACAAATAGAGATAATAATCTTTCCAAAGAGACCATACTTGAAACATCTGAAACAAAGCAGAGTGGCGAAAGACAACAGAGATTTTGCTATTTTACAATGGTACCCTGTGGGAATTGGATTTACTTGTTTATAACCTATATCGCTGCCCTTCGCGTAGAAGGACTATAAACCTTGATTTACAGGGACTATGTCATCGAAAAGGGCCTCAAGGGGCGCAATTTCTTTCTTTTTTTAATCTGAAATTTAGATTATAATAACGGTTAAAAACAGGGCATATATAATGAAAATAAGGTGCACGCATTCTGAGATAAAATCAATTTGTAATATGGGTCTTGTTTATTTGGCCCTTTTCATGTTTACATTTTGACGTTGTAACTGTCAGTAATTTCTATACACTATGTACACTCTACTTCTTACCAAACACGATAGCGCAGTTGGTTAAAGCGCTGTCTACTGTCGTTTCTTCGTATGACTCATCAGTCGTGCGTTCGATCCCTGTTTGGGGTTTTAATTTTTCAGACTTGTTTCTTTTCTTTTTAAAAAATATCTTTTTGTGTATTATATTATGTTTTATGTATGTCATACACATGTCTTTATAAAACACATTTCTATCGTAAACTATATCATTTATAGTGTAATATAAAATCCAATTTTTTTGATGACATAGGCCCTTTAACAACAACATCTCATTCCACGAGCCTATTAGTAGGCGGGGCTTAACAGGCATCACTGACGACGACAATAACTGCAATGGCTTTTCGTTGAATTATGTAAATAATAATATCTAAATAAGCGCTCGAAACAAATAATATTAAAACATTTATAACTGATTAATTGGGGTGAATATATTCATAGTGTAAAATGTTTAATATCTCTACTATATAATCTGCCTTGTATCATTTTGCTGCAACTATTTTTGATTTGCCAACTTCATATTAAAGAACTAGAAAGTAATATTTATTATATCATATTTATGGTGTTATATTGAAAAATATTGTATTTCTAAACCTTTATTAACACAAATTACCATTTGCAAAGCATTTAACATATATGCAGAAACAAAATTACTAGCTGTGACTTCAGAGTATTGCCCGCTGAACTTTTCACTTTGACCCCTCAAAACTATAAGCGAGAGGTCATTTGACTCCTGGTTTTGTAAATCTAGTAAAATCCCATGGGCTTGTTGTAGGGTACTGTAACAGCATTGTGTTTGCTGGACATTTAGATGCTGTCATTGTTCTATAACTATCATGTAGCCATGCATGCTCTGGGAATGTGAGTCAGTTGTGCCTATGACGCTGTACATAAAATATGCTTATAAAACTGTAGTTAATATTCTCTATTCCTAAAGGTGTACTTAAATGCACATTCGTAGCCACCTTTTAAACATGGTGTCAGAAGAAGCCAGAAGAGACAATTAACAATTAGGACATGCACTAGTGTTAATTGGATTAACTACAATAATGAGTGTACAAGCTGAAGCAGTGGCGGCGCCTGCGTCCATGGCTGTTCCGTCGCTAATACCGTTTCCCGGAAGGCTGGAAATGGATGGGAATATTGCCACAAATTGGAAAAAGTTCCATCGGACTTGGCTAAACTACGAAAAAGCGTCAGATCTTGTGAATAAGGCGAAAGACCTACGTGCGGCCACGTTTCTTACATGCATCGGACCAGAGGCGATGGACGTTTTTGACGGTTTTCACTTCGAGCGTAACGAGAAAGAGGATGACATAGCCGAAATAATTAAGCGATTCGAGTCAGTGTCGGGAAAACCAATGTTACATATGAGCGCTACGTTTTCAACACATGTATGCAAAAGGACAGCGAAACGTTTGACAATTATCTTTCTAGAGCAAGGATATTATCGAAAACATGCGAATACGGTGATTTAACCGATGACATCATCAAGGACAGGTTAGTGTTAGGGATAAAAGACAACAGTACGCGCAGACGGCTACTACAGGACGATAAATTAACATTGGAAAGATGCATTGATATGTGCCGCGCAACTGAAGCGTCACAAAGCAAAGTGCAACTCCTCAAACCTAGCAAGCAGACAGAGGATGAACAGGCCATAAGCAAAGCCAAACAAGCAAAACCGCCAAAGAAACACAAGCAAAGCGCACATGCAAATGCAAAATGCAAGTACTGTGGTAAATTTTGCAAGCCTGGTAATTGTGGAGCGTATGGAAAAATATGCTTAATGTGCGGTCGATATAACCACTATGCGTCGGAATGTCTATCCAGCTAATTTAAAACAAACAAACCCTCGCGCAGCAGACCACACGTTAAACAGTTTGACATTTCAAGCAAAGAGAATGACGATGAGGTTTTGACATTCAATATCACTGGGAAAATTCGATCAAAAATTTACGCTAACATGTTGTTAGTCAGCCAGCGAAAAACAATTAAATTTCAATTAGATAGCGGAGCAACAGCGAACATTCTACCTAGGTCGTGTGTACCGGCAGATCGAATTACCGCGTGTGACTCAACTCTGAAAATGTACAATAAATCAGAAATGAAAGCAGCTGGAAAGTGCTACTGAAGAATCCGAAAACAAACAAACGTTATCTAGTCGAGTTTATTGTCATTGACGAAGATATTACACCGCTGTTAGGCTCAGAAACAATACAGGCTATGAACTTGATCAAAATCCAGTACCATAACATATGCCCAGTTGAAAAAATGAACAATTGACCATTAAGGATATTAAAGCGAAATACAGTTCAGCATTCGAGGGATACGGAACTTTCGAAGGAACACTACATCTTGAAATATATTAAACAGTCCCACCAGTGAAAATGCCCGCGCGTCGCGTGCCTGTAGCATTGAAAGAGCAGCTAAAAGGGCAACTTAAGAAGCTCGAGTTGTCAGGGACAATTACGAAAGTTGACACTCCTACTGATTGTTTATCGTCTTTAGTCATAATGAAAAAGGCCAACGGAAGCTTACGCATATGCATTGACCCCAAACCGTTGAATAAAGCGCTGAAACGCAGCCATTATCAGCTACGTGTTGTCGAAGATCTTCTCCCTGAGCTGAGCCATGCACAGGTATTCAGCAAATGTGACATCACGAATGCATTTTGGTATGTCAAGCTTGACGAGAGCTCAAGCTATCTTACGACGTTTGAGACGCCATATGGGATATATCGTTGGTTGAAAATGCCATTCGGAATAAGCCCTGCATCCGAATACTTCGCACTGTTTCTGGAGCAGAACCTCTCAGGATTTTATGCATGTTCGCAGCGACATATTAAAACGTATACCAAACATGTGTAATCATTGAAATACATATTTCGTTTTCTAATTGCATGTATTTTTTTCCATCAAATCAGTCTGTTGTCACTTTTTTAGGAGTTTATATTTTTATATAACGTGTACATACTTATGTCTTCACTATATATCTTTGTTGAGAGACATTTGTTTTTATTTGTACTGTCCTTGCATAGTAACAGACAGCAATCTAACTCATATAAATTCCTGGGTAGAACATATTGCATGTACTGACAGGTATACTTGGTCTCCTCTGCTACTGTTATTGTCTGGAGATATTGAAACTAATCCTGGTCCACCTAATATATCCTCGCGAGATTCCTGCCTGTCAATATTTCACCAAAACATCAGAAGTATTCGTAATAAATTTGAATATATTCGGAACAATTTCTTGGATTTTGATATTATTTGTTTTACAGAAACTAAACTTTCGAACGATATTAGTAATGAAAGCAAACTTTTAGAAGGCCATGACTGCGTTTTTCGGAAAGATAACACTAATCATTCCGCGGGCTTATTAACATATGTTTCGTCATCATTCAGACCAACAAGGCTTTCACATTTGGAAATAATACTACCGGAATCTATATGGGTTGAACTTTTGACCATTCTAGATCTTACTTAATTTGTAATGTATACCGTCCTCCAAATACCGCCACTGCATTTTGGGATCGATTCCAAATATGCTCATGATCATTGTAATAACATTATTATTGTTGGCGACATCAATGAAAAATAACTGAATCCATCTAATCATAAATTTAAAGATATGCTTTATCTGAGCAACATGACAAACGTTATAAACGAACCAACCCGAGTAACAGAACACACTCGTACATTGATAGATCCCATTGCAATAACGAACACATTGCAGCATTTACATTCTGGAATCCTTGAAACTGACAAGTCAGTAAGTGATCACTCTGGCACATACATATATATTGACATCGATTTAAACGAAAATCTCCTTATAAAAGAAAAGTATGGCGCTACAAGAATGCAAATTTCAGTCAGTTAAATGCTACCATTATGTCATACGATTGGACCTTTTTAAATACGGGTGATCTAGATCAAACTGTTGTTAGATTTACACACACTTTTCTTGAACTAGCTTCTTCTTTTATTCCATCATCAAATGTTACTATACGACCTAATGACCGTCCTTGGTATAATTCATTAATTCGCAAAACCTCACGCCAAAGAGATAGACAAAAGCATGTTGCTATAAAGTCCGGTAAATTGTCTGATTGGTCCAGTTACAAAAATCTAAGAAATAAAGTTAATAATATGAAAAAACACGCAAAAGAATGCTGTTTTAACACTCTAGAAAATGGACTTGCTGATTGTAAAACAAGTAATCCTCGTAAATACTGGAAAACTGTGAAAATGCTAGACAAAGAAAATGCACACAATTGCAACAGTATACCTCCGTTATTGAACCCAGATGAATCGTATTCAGTGTCAGAGATAGAAAAAGTCAATACACTTAACGATTACTTTGCCTCTATATCTACAATTGATGAAACTAACCATGACTTACCTCCATTCAACAGCAAAACAAGTACTATTCTGGACAACATAATTATTTCCGAACAGGATGTAATCGATGTTATAAGTAACTTAGACATCAACACAGCTAATGGCCCTGATGGTATCAGTCATAAAATGTTAAAAGAAACATCTAAATCAATCAGTAAGCCACTGTCTATACTCTAACAGATCGATTCGTGAAAATATGTTTCCATCTTGTTGGAAAGAAGCCAATGTTATGCCCCTATTTAAAAAAGGTGAAAAATGTATTCCTTCGAATTATCGACCCATATCTCTCATAAGTTGTGTTGGCAAAGTATTTGAAAGGGTAGTTTTCAAATACCTTTACAACTATTTACACATAAATCAACTTATTAAAAAAAAATCAGTCAGGCTTTTTACAAGGACATTCTACAGTTTACCAATTAATTGACATGTAAAATCAAATATGTAACTCTTTTGCCAAAAAAAAATCAACTTGTATTGTTCATTGCGATATTAGTAAGGCATTTGATAGAGTTTGGCACAAAGGCCTTATACAAAAACTTGAAGAACTAGGCTTTTCTGGGAATATCATTGAATGGATATCCAGTTATTTGGCAAACAGATCCCAAAAAGTATTCATTGTGTCGTCTTTTTCTCGATCAAAAAATATAAATGCTGTGGTTCCACAGGGTTCAGTTTTAGGGCCACTATTATTTTTAATATATGTTAACGATATCTCTGAATCACTTCTCAGCATTAGTCGCTTATTTGCTGACGACAGTTCACTATTTTTTTCCTCTAATGACAATGCTCTTATTGAAAGAACTCGAAATCATGACCTTAACTGTATAAATCAATGGGCCAAGAAATGGCTTGTTAATTTTAGCCCCTCTAAGACGGAAGTAATATTTTTCACCCTTTTAAAAAATCGAAACTGTCCCAACTTAATATTCGACGAAACTCAATTATTCTTTGTGAAATTCCACAAGCATCTCGGTCTAACACTTAGCGAAGATGGTTCGTGGCATAAACACATTGACAATATTACACAATCGGCTTCAAAAGTACTTGGGTCCATGCGAATGTTAAAATATAAACTCAAACGCGAAACTCTTAATCAAATATACATTTCATATTTAAGACCCATTTTAGAATACGCGTCTATAGTTTGGGACAATTGTACAAGATATGAAACGGAATTATTAGATAAAATTCTATTGGATGCAGCCCGAATTGTCACAGGATTAACAAGGTCAATTAAAACTACTCTTTTTCTAAAAGAAATCGGTTGGGTTTCTCTAAATGACAGACGAAAAATACAAAAACCTGTTTTAGTATATAAACACAATAAAGGTCTCTTACCGCAGTATCTGAACAATCTTTTTCCAGCACCGTCTGACAACATTCCTTATTTGTTACGAAATAGTGGCAATTACGCAAAAGTTGCCCGCAGACTAGCGATCTATTCGAATTCTACTATTCTTTCGTCGATTAAGCTTTGGAATGATCTTGATGTTGACACTCGCTCGACATCTACGCTATCAGGCTTTAAAAACACAATTAAACAAATGTTTAATCCTCCTACAGTTCCTTCTTTTTTTCTTATTGGTGAAAGAAAACAACAAATTCAACATGCACGGTTAAGAAACCAATGTAGTGATTTAAATGCAGATTTACATTGCAATCACCTACGTGAAAATCCAATATGTGTGTGTAATAGTCCCGTCGAAGATACCGCTCATTTCTTTTTCAAATGTCCGCCGCTCTTCTCAGAGCAACGACTCGTTCTCTTTACTAACACGCGCCCATTTCATCCCCTCCGTGCAAATAAACTATTATTTGGTATTCCAGGATTGTCTGATAATCAAAATAAGGCATTATTTCTGGAAGTTCAACGATATATACAAATCTCGAATAGATTCGCGAATTGATTATAATTACATAAGTATATTGGTATTACTAGAATTCACATTTTTTCGCTGCAACTTATCTTGTATCAAAGCAATGTTGAGCTGGGTGGTGTGGAGCAATTGTTTATTATTATTTATAATTAATCATGTATTTACAATCATTTATATATTCCTTTTTCTTCCCTTTTTCTTGTTGTTCTAATAAATACACGGTATAATATACTGCATGGAATATGATATAATTTTGTTTCACTTTTTGTCATTTGCCAATATATATTTACATACAAACATATCTGATTATGCATTAATTTTGTGCATATTATAAAGCTATATAAATGCATTAGTTATAACGAACCAGTCCGGAAATTCTTTGGAAGGGTCGTCATCTAATGTTGTTAAAACTCGTGACCCAACCCTTTTGCTTTTTTTTTTACACATTTCTCTATGTTGATTATGTACTATGTCTACTTTATGCTGTAAAGGAGAGACATACGAAGAAGCACTTCGTGACCATGATCGGAATCTAACACAGCTGTTAGAACGCTGCGTTCAGAAGAACATTAAGTTGAATAAAGACAAATTTCAACTTCACCAAACGAAAATGCCGTTTGTGGGACATTTACTTACGGATAAAGGTGTTCTCGCTGACCCTTCCAAAATCGAAGCTATTGTAAAGATGCCAAAACCTACCGACAAAAAAGGTATGCAAAGGCTACTAGGTCTTGTTAACTACTGCACCAAATTCTTGAACAATGTGCGAACCACTTAGGCAACTCATTCACAAAGACAACGTGTTTTGTTGGACATTCGAACATGATGAAGCGTTTGAATTTATCAAACATGCAGTATGCAACGCACCCGTGTTACGCTACTACGATGTAAAGCTTGACACTTTAATTCAATGCGATTCGTCTGAATCAGGCCTCGCATGTGTGCTACTCCAAGAAGGACAGCCCGTTGCGTTTGCAAGCCGCGCATTAACGCAAACCGAGTAGAACTACGCGTAAATAGAGAAGGTACTACTCGCCGTGTTATTCTCTTTCGAAAAATTTCATCAGTTTACTTATGGTCGAAAAGTACTGGTGGAAAGTGACCACAAACCACTGGAAATCATCTGCAAAAAGCTATTGATCAGAGCACCAAAGCGTCTTCAGAGAATGCTTCTGAAACTGCAGACATATGACTATGAAATATGTTTCAAGAAAGGCAAAAAATGTACATTTCAGATACGCTTTCTAAGCAAAGGCAGTGCAACCAAGCTAGACGATGCATTGCTTACGGATTATGAAAAGGAAATACAAGCAACAAACATGTGCGATTACCTGGCAGTGTCAAAGGAAAGACAACTGCGAATCCAAAAGGCAATCCGTGAAGACCCGGCTTTGGACAGTGAACAAATACGCAATGGTTGGGAAAACACACCGCACGAAGATATACCATATTATTCCGTTTGAGACGAACTATCTATGCAAGATGGAATATTATTCCGTGGCGACCGTTGTATCATTCCTCAAAGCATGAGGAAGGAAATTATCCACCAAATACATACACATATCTACATACAAAAGACTACATTAGCCAATGCGATACATGCCAATTGTTTGAGCGAAAACAGTGCAAAGAGCCAATGATAAGTCACGAAATACCAGATCGCCCATTGGCAAAGGTCGGAACTGATGTATTTACATTCAACGACAATGACTATCTGGTTACCGTGGATTATTTCAGTAACTTCTTTGAAATTGACAGCCTCGAGGAAACGACCTCCAAACGAATCATAGCAAAACTGAAGCAACATTTTGCTAGACACGGTATTCCAGAAACCGTTATTTCAGACAACGCAAGTGTGTTTAAGTCCGAAAAGTTCAAATCATTTTCGAGAAAACGGGACTTCAATCACCAAACATCTTCCGCCAGGTACCCGCAATCCAGTCAGAACCGCCAAGCGAATAAAATGAAAAAAGCAAAACATTCACATACAGATCCTATGCTAGCGTCACTTACTTTTCGCAATACGCCCAAGCAATCAACAGGCTACAGCCCGGCACAGCAAATCATGAACAGAAAGACCAGGACTATTCTTCCCGGTAAGTCATCTCAACTGCAACCTAGCATACCGGACAATGTGCGATCGAACGTCATCAAAAGTAAAGAAAGACAATCGTTTTACTACAACAGATCTCTCAAACCACTGAAAGATCTTAAACCAGGAGATACTGTTCGTATACAGCCAGATGAAAGGAACGAAACCTGGAGACAAGGCATCGTCATTGACCGTCCAAACGCCAGGTCGTACAACGTACGCAAGGACACTGGTACCGTCATCAACCGCAATCGACGTTTTCTACGCAAAACAAACGAACCGCTCCGAGAGGAAAGGCCGGATGAGTCGGATGCGTTTCCTATGCCACGTGAGGAAACAGGGGAAACTACTCTGCAACGTGACCCTCTTCCTCAACAAAGACAGAATGATGGACCGTATATAACCCTATCTGGAGGCGCTGTGCACAAGCCCGCCACATACAAGGACTTTGTAAATAAGTGACGTGTATGTATTCAGACAAATTATTCAATAAATACTTTCTTTAACACCAAAACAAATGAACAGAATACTTGTTTTTTTATGATAAGTTTATTTTAATATGCATTTCTTTAACGATTGATCAGTTTTATCTTTGATATTTAACTTCTTCTGTAAAAAAAAGAACATGTAACAGTATTGTGTTTGCTTGACATTTAGATGCTGTAATTGTTCTATAAATATCATGTAGCCATGCATGCTCTGGGAATGTGAGTCAGTTGTGCCTATGACGCTGTACGTAAAAGATGCTTATACAACTGTAGTTAATATTCTATATTCCTAAAGGTGTACTTAAATGCACATTCGTAGCCACCTTTTAAACAGGTACCTGGTTGTTAACCTATGTCACAGTATTAAAACCATATCATTTTTTTTTATCTTTTAAGTCTGTAAGCACTCCGCGTCTGTTTTTATCCCGGATTTGTTTGTTTTGTTTTTATATCTCGTAACAACGTAGATACTCTGGCGTTACTATACAGCCTTTTAAACAATAACTATTTTATTATAATCTAACAAACTGTGGTTTGAGTGCGCAGATGGTAAGTCCTCGAAAGGTGTTTGACTGGAATATAGATATATATATTAATGTATACACTACTGCAGAACGGAACCAAAGATAAATTTCTTAGTGGCTTGAATAAAGAATATTATTAACACGGTAAATACCATTTTAATACACCAATCAACTTTTAAATGACTGTAAAAATCATATATAGCTCTAATAATTTCTTGTGTTCATGATAAGGGAACATAATGGTTTGACTGAAAAAATCTTCCTTTTGGTACATCTTGGAGAAAACTTAGTGATGTGTGTCCTTACATATAAAATAGTGGTGTCTAACCTTATTTACGAATAATGAATAATTCCGTATAATTCGAAACACGGAAAAGCGAATTTTCTAGAAATGTCGTGTTATGGATGTGGTTTGTCATTTGGGGCATTTAAGAAAGAGGTTGTTTTTGATATTATTATCACTTTCATTTACATATTTCTGATGCATTATGATTTGTTGTTATGTCAAGCTGGTTAAGTTCGGATAATTTGGCAATTTCGGACAAAATGTCATTTGTTCATTTGCTTGTCATAGGCGCTTGGTTGTTTAACAAATAAAAAATAATCCTATTCCTTATATTATAAATATACACTAGGTAGCCCACTCGCCATTTTCTATTGTAATAGAAGTTGATTGAGTCAGATCGATTGGTAGCATAACAAGTTAGGCCCTGTGCCAATATTGAGCTACTTTTTATATGGGCAATATTGGCGGGGCCTAACCGGGGAAAGACCAATTCTGTGGTGGAAATTACCCACTATATGTCTATAGATTAGCGACAGGATTTTCTTCGCTGCTTTCATGCACTGAAATGGCATGGTTAGCATAAATATTTCTTAATAAAATTAACATACCTGCAAAGAGAATTTATTCCTCAATGATGTTTCATAAATATTTGTATGATAACACTTCCATTTTGGATGCAACACCAATTTAAACCTACACACTATTGCATTTTCAACACATCTCGCTGTCCTCCACTGTTGTAAACTTTAATCAATACTCTAAATCAATACTCTACGCAACTGAAACGATTACGTCATTTTGATTGATCATTCAATTATATCATTCATCATCAGATTGGTTGAAGCATATTTGAAGGGTTAAACAAGGCAAGGTAAACATAGTGGACTGTACATGAATGTAGATTTGTATACGAAAAGTTTAAATCTGATTTAAATTCATGTCCCATGTAAATTTCAGCACATGTTAAGCAGTTACGGTGTTGTTTAAGTAAAATACGTTGATATATAACTTTATTGTCGCAAATAATGGAAATTTATGAAAATTTAAACTTTTAGGTTTCCACCACATAAATGTTCTTTCGGCTATGAGACGATCCAGCGAATTTAGCCCTATATAAAAAGTAACACTAAATTCGCTGCAAGTGTCATGATGTAGACTAATTGACTGGTTATAATTTTGAGGCTAATTGCATGGGCTGTGTAGATTTTGGGAACCAAACATGTAATTTTATACAATGAAACCAGCCTATCGACTTCTGTTACTATAGAAAATGGTGAGTGAGCTACCTTGTGTCTTTATATATATAGGACAATGATTTTTTATTTGTTGAACAACCAAGCGTCAATGTTTCTTGCCTGGTGCACAGTGCTATGATAATAATTCATATCAAGTCATAGTGACAAACATAAATGCCGGAAACTCTGCTGATTGTTTAGTTGTCTGTACCAGCAGTGTTTTTTTTCACCATTGGGGGAAAAGTGGCAGGGCAAAATGTTTTTTTTTTTTAGAAAAACATTATTACATGTTTATATTCTACTTTGTTATCTAACATGAATAAATTGTTTTGCTGCAAATTATAACTTAGATAATGCACTAACTTGGATTGTTGAAAAATAGATGGGATTGTTTACGAAAATTCCTCTTATCGTATTTAATTTTTGTCAAATTTTTTGCCTAATTTTGGTTGTTGTTTTTTTTTTCACAATAAAGCTTACGTTCTTAGGGGAATTTTAAGTAAGGCCAGACTTTTTATATTTTTCGATTTACGGGAGCGCTGGTTCTAAATATTGCAAAACCCAAATAAAAATAAAATTCAAAATCGTATAATTTTTTTATATTTTCCGCCAGTCGTCTCTGCTTCCCGAATTATAAAATAAATTGGTCTTGTGTAACCTATTTACGACAACGTCATTTTGTAGTAATTTTTGCGCGCCAGTAGACTGCTTTACAAATTGACATTATTTTCTGGCGTTCTGCGCATATATTTTATTGTAAAAACGGGAAAACCAGTCTAGCTAGGGACTATAAAAACAGCAATGGCGGTTGCGGCCGCTGTGTAGTTTAAAGTTGCGCGACCACTGTGTATTTTAAAGTTGCTATCAAAAACATAAAGAAGAAAAAAAAAATTAAAATCATACAGCTACATTCTTTTGACAAAAATTATAATGAAATACTATCAGAAAGCAGTATGGGACGAAAGATTTAGCAGGTGCCCGAAAAGCGAAAACAATTTATTCATATACGCAACACATTTAAAACATTTTATACACAAATATGTTCTAATCATAAACAACATAATTGTATATGTTGTTTCATGCAACGAATGTAAAGTATTCGTGTTTAAAATACGTATATTTTCATATTTTTGCATGGGTACGAAATGGGTACGAATGTATGTTTTCTTCTAGTGCGGTTCGTACCAAATTTGAAAAAAAAAACTGTGTTCTTGTATATTTTTTTTTTTAAACAATGCGAATCAACAACAGTGTAGATCTACTACATGTACATTATGCAAAAAAATGTTCTAGAATACAATACAGAATATGCGTTCTACATTGATTTAGGCCAGATTGTTTATAAATTTAAGCTTGATGGGATATTTGTTTCAAAAAAGATATAACTTGGAAAATCCAAATAGTAGTTATAAAACCCTCTAACAATATGGAAAAATATCTTTACTTCTAATTCTAGATTAACCTTTCTTGTAATAATATATTTTTCAATTTAGGTGCAGTTATAATAAATTATTATTATTTTTTCTATTTAATCATTTTATTTTTATTATTATTTTCGATGCTCACTTTTTTCTATTTTATTTTTATTCCCTCCTCCTGGTGCCTGAGTTTTGAAAAAATTCCCATAAATCTAAAAATTAAAAAACTCTGGCCTAAATATAGGTAGGGAAAGATCTCTGATCATAAAAGGTACAGGGGGGCTGCTAAAAAGGAACAGGGTGGAAAGCCGCTCCAGTCTGTTGACATTTTCCAATATTTTGCTTAGTACTGGGTTGTCTTGAGTTTAATTGTTCTGAATACGGTTTTTAAGCATAGTCTATACATTTGTCATTGAATATTTGCAAAAAAATTAAATTTCAAATAATATTCAACATTTCCGTTTTGACCAGCCAAAAGGGGCAGCAGGGGGGAAGAAAAAGGAGCAGGGTGCTGTGCCCTGGTATTTTACTCTAGATTTTTCCCTATATAGGGGAACAAGCAGAGGAATGGGGCCGAAAATTTGGCCCTAAAATTGGCCCTAAAAAAACACTGACCAGTCTTCACATTAATTGTTGTAATCCACTAGCCCGAATCATTATGCAATGATAGTAATAAAGTGAAATGTCCACTAACCCGACTATTTACATTACTTAATTTCTACTAGCCCGAATTACATTTCAGTAGCCCTAGGCTGATGGGCTAGTGTTGAGCATTGATGACTGCTGTGCAATATACATTTGAATACGTGAAAAAATCTTAACACCTTGCCTCTTTTCCTGTATAAATAAGCCACTTAAGCCCCGGTCTAACTGTCACGATTTTTGCTACAATTGCCCACGATTAATAAACTCTTCGTAAAGCATGGTAAAGAGTGTAGACATACATACTGGCATCTGTGTGACTGTTGAAGAATCTTGGAGGATCCTTATCAATCGGAAAGCGCTAACATTAAAAACATTCGTGGCTTATTGTTGCGCCGCCACAATTTTTCCAAAACGTAGGACAATCCTAGTGCCAACGTATCTAAATCGGGCTTATTCGTACAGCCATCATAGAGGCATTCGTGGCCTTTTGTGTTTAATCATGATTAATCATGACTGATTTTATGACATATATATTACAAGACTGTAGTACGTTATGGTAATTTTTTGCTACGTATATGGTACGGATTTGTACGCTTGCCCTACGGTTCAGTAATGATTCCAGTAGGATCTTTTGCGACAACTATCATGACTACTCATGAATATACACAATGGACCACGACAACAACGCAACAAAAATTAGGTCGCGTTGCCTGTACGTTTTATGGTTATGTTACTATGCAATCACTACGTTTACCTATGTTGGTGTCACGATTATGCACGAGGCATCGTGATGTCCAAATTGCCTTGAAGGGTAGTGAAGCGTGTGAATTATTGGCTGCTCGTAGGTTTATCATGATGAATCTTACTACAATCTTAGGAACGTTAACAATCGTCTGTAAACGTAGCGCATACCTGCCACATCAAACCGTGGTGAATCGGTTGCAGAAACTTAAAAGGGTCGTCGATAGGGCTGCAGCGAGTATCAGAGTACTCCGATACTCACGTCCGAGTACTCCGATACTCACGGTTTTGGGCTGGAAATCTAGTATGGATACTTGCCCTTACCAAGTAATCGCAATCTTAAATTTTATATTTACCTTATATTGATTTTCATAAATTTAGTTAATTAATACAAAAAAAATTATTATTTTGAGACATTATATTGCAGTTTAATGTGTGTGCATGTCTTAGTTTTCCAAATAGCAGAATGTAAACACAAGTCACTTGACCATTAGAGCTGCAATATCGGGAGCGTTACATTCAATGTTTGTTTTTGAAAACCTGCATTGTTCAAGTCACCAACAAGAAATAACGTGGGCTTAAGTTTGGCCCAAGTTAGCCTAAATATGCGCTGGTGCACGTAAATCCCAAATCAATTTTAAAAGATAAGAAAACATGAATGCGAAACTCCTATCAAAACAATGGCGTCATACACACGCGCCAGTACATGACATATGGCGGAACAACAATACTGCAAACCACCAGCAAAATTTACATACCCAGTGTGGAAATACTTTGATATTTCAAAAAAAATGTCGAGAAGAAGGCTATAAATTGGTTTAATATTATTTGTCTTCATGACTCGTTAGAGTATTTTCATGTATCACAATTTGTTACAGCTGATTCGTGGTTCGATTTGTGAATCATAAACCACGACTTGTGGATCGGATCGGATCGGATCGTCACTTACCCAGTGATCCACAGCCCTAGTCGTTGATATTCCTAGTCTCATCCTACAACAACCATAGGCATACGTAGGAAGACACTGTGCATCCCGACTCATCATGATTACCACATCCACGATCAATCGTGGGTTATCGTAGCCAAAATCGTGACAGTGTGACCGGAGCTTTAAGAGCTAAATTGCTTTTATATCCTAAATGAACACAATTTCAACACCAGTAAGACTTTCTCTTTAAATTTAAGGTCTCTGCTACAAAATAAAGGCCAGATAATTTAGAGATCAGCCATTCATTTTGTTACTGACCAATTCTAGGAAGGCACCATAGCAACCATGAATATTTCATCAGATGTTTCCTTTCATTTTGTTTAGTCTTCATTTTCATAGAAAAGCACTTTAATTTTGTAATAATTTTGATCTAATTCATCAAAAGCATCCTTTATTAGACTGACAAACACCAAGTTACTGTTTCAAAATGAACGTTTACAAATATTCAGGGTTATGCACATAGTGTGTAGCAATTTCAGAGAATTTCTTCTAATATCCTAATTTTGTAAGACAAAATATAAAATTCAAATTTTTTAAAATAAAACACTGTATTTATGAGATAGAATTGTCACAGTACAAATAACTGGCACAAGTTTAATAAGAAATATTGGTAACAGTTCCATTATTCAGGGGATCGCGGAATATACAGGGGTTGCCGAATCCATAGGAAAGAAGGATTTATATTCTACTCACCCAGTATCATTCAAGTTTAAAACACCTTATCTGTACTGGTCGAGGACCAATAACTGAAGAGGACCAATTACAAAAGATCTGGTTTTATTTATTAAAATCCTTCTGATCATGTTTATCAATCGTACATTTTGTTGCATTTGAACAATTTCGTGAATGCTGCAATTTTGAATTGTTTCTGGTAAGTATTTATAAAAATACAGCAGTTAATAACTTTTGTTTACATGTGTTCTGTCAAACTTAGCTGGGAATTTCTGTTTACTAGCGCACATGCGCACAAAATCAACATGTGGGAGGTCCCGCATAGGGTCCAGTATTTCCATGTAAGGAATGTAGCAGCTAACGGCCAGTTATTCGCATAATTATCAATTTTACCCATTTCATATGTTGCTTGGCAAATCCGCAATTTCAATCTGGTATAAGCGCCCATTAAATTATATGCAAAACATCTAATATGGCGAAAACTATTTGTTTATATATGCTCATTGTTGCGATATAAGGGGAATAATTATATTTGTCAAAAATAAATTAGTTTGCAAGTCAAACCATATAACATTACAAAAGTAACATGTGTACATTTTCTTGCGAATTTATAAAAAAATATTATATTTGGTTATTGGTCCTCTATTTGGCAAATTTTGCGTAATTTAGTGCCCCCCAGTCGGGCCTCACTAAAATGTTGATTTAATTCATAACATCCGGTAAGTTAGTGCAATCGAAAGAAGTAATACTCTTAGACCTTGATTCAGTTGCAGTTTCATTTTATAAAAATGCTTATTAAGAACACCAGATATATTAATGTGGTATTTTCCTTCAGTTATTGGTCCTCGACCAGTAATGTGTGAACTACATGTTGTAAAAACACATCAATATGGCAATGGTACACTTCTTTTTAAATTGTTACGCTTCGGCACTGGCATACTTCAACAGTATTTAGTCTTATCAATAAGCCGCGTTATGTATTTTTCACTCATTAGCCGTAAAATATCAGCTTGCCTGAATTCACTTTGAACATGTTGATCCGACATTAGTCTTACTGAATATTACATGTAAAAAGATATTTAACATTATTTTGATGTCCTGTTCAGAGTCTTGGCAGTATGGGGCCAAAAAGAAACAGGTGCAACACTAGTGACCCTGCACGTTAGATTCATGTCTTTCACTACTTATGGAATTATGAATATCAAAAATGAATTACTGGTAAATGGTTCAAGTTCTATATTACCTGGCAACATTTGTCTTGCGCTTTTTCAGCATGGGTGCAAGAACTGTGGATTTTTGTTCTGCACAAGTTGCCTGCCTAACAAACTGCCTATTTCCAAGATGAATGATGAAAAACACAGAGTGTGCATGAAGTGCTATAACATACTTACTGGGTAAGAATGCCGCCTCAGCAGTTTGTGATTTAACTGTAAAGAAATTTGCCAATGAAAATTCATTCTGCTGTTTTAATCAAGAAATAAACCATTCGTGCAATAGATCCAAAAGGCATATTATGTATTTAATCTTGAAAACTGTCAATTTATAAGGCAATTATCTTGTTTTACATGTGATGTAGTTACTTAGCATGAATCACTAAAATGTGATGAAGGTAAAATAATATTTTATCACTATAATGGATATATGTTGCTTTTTACATTGCAGGAAAGTGAAACCTAAAGTGGAAGATCCATCTAAATATTCACCACCAGAAAACTACAAAAAGTAAGTCTCTTACATGGTAAAATTCATGTAATTCTTTCTTGAGTGTGGTTACATCTCTGTAAACATTGCACACTGTCATTTGAATGACTTCATAATACTAATAGTATAATCTTTTATTGAAAATGATGATTAATACAATTTTTAGTTTTAAATATTTTTTATGCGGGAGGCATATAGTGATTGTCCTGTCCGTCCTTCCGTCTGTCCATGACAAGGTAAAGTAGATTTTACCGATTGGTCTAGCACCAACACTGCTTACTACAACACATGGATATTTACAAAGTTGTTATTTATGACTGTTCCCAAGCCACCCATATCACCCAACCTCACTTTGACCTTAATTTGCACTAATAATAAATCAAATAGGTTAATAGGCTGTTTCTTTGTTAACTAGATTTTACCATTTTGTCTAGCTCCAGCACCGCTTGCTACAACACTTGGATACTTACACAGTTGTTGCTTACGGCCATCCCCAATCCACCCATATCACCCAACCTCACTTTGACCTTGACCTAATTTGGACTTACAATAATTTAAAAGTGCCATTTCTTGGTTAACTAGATTTTACCGTTTTGTCTAGCACCAACACCGCTTACCACAACGCTTGGATATTTACACAGTTGTTACTTATTACCGTTCCCAATCCACCCATATCAACCAACCTCACTTTGACCTTGACCTAATTTGGACTAAGAAATGGGCTGTCCAGCTGCACCGGGGGCATGTGTGTTTATCAAGCACACAATCTTGTTTACAATTAATTTTGCTAGGGCCGTTGGGGACAAACTATGTATTTGATCATGATGATTGAAAGTTGTATGTTGAATATTAGCAATCCTTGTGTTTTCTTGTTCAAATTGTTCTTGTACATGTACTGATGATTGTATTGAATTTTATTCAAAAGATGCACATGTATCTGCCAAGCTCAGTCTCTATTACATACATTTTTTAAAGGCTAGCTTTGATCATTATACAAATTCTAGACAGTCAGACAAAATCAAGTTTTACTATTACATTTACCGAAAAATAATAAAAAATATAATTACCAACTAAATATCATGATACAGATTCTGAACTTCTAGTTTTATTCAGTATTATATGTTCTCTCTCTCATATAATGCCAGCTATAGTTTGCCTTGCAAAATAACATATCAAGTATTTTGATAGAGATTTTCTCATATTTTGGAAGAGATTTTGTCTCATTTAGACACTTTAATGTTTAAAACCCTCATGGGTAAATGGTGTTGACAAAACGTGTGTTAATTAATAGGAGAGTTGCGGCCCTTAAAGAGAAGGAATCTGGGCATACGACCCCACCCTCCCATATGACCAAGCCCCAGGGTGGGGCTATGGCCCGACCCCCAGGGATTTCAAAGGCAGACTGGGACATCCAACAGAGGCTCGAGAAATTGAAGGAAAAAACACCGGCTGAAGGTTGGCATGATTATTATTCGCCGTTTGAAAAACGTGACATATTATTGGAACGCCCATGGTGGCCAGTTGGGCGGGCGGGTGGGTGTTCGTTTGGAAAACTTTGTCCGGAGCATAACTTTGTCCAGCATGGATGGATTTTTAAATAACATGGCAGAAGTGACCAGCAAGTACCAGGTCTTTACGTCCAAGGTCAAGTCACAATTCAAGGTCAAAGGTCAAATTTAACAAATCAATCCTTAACACTTTTTCCACAGCATATTTTAGTCCTGTATGGATGGATTTTCAATAAACTTTGCAGAAGTGACAAGCATGGTGAGTCGAAGTGTCGCGCATGAACCAGGTCACTAGGTCCAAGGTCAAGGTCACAATTCAAGGTGATAGGTCAAATTTAAAAAATCAATACTTAACACTTTTCGGAGCATATCTTTGTCCAGTATGGATGGATTTTCAAAAAACTTGGCAGAAGTGACAAGCATGGTGAGACAGAGTGTCGCACGCAAGAACCAAATCCCAAGATCAACATGACAATTCAAGGTCAAAGATCAAATTTAAGAATCAATCCTTAACACTTTGTCCAGAGCACATCTTTGTCCAGCATGGATGGATTTTCAAATAACTTGGCAATAGTAAAAAGCATGGTGAGGCAGTGTGTCACTCGCAAGAACCAGTACCCTAGGTCCAAGGTCAAGGTCACAGGTCAAATATAAGAATTCAATCATTCACATTGTCTGAAGCATATCTTTGTCTGGCATGGATGGTTTTATTTTTGTCGTCTTTATTATAGATTTAAGAATATAATATATGAAAAAGTTTTCATACCTCAACTCATCACACACAGAGATGCTTTGGAGATGAATTAATTGCACAAATACCATGACCCTACCTCTATTTTTGGGAATTGGCCGCAAAAAATAAACCAGTCAAATTCCCTTGGGTCAGCCCAGGGAAAATATTGATAGGTGCATAAGTTACTAAGCCCTCAATTTACCGTAGGGCTCACTTGCAGAATAAGTCTTTGGCTACAAATTTTACCATTAGGCTAAAGAAATTTCCATTTGGTTGTAACTTGTTTTCCATTATACCTCATAAAATATCCAATATGAGTTGGAATTCAGCGTACAACATTAAATATTGGCTGAACAAATGTTTAAGCCAGGGTGAGCCCTGCTAAATTCAAATGATAATGCTGGTGCTTTCCTGTCTAGCATGTGTTTATTTAACTATAACTGGTAAGCATTCAAATTACTGGATAAGCATTTATATTTACATTACCTCAGTATGCTTGTGAGTACAAATTTGAATGCTTGGGACAAAGAAATAGCAGCGTATCTAAATTTTGTACGAAATTGGATAGAAAAGTTAACCAAGAAATGAACATAATTGATTAAGACAATTTTCAGTTACCTGACATTTAACAATGTGATGAACAGCAAAGGCACTTACTCACAATGTCATATTAGTACAAATGTCTAATGTTTACCATGTCTAGAGCAGATTAGCCTGTTTCATTTGATTGAATATTATGATATGAACATGTGAATGTATCCAATGAACATTGAAAATTTAACAACTAATATCAGGCAAAACATGATCAAGGTTGGTCTGTAAGTTTGATGATCTATATTTTCCCTCACAGTTGCTGCTGCCAAGACCAGTGAGACTGATATAGCAGACAGACTTGCAAAGATGAAGGGCATGGACCCAACCAGATACAACAAACAGCCAGTATGTACATGTATATATGAAGAGCATCGTGGGAAAACCAGACTTAATGCATGTGCGTAAAGTGTCGTCACGGATTAGCCTGTGCAGTCCGCACAGGCTTATCCAGGACGGCACTTTCCGCTTTTATGGTATTTTCTGTTTCAAGAAAGTCTCTTCTAAACATAAATCCACTGTAGGCGGAAAGTGCTCTCCTGGATTAGCCTGTGCGGACTGCAGAGGCTAATCCGGGACGACACTACGCACATGCATTAAGACCGGTTTTCTCACGATGCGCCTCATATAGACTGCAAAATTTGCAGCTTAGCTAAGCAAACCCAAATTTTACGCTATTTCTCAAGCCTGCCTGTACAGAACTGAGGATCTCAGCCAATCCAGCTGAACCTTTACCAATACATGGGATTAGGGACTTGTGCAAATTTTGATCAGGATGGGGCGGAAATACTAAGTTACTGCTAACAAACTGCTGTTGGTCTCTCTAACATGTTTGGATACTGTAGAACTGGTTTTATTCGCATGGGTTTTATTTTTCGCTAATAATCACGATTTTATTTCCTCGCGAATTCAAAACCAGCGCGAATAAATATGTTTGTCTGAATGTTAAAAAATATGCTACTTTTACCTCATAATGTACCATATAGTAATAAGTCCAATTATGTTATAATTAGCAATTGATATCAACGGCATAGGTGTGGAAATGTATGAAAACAGCCTTTTGTTACTGCGCATTGTCATTTTTTCATGCTTATTTATAACAAAAACACTTGCATAAAAGCAATTATTGGCTTACTGGCAACTGACATGGTACTACTAGTAACCGCATGGTACAATTACGCTTATATGTTTCCTTCATGGTAGGATATCACTAGTAGCAAGCAATGTTAATTTTCCTTTTAGGACAATATACTTTAAGTATTAATTCGCGTCAGGACAATTGATGTGAATTTAAGAACATACGAATTAAAAACGAGAGATCATTTGGGGATAAAACGCGAAGAAGATAACACATCATGGATGTGATTATTGCCATAAATTTATTGAAGAACACGTCCTTGGCAACGAAATGTGTATGTTTAAGTTACTGTGAGGTTAAAAATATCAAATGGTAGAAAGTTTTAGATGGGGCATACGCTTCTCCCCCCCTCCCCCCCATGTGTTTAGTTAGTGAGTTACTTGACAACTCTAAAATGTGGCCAAAGTTAAGTTGTTGCGAGTGTTACAGTTACCGTTTGTATATTTCTGTGTTAAAGTAATGCCTGCATAGGTCCTTGATAAACTATCAGGTCAAGTTAGAATTGAAAATGTTGGGCATCTGTAAATAAACAATTGTCAAGGTTTGTTGTTTCTATAGCATGGTTATTAAACCTCTTGTGCGAATGATTTAATTTCTGCGCATCAGAATTTTAAACAGTTGTTTATTTACAAATAAACAATGATAAATTGAAAATTATTTCTTAAACATACTGAACTCCAGATGGGCATAAAAGTGTGTGTTTTTTGTAGTTATGTGTAAAACCATCACTATTTGTATAGAACAGGATCAAATACTGTCATAAACTTAATTATTTCCTTGAAAATTAGATGTTGAATAAGCTCACACTTTTCTTGAACTCGGTATTCCCGTTTTTATAAATACTGTGGCTTTCCCCGATACAAGCACCTGATTCAAGTATGCGCATGCTCGACTAACAAAACTTAACTGTCACGTGATTATCCTAAATATAAACAGCACTGTATTTAAATTACACGATGTAGACCCTATAGATTTTAGGACGATAAAAAGGAAGAAAACTATACACAATCATTGTTTCAGGTAAATAAAAACACATGTGGCTAATTTTTTAATGGGTTCTATACGATCATGTAAGAAAATCATGTATTTTTGCATTTTTTTTTTTAAATTTTCGATTGGACCATCTGGAGTTTAGTCCCTTTAAACTATAAGTTAAGCTCATAAGACTAAATAAACTAGTAATAAACTAAATAAACTAGTAGTAAACTAAATAAACTAAACTAGTAACTTCCCATCTCAGGTTTACCAGCCCCCTGACAGACGGACACAACAGGAGCAGATGAACGAACTTCTGGACGAAATTTCTAACGAGGTCGAGCTTGACTCCAGACTTCCCGACCCCGTTCTGGAAATTTCAGCTCGGCTGGCACGCTTGAAAGAGCCTATACCGAAACCAGAAGAAAAACCTGGACCAGGTGTGTAATTGTGTTTTCATGTGTAGTTGTTGAAAGACACCTGGTTTCTTACTTTCTCTTCAGAAAAAAAACGTATTTATAAAAATAGCAACAAAACCAAACAAAATGATGCAAACAACACAGAAAACCATGAAACGCATACTTTTTTATTATACACACAACAAGGAAACAAATAAATTACAAAAAACTGGCACATAAACAACGGATTAAAACAAATAGAGATGGACAACAAAAATTCCTGGTATTGTCTATGTTGAAGTTGCCCGAAAACCTTTTAATTAAATTTCTAATAAAAAACCACAAAAAACTACAAACCAAAACAACACACAAGATCATGAAACAGTCTTATGCACACCGAGACCTCTACACACTACTAGGACCAAACAAATAGAAAAATAAAAAAATAATATGTCGACTATCTTCTTCAGATGACAACAACTTGAATAAGCCCTCAGTGAAGGATTCCCAGTCGTTCTCCCAGAACATCGAGTCGACCACGGGGAAGACGGCGCCCGGAGCCGAGCCCGGTACCCAGCCTAAGGTGCCAGGAGTGGGAACCAGTGGACAGCAGGAAGCAGGGGAGGAAGTGAGCCCCGAGGAGCTGAGACTGATTTTAAACAAAGCTGCTCAGGTATTATTAGTCCTTGTTGTTGATTTTGTTTATTAAACATTTAGGAGAACCTGTATTAGGAATGTCTTCTGAATCTTACAAATTTCAGCATTGCCTGAGGTGCAATGGTCTTAGGTGAAGACTGTATTTGACTAGTTCTATTTTACTCCCACCATAGATCTTTCCAGCTTTTGCCAGTTAAAATTTTACACTCCTACCAGCTATTGTTTAAGGATTAATTTCCATTCATTAAACTTCACAGACACTTCACAAGCTTTATCATGTGCTCATTTGTGTAAATGAGCTTAACCCTAGAACACATAATGTCCAAGTGCATTGATTGGATAAAACACTACATTGATTTGCATATGATTGACATTTGGGGAAAATGTTTATTACACTTATGTTAGCTGATGTTTCTGTCAATTACAACTGTACCTATACCTCACTTCGTTTTACCAAATACAGTAAACTCCGCTTGTAATGATATTGAGCGGGCCACTGGATTTAAATCGTTATATCCGAATATTGTTTCATCCGTAGATAGCCCACCAAGAGCATGAACATATAGGTTTAGAAAAGAGACGCAACACCATTCATTTTACATACATACATGTAATGTAGGACTAGATATAAAGAAAAACATCATGGAATGCAATCAATTTATGACAATTGAATAAACATTCAGGATAATTATCAAAAATCCTTCGTAATTGTCACAGCCTTTGTTCCACATATACAACGTTCGAATAATCATAGTGAGTACCCGTTACGTCACATATCAAATAAAAGTATATAAGATAAGTTTTAACGAACCAATTATAGGGACAGTCACTGACAATGCCAATTTTAATTGATTACTACAACAGTAATTATTTAATCTAGCAGTCCTGTATAACTGTTTGCCTGAATCAGTGTTTTTCACAACTCGCCCAGACTCTAAATATCGTAACAAAAGGGGAACATTTGCGCCTGGGCCATGAAAACAACATCGTTACATCCTAAACTTAGTTAGATCCGATATCGTTACAACCGATGGTTTATCAATTGAAATATATAGTGATCTGGCGGGGACCTTGGACTCAGCATCGTTATAGACGATATATCGCTATAAGCAATATCATTACAAGTGGAGTTTACTGTATACCCCCACCTGGGCTTAGAAATAGCAACTCGTGTTTTCTGAGAAATCCGTATTAGCTAAATATAGGTAGGCACTTATTCAAATGTATTTAAAAAATCGATGAGCGCTTGATTATTTTCCAATAATAAACTTTTGTTAACTATGTACGACTTGTTTGATCTTTGAATTACAGTTTATTTGTTTTGTATAATGAAAACAATACATAGGCATGTTGAGGGGTATAGTAAATATTGCCGTCTTGAAAAGTAATGTCAACCTTGGCCTTTGGAATGCAATGTTTACTATACCCCTCAACTGCCTATGATATTTGTGGCACGTCGTGGGAAAACCAGACTTAATGCATGTGCGTAAAGTGTCGTCCCGGATTAATCCAGGACGGCACTTTCCGCTTTAATGGTATTTTCTGTTTCAAGGAAGTCTCTTCTAAACATAAATCCACTGTAGGCGGAAAGTACCATCCCGGATTAGCCTGTGCGGACTGCACAGGCTAATCCGGGACGACACTTTACGCACATGCATTAAGACCGGTTTTCCCACGACGCGCCTCATTTATATGTTGTGGTTGTTCTTATTCAGGAGCTGGAGCAGGATGCCCAGAAGGCATTGAAGGGTCTAGAGGAGGACAAGGAGATCATGAAGAAACTGCAGGAGGTCAAGGAACGACGCAAACAGAGCTCCACAGACGTGAACAAAGGTAAGGCTGAAGTCACTGATTTAAACCTCTTCAGTTGACATTACGCTATGTGACTTTAAGATTTATAACCACTCCTACTTAGGTCAAACCCCAACAGACATCTTTGACATTATAGGACAGGCTTTTTTAAGGGCAAATCTCCTGGTTAAAAAGTATAAATTTTTCCTCTATTTTTAGCTTAAACTGCCCATCAAAATGTAAGCTTTATTTTGATTAAAACTTGTTGAAAATCGGAATCAAATTGACTAAGATAGAGGAATTTTCATAAACAATCCCTGCAATTTCATCAAACCAAGTTTTTGCTTAATCTAAGTTATCATTTGTAGCAAAACAGATCAATAATGTTTTGTAACAAAGTAACATATAAAAATGTCATAAAGCTTTTCTAAAAAGAAAAAAATCCCTTTTCGCCATAAAATTCCCCATCTGAAGGCCCCCGCCACCTTTCCCCCAAATGTGAAAAGAACACTGTATCAATGTTTTTATAAAACTTCTCCGTAAAACAAGTACTAGCTTTAATGGCTACATCAATTGTCAATCAAATCTTGTCATATGGTCAATTGGTTATTCTTTTGCTAGAAACTTTGAGGTTCCACAGATGTGAACAAAAGTGAGACTGAAGTGGTTGATTTAAAATCTGCCGGTGCTGGAATTAATAAATATCATTCAATTCATTAAACAGCTTTTGTAAGTGAACTTCTGCTTATGATTATAGAGTCGGTGAAATAAATGAAGGTTCATGTTTAATTTCAAACTCTTTCTAGATAACGTAATGGATTCTGAAAGTGACAATGACAATGAAGATGACGACGAAGAGAATGAGGTCAAACTAGCTGCAGACTATATCAGACAAGCGATGGAGGAGAACAAATTAGACGAAGCTGCTGCTAAGGCTGGGGTCAACCTAAGTGACGGCAGTGCAGATAAGAAGGAGAGGTCAGGCAGTACACGACAAGAAAAAAAGAAAATGAACACAGATGAAGAGGTAAGCTTCGGATTAATGCAAATTTGGCTGTTGTCAGTCTGTGTTGCTTTATTGTTTAAGCAGTAATGAACTGTCTCCTATATGGAATTCATAAAAAATACAGGTAAAATATTGCAGTGCAGTGATATTTTTGGTATATTGTCCAAAAAAATTAATTTATTTATGTGCATCCTCGTGACTCACTCTTCCTGAGAAAATAATGCAAATGTATGCAAAAATTATCATTGAAATAAAATTTATCGCATGCTTTACCTTGGTTTCTGTGTTATACAGCCATTACGAATATTTTTATCTTACACATATGTAAGATAACATTTGGAGCATTTTCATTGGATACATATTCTTTGACTGACCAAGCGCATAACCTAATTTGGTCAAATGACATCGTCTACATGAAATGACGTCACGTCAGTACACAACTTTTATTAGGATTTATCAACTTTTGGTAAAATTATAATGTTTTTGTTTTTTTAAAGCATGCAGTAAAAAAGATTTGACACTCGTTGTCATTTCATACCATATTTTATTTAACTCGTCCAGGAAATTTGTAAGTCAGCTTGCCATAGGCTCGCTTACTAACAAAATTCCTGAACTCATTTAATAAAATATGGTATGAAATGACAACTCGTGTCAGATCCTATATATGTTACAAAGTGTAAATCATAAACAAAATAATCTAATTTGCCCCAATATGATATCTTATTTTACTTAATGATGATTACGCCACAATATTCACTCTGGGTTATTAAGAAGCCTTTGAATTTGACAGATCAGTATGTTACTCAGAATGAACACCCTTTAGCTTGCCAAAAAGCATTGATTTGATATATGAGCATCCCAAACACCCATATGTTTCATTTGAAACTCATTATTAGCAGTGGTGTAATGGATATCAGTGGTCAAAACTAGCACAAGCCCATAAGGCCTGCACTGGTAAAATCTGATTATCAGTGGTCAAAACTAGCACAAGCCCATAAGGCCTGCACTGGTAAAATCTGATTATCAGTGGTCAAAACTAGCACAAGCCCCTAAGGCCTGCAGTGGTAAAATCTGATTATCAGTGGTCAAAACTAGCACAAGCCCATAAGGCCTGCACTGGTAAAATCTGATTGTCAGTGGTCAAAACTAGCACCCAAAGCCCATAAGGCCTGCATTGGTAAAATCTGATTCTCAGTGGTCAAAACTAGCACAAGCCCATAAGGCCTGCACTGGTAAAATCTAAACAGGGCTTGCTCAGATTCTCAGTTGTATATAGGCCAGCTTGAAAAATGTTCTTGTTCTCAAGTAATAGCCTGTTCATCTGTATTCTCGCAGCACTTTACCTTTTAACAAACATTTTAAGCAAAAGCAACAAACCAAACATTAACAAAGAAATAAATTCAAAATTTTGTGGGATTGAAACCTTT
The DNA here is from genome assembly GCA_027627225.1 of Congeria kusceri. Taxonomy (NCBI): domain Eukaryota; kingdom Metazoa; phylum Mollusca; class Bivalvia; order Myida; family Dreissenidae; genus Congeria; species Congeria kusceri. Next base: position 71,131,468 of record CM051028.1, on the reverse strand, counting down.
TTGAAATATTTGCAAAACAAAAGAATGTCTGTCTTCATATTAACTTCAGCAGACGCAAGTGTAAACATAGACCCTCTAATGTCTATTGTTTGTCTGCAAGCTGATACGAAAGTTGTTAAGATTTATGATTTAACATCATATTTCTTGATTGTTTCCAAATGAAATCGTGAATAACATATTATTTTCTGAAAGAAAACGAGAATTATGTTTGATGGTGACAGTAAGGCATTACATTTAAAAGATAAACAGTTACCGTGGAAATAGAGATGCCGCGAGAATACAGATGCCAACTATAGTCTAAGAATTTGGGCTTGTTTGGCTAAACTGCTATTTTTGATGACTGGGATTAGGTGTCTGCCTCGCGATCAGGTGATTGCGAGTTTCATCTCTTCCAGGGAGTATTCAAGTGATCTATGCAAGCGTCAAAAGTACTGTTTCTGCTGAGTAACAGACTCAAAAGTGTCAATTACCCCATTGGAAAAAAACTGTTGGGCTTTCATGGGCCATTATAGGTTACGGATAGATGCTAAATTATCAGCAACAAGACACATTTATAGAAGTAACTACCAGTGAAATAAAATACAATGTATGTAACACAAGTAAAAGTGATGATATGTATTGTTTACAATAGTTTTTTGTCACCTGAAAAGGCGACATATAGGGGTTACTTATGGCAGCGGCGTTGTTGGTTGGGGGCAGCAGCGTCCCCTTAAGTTTGTGCAGAAAATAACTTGAAAAGTTTTTGTGCAGTCATTATGAAACTTTAGGGAAGTGTTAGTTGGCATAAAAGGAAGGTAAGTTTGATTTTCTGCATATTTGCTTTTATCATACTTGTTGTGCCCCTTTAAAATAAAAAAAGTTCAAATAAGGCTTGTGCAGACAATAACCTAAGTTTTTGTGCAATCATTATGAAACTTTAGGAAAGTGTTAGTAGACAACAAAGGTAGGTTTAGTTCGATTTTCAGCATAATTGCTCTTATCGTACTTGAGTTATGCCCATTAAAAGTAAAGTACAAATAAGTCCTGTGCAGAAAATAACTTGACAAGTTTCTGTGCAATCATTATGAAACTTTAAGGAAGTGTTAGTAGGCATAAAAGGAAGGTTAAGTTTAATTTTCTGCATTATTGCTCTTAACGTACTTGAGTTATGCCCCTTTTAAAAAAATTGTTCAAATAAGTCTTGTGGAGACAATAACTTCAGAATTTTTTGTGCAATCATGATGACACTGTAGGGAAGTGATAGTACGCATAAAAGGAAGGTTAAGTTTGGTTTTCGGAATAATTGCTCTTATTGTACTTAAGTTAGGTCCCGTCAGGCGACACATCCGACTCACTGAGTTCTACTTGTATATTTTTTATAGTATTTTGTTTGATTTGTATCGTAAAATCAAGTGTATTACTTTTAGGTGTATGACCCAGATGAGCTTCCATACTGCTCCATATGTACCAACGATGCCAAGCTGAGGTGCCTCGGCTGTGACTATGACCTGTTCTGCCGGCAATGCTTTAAGCAAGTTGAACATTGGTATCTTTGTGTCGGGACTAACTTTTGTCATCTTTGTATGTTTTTATAAGTCCAGGGCCAGTATTCACAAAAAAAAACCTAAGGGAAATATTAACTTAAGTTGTTCTGAAGTCAATTTTTTTACGCTGATTTGTGTTCTCAAAATGGTTAATTATGAAATATCTTAACAATATTTACTAGTTTGAAACATTTTAAGCCGGGCCGGCTAGCTCAGTTGGTAGAGCGCTGGACTACAAATCCGAGGATCGCGGGTTCGTTTGCCAGCCCGGCCACATAACTTGTGTGGGGATTGGTCATGAAATTATTGCTACGGCCATTCTCCCCGTACCTCTGATTCAAGTAGGGCAGTAGTCAGTTACTGGCATAAGTATGTGCATTTAGTACAGGTAAACCAGCCTATTCAGGAAAAGTGTGAGTAGGTTAACTGAGCGCCGTTATATGACTGAAATACTGTTGAATACGGCGAAAAATCCAAACAAACAAACAAACAATACATTTTAATGTAAAAAGACATGAAACAGCCACAGAATTAAGGAATTTGATAAATTAAATTTTTTTTTTTAAGTTTTCCATAAGGAGCTTTGGGAATATGGACCCAGGGCCTGGCGCCTGAATTCCGAATTATAGCCGTAAAACATCTATTTATAACGAGAACCCAATTTTAGAAGCCAAATTTGACGAAACAACTGAACACAATTTGCTGAAAACAACTGAAAACAATTTGCTACAGTGTAGTTCAGGCCCCAAAAAATAGTGTGTTTCGGACAACGGTTTCAAAAAAGTTAGGTAGGGACGGGATTGAGTTATTTTTTTGGTAATTTTTTTTTTTAAATACATGTTTCGTTCAAACACATTAAAAATTATCTAAAATCTAACAAATACAGATTTCACAGAAAACAATCATCTTAAAAACTTTAGGGTCGGGGGTTTCGCTAGGTAGGGTCGGGTTGCCGAAACACAGAAATGATTTATTTTGGCCTTATAATCAATTGATGTATTGCTTGATTTTCCCCGAAGAAAAAGCTGCTGACCAACGTTGCATATTTCATTTTGCAGGGAAGCACACAAGATTATTGGGATGCCTGGACACAAAGCCATAGATTACATTCCACCAAAGAATGCAACTTGATGGAAGATTCTCGAGTTACACAATAAGCTATAGCTAGTGATACAAGAAACTTTAGTGCTCACAAACACAAGGACCGTGTATAAATAGGACATGTAGATATGCACATATGCACATTGATTGGTCGATTTGCAAGTTCCAAGTGTTTATACATTTGGAGATAACAGTGCTAATGACAAGGATACAGTGGGTTTAAAACTGATTCACAGAGCGAGGTGGGTAATATGTCTTTTCAAATAGATATGCACATACAAACATTGATTGGTCGATTTGCAAGTTCCATGTGTTTATAGGTGTGGAGATTTCACAGTGTTAATGACAAGGATATAAGGGCTTGAAAACAGATTTAAACAGAAGTGGGTACATGTTTTTTTTTAAACCTGTTCATTCCCTTTTCTTGCCTGTGAGGAGTAATCCTCTTCTCTGCTGGCATAGAGCATTAAGACGCTTCCTTTCGCTTTTTACTTGCGGTAGTGTGGAAACTTAAGTGGCATTTGTATTACATGTATATTACATACGCTTTTGTCAACCAATGATTATCAACAGTTACTTTATGTTGCGCTGATACAGCTGGAAGTTGTTGATCTGTATGCCAGTGGTCAGTTAGTTGTGTTTTATTCGGGCCAACAAAAAAATGTGTGTGTTCAGGCAACGGTCTCAAAATAGTAAGGTAGTGTCTGGTTTGAGTTGGTTTTTTTTTTATAACTTTGTAAAATCCACTTTTCGGTTTAAAAACATTGAAAATTATCTCAAATCTGACAAATCCGAATTTCACGGAAAACAGGCTGGGCGTGGGGGGGTTGCTATGTAGGGTCAGGATTTTTTTTCGCCTCATAACTTGCGAAAATAACATATACATTAATGCATCTTTCAGTCATTAGGAACAAAAAAAAAATATATTCAAATGTACGAGCATTTAGCCTTCTGTAAAAATTCCTTCTTTCAGAAATGTGTAGTAAACAGGGATTATGCTAAGAATTTGCTAATCATTTGTGGGCAAGTGACTTTACCTATTAATAACTTATTGCCCAACAGAAATTCGCTTTATGGTACTTTTGGACACATCTTGAATGTTTGTTGCAACATTGCATAAAAAAGAATATTTGAATTAACTTGCATAATTATTTATTATGCAATGGTACATTAAACACATGTCATATAAAGACATATATCACTATTACCAGTTCAGAAATATTATGTTAAAGGAAACGGAAACTTGTAATGGAATCAAAAATCGCTTTCTTGGGTGGAAACCTTTTTAGGCTTTTAGCTCACCTGAGCACAAACATGCTCATGGTGAGCTTTTGTGATCGCCGTTTGTCAGTCGTCCGTTGTGCGTCAACATTACCTTGTGAACACTCTGGAGGCCACATTTATTGCCCAATCTTCATGAAACTTGCTCAGAACATGTGTCACAATGATATCTCAGACGAGTTCGAAAGTGGGTCATTTTGGGTCAAAAACTAGGTCAGTAGGTCAAATTGAAGAAAAAGCTTGTGAACACTCTAGAAGTCACATTTTTTGCCCAATCCACATGAAACTTGCTCAGATAATTTGTTCTTATGATATCTCAGCCGAGTTTGAAAATGGTTCAGCTCTTTTAAAAAACATGGCCGCCAGGGGCGGGGCAGTTTTCCTTATATGGCTATCAGGGGTTTCACTGGCCCAAAAAAAGTTGTCGCCACCAAAATTCGCCACTTTTAGAAAGTTGGAGCCACTTTTAGAAAGTTGGAGCCACTTTAGAGACAAAAAGAGTCATTGACCTACGTCACAATATACATGTACTTACACAAAAGTCATTTATTACTTATTGTCCTTTTCTGTTATTTTTATGATTATACATTCTGTCAAATTCTATGGTATAAAATTCTATAGTATATAGTATAATGAACAAAAAGTCACTTCATTATATATTTTTATTTTCATAATCATAAATAACATTTATTTTCACATGACAAAATGAAATAACCAACATGACTAAAATAAATCACCAAATATGATATGCCATCAACGAAAAGTTCAATGTTTAAAAATATATATTTATTAAACATTGCGTCTATTAAACATAGTGTTTCTTTGTTGTCTTAGAAATTAAATACTTGTATCACACTTCTGCCAATCTACTGAAAAAACGGTACAAACAAAGTTACAAAGTTACCCCTGAAAAATGTAATATCCTGACATACTAATATCCTTACATTTGGTACATTTGTTACTAGATTTTGGACACTGAGTCTGCACTAAATACAGCACAAATAAATACAATAGCAAATCCAAAATAAATACAATAGCAATTTCATTTATACTTAAAACAAAACAGAAATCGTTGCTATAATACATACCCTTTGTCCTCAAGTGCTTTGTGATAGACTCTTTTTTGAGAACATTGCAACCAGATGTAAAGGAATTCTTGAACTGACTTTTTACACAATAGTCACAAAACATAGACTTGGTTTTTGCATCATACGAAATGAATGGATATTCAGACTTCCAGCTGTCATTAAATTTTCGTTTAGCTACAGAATTGTCAGGTTTTTGCATTTTGGAAGGTGTCTCAAGTTTGTCATTCATGTCAGTGTCTAAAACACGCTTTCGAGGATTAAAGAAATCATGTGAAACCATGATTGCAAGTGAATAAACAATCATTTTCTGTCATATATGTAAGCTGTCGACCAAACTGTTAAAATTAGCACATTCCTTAACAAGCGTGTAAAAAACCATACACTTACCATGATGCCGATTAAAGAAATTTCGGTACTAATTATTCGTCTTTGTCCTATAATCTCACTAATTGATTTTTCAAGATCATATGTCGGCGTAATCACCATCCGTTAATCCGCTAATTACCCCCCACCCCCCCAATAAAGTTGTCAATTGCTTTACAAACATCATGCCACAATAACACGGTTCAGTGACTCCATTTATGCACTCTGACCTGTGGGTCGCTTATGTTATCAAAAATCAATACTGTAAATAGACAGACGCTGGCCGCTTACGTCTGGCTCGCAGTACATTCTTGTATTCTTTTGAAATTTTGTCGCCACTTTCGCAAATTTGTCGCATTTGGCGACAGTGTCGATCGACAGGGAAACCCCTGGCTATAGAAAAAGCACTCTTAATTCACATTTTTTGCCCAATCAGCATGAAACATGCTCAGAACATTTGTTTTTATGATATCTCAGCCGAGTTCGAAAATGGTTCTGCTCCGTTGAAAACATTTGGGCAGTTTTCTTTATATGGCTATATTGAAAACATTAAAATGCTTGTGAACTCTCTAGAGGCCACATTTATTGCCCAATCTTCATGAAATTTGCCCAGAACACTTGTTCTTATGATATCTATTTCGGCGAGTTCGAAACTGTGTCATGTGGGGTCAAAAACTAGGTCACTAGGTCAAATTGAATAAAAAGCTTGTGAACACACTAGAAGTCATATTTTTTACCCAATCTTCTTGAAACTTGCTCAGATCATTTGTTTCGATAATATCTGTGATGAGTTGAAACTGGGTCACTTGGGGCCCAATTCGGCCCCCAAAATGGCATAAAAAAGGCCTGCATCATGAAACTTGCTCAGGACATTTGTCCCATTGATATCTCAAACGAGTTCGAAACGTGGTGTCAAAAACTAAGTCACCAGGCCAAATTGAAGAAAAATCTCTTGTGAACACTCTAGAGGCCACATTTATAGCTCAATCATCATGAAACTTGCTCAGAATATTTGTCCTAATGATATATCAGACGAGTTTCAAACTGGGTCATGTGGGGTCAAAAGCTAGGTCAATAGAGCAAATTTAACAAAAAAAAGCTTGTGAACATTCTAGAGACCACATTTATAGCCCAATCATCATGAAACTTGCTCAGAACATTTGTCCCGGTGATATCTCAGACGAGTTCGAAACTGGGTCATTGGGGTCAAAAACTAGGTCACCAGGGCAAATTGAAGAAAAGGCTGGTGAACGCTCTAGAAGTCACATTTTTTGCCCAATATTCTTAAAGAACTTGCTCAGAATATTTCTTTCAATGATATCTTGGACGAGTTTGTAACTAGGTCACATGGGATCACAAACTAGGTGAGCAGGCCAAATTGAAAAAAAAAGCTTGTGAACACTCAAGAGGCCACATTTTTAGCTGAATCTTCATGTAACTTGTGCTGAAAAGTTCCTAAGCCCCCTCAGGTGAGCAACCTAGGACCTTGTGGCCCTCTTGTTTACTTGTTCCCAGCAATTTTTACTAGTCACACGTGAGTGGGCATTCTCTTCATGTATCCATAGTACAATTATTTCAATATGGACTCGAAGTGTGTTCAATGCTTCACATCAAACGCAGTATTTCATATTTCAGTGTATCAATGCGTAATATTGCATCTGCTATTTAAGAAATAATTTTAATTTGGAATTTTATCGGCTCATAAGCAACAGTTTGGAATTCTGATGCATAGGAATCATATTACAAGGGCATTAGCCGAGTGGTTTAATAACTGTGCATCAGAAAGACAAAACAGTTGTTTATTTACAGATAAACAATGATAATGCGAAAATTATTTTGATTTTAACGTGACCTATTTTTTTAACAAATTTTGCTGTTACAGAATACCTATATTTTATAGTTTCGGAACTATTTTTGCTAGTTGTTTATTAAAATATTCATTTATCTAAATAACTATTTTAACGGGTGATTGGAAATGACATTTAGAAATTGACATTTTTGTTCACTATATAATAACTGTACAAAAGCTGCAAAAATCTTTCAATCTTAAGATTGCACTCCACTAATCCATTAATCACGTGAGTTCAGTGATTTTTTAGCATAATATTTAAAACAGTCTTCTAATCAGTCAATAAAAAGAGGATATTTGTTTGTTTTGGTGTGATAATGTGTAATATCATCATCAGAAGGGGAGGCAATTAATATTTTCACTAGTGCTGCCTAGCCTTTGTTTGACATTTTATTGGAAAATATCACGGGAATCATAATGTCATGACGTCAAAATAATGATGTCCATTCACAGTTTTGAGCCCGGAATAGATGACGGTCCGTTTCATTTACTGTGTTAAGTCGGGACCCAAAAAAAGTACTGTGAGTTATATAGGGATATATCTCACTGATATTTTTCTATACTTCACTACTTTGCATTAAATAAAATGTTGTTTTCTTGGGATGTCCAAGCAAGATTGGAAAAACAACTAATTGAACTCCACTGTACAGACCAGCAAGTTCTTTTTATGCCCCCAGCATCTTGACGCAGGAGGCATTAAGTGATCGTCCTGTCCGTCCTTCCGTCCGTGACAAGGTTAAGTAGATTTTACCGTTTCGTCTAGCACCAACACCGCTTACTACAACACTTTGATACTTACACAGTTGGTGCTTATGACCATTCCCTATCCACCCATATCACACAACCTCACCTTGACCTTGACCTAATTTGGACTGATACAATTCAAAAGTGCCATTTCTTGGTTAACTAGATTTTACTGTTTCGTCTAGCACCAGCACCGCTTACTACAACATTTAGATATTTACACAGTTGTAACTTATGACCGTTCCCAATCCACCCATATCACCCAACCTCACTTTGACCTTGATCGTAACCTAATTTGCACTTAGAATAATTCAAATGGGCTGTTTCTTGGCTAACTAGATTTTACCATTTCGTCTAGCACAAACATCCCTTGCTACAACACTTGGATGCTTGCATAGTTGTTGCTTATGACCATCACCAATCCTCCCATATCACCCAACTTTACTTTGACCATGACCTTGAACTAATTTGGACTTATAATAATTCAAAAGTGCCATATAAAAGTGCAATTTCTTGGTTAACTAGATTTTACCGTTTCGTCTATACCTTGACCTAATTTGGACTAAGAAATGGGCTACCCAGCACCAACCGGGGGCATGTGTGTTTATCAAACACAAAATCTTGTTTTAGCTGTGGGTATTTCAAGTGCTTTATTCTGCTGCATCTCTTTAGGTAAATATAACTAATGTTTTAGTCAGTTGTTTTTCATGTAGTGGATAAATATAGATATCGCGTAATGCTATATTGATAATAAGTTGCTTAGAAGGTTGTGATTCCTTTAAGTGGTAGGAATTTCTGCTGAGATGTTTTTGTATTGGCTCGTTTAAGTCTATGTAAAGAATCATAGTTTCCTTTATTACAGATACGTCTATGTTTGTAATTGTTGATATTTTACTTTATTTGAATATTATGCGTTTTCTTTGCGTTTGTTCAAATATTTAATAAATGAGAAACTCATATATATAAATTCATTCATTCATTCAACATTATCATGTAGTTTTGACAGCCTTGGACTATTGTGGCATTTTCATGCATGTGTCCGGGGAAGAACCAGTACATGGTATGAGCAAAATCATATTTGATGTTACACAGTGGGACTTTGGCTTTAATCACAATCAGGCCAAAATAATGAGCTAAAAAATAGACTAATGTTTGCACATATGTCAATCATGTTTAAAATAATTGAATGAATTCTCGAACCATTGTGCTTGATTATCACCTGACTGTAAACCTAGTATTCGGTATGATATTTTCTGTTTAAAAATTGACAGGTAAGTGTTGGTTATTGTTGTAATAACCAATGGTTTGGAGTTCTAATGCGTAGGAACTATCGCCTTCATGGTTTGATAACAAGCATCGGAACGACAATAGAAATATCGGAATGGAAATATAATATTTGAACAGTTGCAAAATGTATGATTGTTCATGAAATTCACGTACAAAAATTACTTGATGCGTCACCATTTCATTTCGGTTAGATGGCCAGAATATGAAGTAAGTCGCAAAATTCTTGCATATAAATTAGAACCTCACTCTTACTCCCGGCTGTCAATGCCCCCACCCCCATGCATGGTATCCAGACACATGCCCTCCCGGACACATGCCCTCCCGGACACATGCCCTCCCAGACATATGCCCTCCGATCAATTTTTAGTAGTTGGACATACTCTCTTCCAGGCATTTTCCACCCTCTCGTAAATATGCCACCCGGACTCTATCCCTCCAGCTATGTTTAAAACATGTTATAAATAATTCATTTTAAGAATTTGAAAAATAGTGCTAAAATTAACAAAATGATATAAACGCAAGAATATCTTTACCGAAACTTAAAAAAACAGACCATATTTGTCGAGCCTGCTTGCAGTCAACTCGACTTACTTGTCATAATTGTGGTTCAGTGTATTTGCGTGACTGTGTGCGTGCATCCATAGATCAGGCAATTTAAAAATAACTTGCCACGAATGTTCACCATGTGGAGACAGTGTGTCGCATGCAAGACCAGTGCCCCTAGCTCAAGGTCAAGGTCACACTTAGAGGTCAAAGGTCAAATATGGGTGTAATACAGCTTGTCCAGACTGTAACTTCATCATTCACCAGGGAATTTTAAAATAACTTTAAGCCATAGACCCTGTCTAGAGCATAATTTTGTCCAGCATGGAAGGAATAGACTAGTTGCAAAAACATAGATCGCTCCACCTTTCTGTTTGTCTAAGGTTGTTTAATATAAACCCATAATTGGTCAACTCAATCCTTGATATACAAGTAGCAACTAGTCAATTTCAAATAACTTGGCACAAGTGTTAAGCATAGTGAGACGATGTGTCACCTGCAAGAACCAGGTCCCTAGGTCCAAGGTCAGAGTCACACTTAAAGGTCAAACGTCAAATATAAGAGTTGAAGCCATTGACCCTGTCTTGAGCATAATTTAGTCCAGCGGGGAAGGAATTTCAAATAACTTGGCAGAAGTGCTAAACATTGTGAGATAGTGTGTGATGCACAAGAACCAGGTTCCTAGGTCCAAGGTCAAGGTCACACTTAAGGTCAAAGGTCGCATATAAGAATATAAGCCATAGACCCTGTCTGGAGCATAATTTTGTCTAGCAGGGAAGGATTTTCAAATAACTTGGCAGAAGGGCTAAGTGTTGCGAGACTCTGTGTCACGCGCAAGAACCAGGTCCCTAGGTCCAAGGTCACACTTAAAGGTCAAAGGTCAAATATAAGAATTTCAGCAATAGACCCTGTCCAGAGCATAATGTTGTCCAGCATGGAAGGATTTTTCAATAACTTGGCAGAAATGAGGTGGTGTGTTGCGGGCAAGAACCAGGTGCTATGGTCCAAGGTCAATGGTCAAAGGTCAAGTATATGTACATGTATGTATGTTAGATTCTTGTCCAGGCAATAACTTAGTCCTGCATTGAGGATTTTCAAATAACTTGGCAAAAGTGATAAACATTATAAGACAGTGTGTCGGGCGCAAGAACTAGGTCCAAGGTCAAGGTCACACAGGACATAGGTAAAATATAAGAATTAATACCATGGACTCTGTCTGGAGCATAATTTTGTCTGGCATGGAAGAATTTTAAAATTACTTGACAGAAGTGATAAGCATTATGTGACGGCATGTGGCGTGCAAAACCAGGTCTGTATCTCAAAGGTCAAGGTCACTACGTCTGTCTTGCACAAAAAGTAATGTAACTGACATTTGACAAATTTTACAAGAGAAGCAAAAAACTGATTTTTTTATATTCTATGTAAAAGTTTTTATTTTATATATTCTTCACACATTAACATAAGCCTATTAAGGAGCAGTTGTTATTGGTTTAAAGTTTAGTTCAAATAATTTTTTTTTTTTATATAATTGTTCAGTTACATGACTTTTTGTGCTGAAAATTTTTTAGTGTAAAAAGTCTTGTAAGTGCATAAACAAGTGTATTTTATTTGATATTTACAACATTTACACCTTTTGACAAGGTTTTTTTTAAAAAATATTTATCATCAATATTATTATAATTAATTAATTTCATCAATTTAATTTACTTCAATTAATTATTTGTGAGTTTTTCAGAACATTATTCTTCGTGCACAAAGCTGGTCACTAAGTGCACTTACCATACTTACCATACCATACTTACCATACTTTGTGCACCAACATTTTTGGCAAAATATTTGTGTGTGTGCAAAAGTCAGGATTTCCAGGTGGAATTCAATCCTAACATTCAAATATGTTGTGAGATATGGTTTACAGGATCTGAATATGAAAAAAAGTTTATTTCCTAGAAAATGTCAGTTACATGACTTTGCGCCAAGGTGACGAGAGTCTAATCAAGGTCAAATAATTGTCAAGAGCATAATATTGTCATACATGCAGGGATTTTCAGATAATTTGGCAGAAATGATAACCATCACCAGATGGTGTGTCGCATGCTAGGACCTGTCTTGTGATGTTACTGAATTACTTCCCTTTATTGATGAGTGTGCAAAGCATAATTCAATCAAAGCGCTGAAGGCACTGCAGTTGTTCGCTATTGAAAATGTCTGAAAATGTATTCCCTTTCAATTAATTAAGCATCTGGAGTAGCAAAACTGTCAAAAAAGTATATGAAAAAATTCTCAACCACTGCCGGGAATCGAACCCGGGTCCTTCAGAATGCGAGTCCGACATGCTGACCACTAATCTATTGCCGCTACGACTTTCCGCGATTAAAATTCTGCCTATTGTTGTGTCTGATATGATTAGTGTATCATGCATTGACTATATATGGAATGCTCTGTAAAAATCGACCGCTACTGCGAAATAATTGTTCTTTATTGTTATAATGATAGCCACGTAAATAATAAAATGAGTCGGCAATAACGAGATGAATAGGTAATTGTAAGATTTTTTCTATTTGGCTCGCCTCGTGACCCAAGATTTTCATTCATAAAAAATGAATAAAAACGGCACTTCTATTGCGTAGTCGAATGGCCTAAAGCTGTTAGGATCATAGTTCTGTGACTGTTCAGTTTTGGAATTGTGGTATCTTAAGTTGTTCTAAGAACATCTAAAAATGATAAAAGACATTTTGTTGATTTTTAACAAAATAATTTAAGATAGCAAGAGTAAGTGAAGCATACAAGAACCATAACTCATAATTGCCCGAAAGATTTAATTACTACCCTTTATTTATTTTTTTGTAAGGACTAAAACTATGGATTGGAAATTTGTGATACCTCAACTGACTTCACAGAATAAGAGAATACATTAGCAGAAAGTACAATATAAAATAACAATTCTCCTTTTGCAAAATATTTTGTATGCATATAGACAAATCGGCGCCATGTAGAACAGGCTGCATAGATTGGGGCATCCGTGTCTGTGGACATATTTCTAGATATGAGATTTATTTAAAGATTTTTAATGTTGATTTTGAGGAATTAAAAGTGTACAGTTTCATTTGAAAATAATCCATTACTACCAAATTAGTACATATTTGCAAATTTTCGGTTAAACATTCCCAAAAGATCAAGTTCTTATGAAAGGTCAAATACTGTGATTGCTACTCTATACTACTAGAATGATTACTAAATGTACATACTATGTTCATGTAGAATTATGTTATAATAGTTCTGGAAGTAGGTAGACAGGATGTTAGTAATATTCATTACAAAAAATATACAAAATTATGTATTTAGGCTTTACTGTGAAAATTTTCCATTCATTTAATTTCCTGCTTAAATTGGTGTCTTCATACTTTTTTCACAAAAAAATCAAATGCTGTATAGCACAAAATATCTGTAGTGCCAAATGCTGGCGTCTTAAAAAGTATTTTAATTTGGCAGTGTCAAAAATTGGTGTAAGTTTCATCAACCCTCAAATTAAAACTTTTACATTGCAATCAATGTACACGCACTTTTGTATAGGGTCGGCAGATCCGAGAACCAAGAAAAAAAAAACTGTTGCCTAACTTATAATCTCCTACAGTGTACTACAAATAACTTTATCTGCGACTTTAGAAGTGAGAAAACTACCTGACCGGGAGAAAATCGCTATCACACCTGTTCTCTCTAAGCTTGCCCAGGAAAAGTGTGAGTAGGTTATCTGACCGCCGTGATATGACCGAAATACTGTTAAAAACGGCAAAAAATCCTAACAAAACAAACAAACAAGTAATGATAATAATGGAGAGAACAGGTGTGAAAGTGATTTTCTCCTGGTCAGGAAGTTTTCTCACTTCTAAAGTCGCCATAAAGTTATTTGTAGTACATTGTAGGAGATAGTTAGGCAACAGTTTTTTTATTTCTTGGTTCTCGGATCCGCCGACCCTATATTTTCCAAAAAGATAAAAAAAAAAATTAATTTATAATGTAACCGATATCGTAAAAATGACATTGTGAAAGTGTTTATACCTGTTACACGGAATGCAAATTTAATATATTAATGTCATGGTTATCATGTATTGATTAAGTTAATGTTGTGTAATATGATTTTTGTATGTAATAAAGTATTAAGATTTTAATATCACTGCCCATTTCCATTTGTGAAATTCTAGTAATTAGTTTACTCAATTGTGTGTTGTTGTTGTTTTTTTTGTTTTTTTCCCTCCTCCAACCGGACTTTTCCAAAAATGTCGGAGAACCAAGAAATAAAAAAACTCTGGCCTTATGTAATCGTTCATCACTCTTCACAGTTCTGACAAGATAATTAATTTAAAAATACTGTTTTAAATAGTTTTCTAGTATACAATACATGTATGTTTAGTCTATGTTCCCATAAATAAAATTTTATTTTTATTTTTAATTGTGATTTTGAAAGAAATAAACTCATAACTATCACAAATTTTGATATTTTTATGGATTTTTTTTGCTGTGTATTTAATTACTTCTATTTTAATAGGATTCTTTTTTATATGCAGGTTTGTTTATGGCGGTATTTAGAATTGGGATGGGTGGCCAATTTTAATTGCACCTCCCCCTCTCCCCCCCAAAAAATCAAAGCATTGAACGCTGAAAGACTGCGGCTTGCCAAATAAAGTTAAAGGTCACGACAAGTTATTAATTATAGAATATTAACACATTTTCAAGTACGAAAACTAGTTTTTCATTGATAATGTTTCAAAATGCCATATTTTACAATTATGTTTTGCCATGTAATCGGTGATCTCCCCTGCTACGCGATACTGAAATAGGTGAAGCTGGGGAGGTCACTGTGCAATTGCCGTTCAAATGCAATACTTGCTTTCGATTTGCGGTACTAAAGACTCAGCCTATCGCCGCAGTCTAAAACAACAACAACTTGTACAGTATTCTTTAAGAAGTGCACAGACCAATTTTAAAATAGTCCTGAGCCCATATTCACAAAGCTCCTTAGGGAAAACTTAAGTAAATTCCTTCAATTCATAAAATTCCTTAAGTTTCTGGCAGTTTTATATATAGGTCTTTTCACATTAAAATGATTTAAACTAGTAAATATTGGTAAGATGTTTCATATTTTACCCTTTTGTAAAAAGAAATCAGTCGATTTCACATGGAAAAAATGATCTGAAATTTTCACTTAAGTACAACTTAAGTTAAGATCTGCTTTAGGAGCTTTGTGAATACCAGCCCTGGGTCCGTATTCACAAAGCTCCTTAGGAAAATCTTGTTTTTCTTAAGTGGAAATTTTCTTTGCGATTTTCTTTGTAATGTCAAATGATTTGTTTTTTTACAAAATGTTAAATTACAAAACATCTATGCAATATTTACAAATTAAAACATTTTAATATAAAATGACCTATGCGAGAAACTGCCACTGACTTAAGGAATTCCATGAATGTATGAAATTGACAGAAGTTTTCCCTAAGGAGCTTTGTGAATATGGGCACATGTCATCGAACCTTCCATAATTACGAACATTATTATACGAAGGGCAGATTTGAGTAAATTTTCAAAAATGTTATTACTGTTAACTTTGTATTGTGTTCTGCTTTGTATTTATTCAACATTAAAAAAGCTGAAAATGTTACAAACATAAACAGCATAATTATACAATAATGCGTATTATTTTTGGGCAAGAAATCTTGTAATGTATAAAAAGATCCAAATGATTAAAACAAGTATTAATCTGTCAACAGTTGTGTTTCAGAGAGAAATAGATCTTTCGATCTACTAGATTATTTATCCCGTGCATTTTACAAAGATTTACAAAAATCTTTTTAAGGTTGTGTGGGGAGATGAATTTCTAAATAGATTTTATTAGAGTTTATAACGATGTAAGATTGTAAAATGGACTTGTTCACAGATTTTCGTAGTTTTGAAAAATGTCATTTCATGTCTTAATTGCAAAAACTGAAAAAATTGGACTAACCAAAACAAATATAATACAACGAAAAAACAATAATGAAAAAACTTTCCCTCGCCAAGACTCAAACCTACGATTGCAACGATAACAAATCTTTCACGCTAACCACTCGGCCATTCTGACTGACATTCATAGTAGTGAACTTTTAACCCTTTGTATGTAATACACAGTAGTGTTATTTTGTTTGCTTATATATATAGTATTTTTGTTTTTGGGATCTGAGGCAAAAGTGTTGAAAACTGTCAATTTGCCAATCTGTGAAAAGGTGCCTTTAAGTTCCAAGTGCATTGAGTGACATGCATCACACCCACTCTGACTCATACAGGTAACTATATTGAGCTTGGATTAGTCTTATCTGTAAAACGTGAGCTCTGAAGTGTCAAGGTGATCTGCATGCTTTATGGTGTCTATCAGATAGAATGTGAAGGATGTGTTCTATTTAAATTGAGAGATCTGGAACATTTAATAGTGAGTGTTCACATTCAATTGTGCCCAGTTCTATAAAGAGGTTTGTATCTATTTTTTAAATAATAATATTTAATTATTATTTATTTATATTATTTGTTTGATGGATTATATATTGTGTGCCAAGCTATGTGATTGAAATAGATAAACAGTTAAGCAGGATGCAAACTGTGTGAAATATTTCTTTAATTATATTAAGTATCATAACAGCAGTGCTAATGTTATTAAAACATCTTTATTGAGTGCTCTCAAATACGTACTGAAGATGGTTAGTTTAAACTGTTTGAAAAAAAAGCTATTTATTTAATTTGTTTTTTTCATTTTTATGATGGTGACTGTAGACAAAATACATCATTTAACTGCTGTTATTATTTTATGTCTTTTGTATTATGAGTTCAAGTTTTACAATATTATTATTAACTATTACTAATTTATTTCAGAATAAAGTATTTAAGTTTTAAAAAATGTTTCATTTTCAGAATGTTTATTAATACATAAGTGAAGTTCAAATTAATGGTACTGTGTTATTGTTGAACCTTAGTAGAAGCAAAAGTAGTAAAAACTTTATATTATGTATAAATAATAAATTGGTATATTATTTGAACATTTTCTGTATTAATGTGTTATCCCTAAAGAAACTATCCCGTTCATAAAACTATACTATCCCAATCATAAAACTGTTTTGTTTGCCATCTAAGACAAAAATGCTTTTGGCCAGCTGTCAAAATGTACTTTACTTTAAAACAACCATGTTTACATTTTGTCGAGTACTCTTAGCCCAGATTGATTGCTTAGGGTCAATTTAGCGTGACATGAAACGTGATTTGCGTCGCATACGGAATTTGGTAACTCTGCAACATAATGCCTGTGTTATGCTGCTTGCAAAACATATAAACAATCTGCACCATTTATGTGAAATAAATCTTTTAAAAATAATTCTGTTTCAATGCAAGTGTGAATCGTTATGAACATGGATGAATAAATACAGGTAAATCAAAGCATTTTTACAAACAAATAGCGTGTTTATAAACATACAAATATGATTCCCCTACATGTATTTTCAAAAGGGCTTGCACTAAAGTGACATTTTTGGAAGTCCTGGGTCCATATTTCAGAAACATCTTAAGTAGATCTTAAAATATGTTCACTTAAGTTCCAATTTTAGCAAGGTAATATTTTTAAAACTACACACAAATTAATGAATCCAATTATATTTAAATAAATATTAGTCAATAATAAGTTGATAATTGATGAACATTTAGCAGAATTTCATGTATACATGGAATAAAATGCTTCAGAAAAAAGATGATTTTAAGGATAAGGCTAAGATTTCACTTAACATGTTTCTGGAATACGACCTCTGACTTCCAAGTGTTGGATATTGGAAGTCCGGAGCATTTAAGTAATGAAATGTAGTATCAAATTCAAGTCCTTACACAGGACTTCCGTGGTTGCAATTTTGGAATTCCAAAACTACGAGTATATTACTCCCAGACTTCCCTTAATGCAAGCCCTGTAAATTTCAATAATAGATTATTCACTCATTATCAACTACGTTTAAATCCACTTTACAATCACACTAACTTCAAAACACTTTCATCAAAGTAGCAAAGACCAGTAGCTCATTCCGCAAATATTTCTTCCATACAGGTGTTCTATGTGCCTTTATATTTGAGGGCCCCAATAATGCAGGGCAATTAAAAATAAGAGGGGACATTAATTAGATTGGGGGTGTTCATTAGGGAATATATGAAGCATGTCATTGGAAAATGGGCTTAATGCACGTGCGTTAATTGTAAATCCGGGATCAGCTTGTGCAGTTTGCACAGGCTAATCTGGGACGACACTTTCCGCCTACAGTGGATTTTATAATGTTCAGAAGAGACTTTCAAGTTTCAGAAAATACCATAAAAGCAGAGTGTCATCCCGGATCAGCCTGTGCAGTCCGCACAGGGACGACACTTTACGCATGTGCATTAAGCCTGGTTTTCCCACAACACGCCTCATAGTAATAACGATATTGGGTCCTGTAGATTACCAACCATCTGACTGTACTGACTTAAATATGAACCCAAGGGTATACAATATACACTTAATGATTATTTAAGGGTGAAAAAGAGGACGAGATTTAAAGTTACATTTATCTTCAAAAACAGATGAAAATTACCAATTGAATGCATATAAATAATCAAATATAGTTAAAATTGTTATGACTGAGTGTTCAAAGTCTAAATTATTCAAAGATAATATTTAGATATAGTAAACAAATTGTGCGCTTATTATAGGCAAACTTTTAGATTAACTTCAAAATGTAGGGTCACTTTTTAACGCCTGTTTGTACATGTATTTTGCATACGATTAATCAATTATGTGATTTGTTTTAATGGTATCAAAGTTGTATGTATTATTTTGACTTTATATACAGAACAATGTATACTTTAAACTAATATTTTATTACTAGCTGTTATACATTTTTATCTTGTAATTGTATTTTGAAGTGTAAGACTTTATTTGAGAGGTATTTTAGGTCAGGAATATAAAAAAACGAATATAAAATAATTTATTGTAATACTGTATATCATTCCTGCTGCTATTGACAATCCTTTATTATTATGTCACAAACTCTGTTTATATATTTAAAGAGAGATAATAATTTTACCTACGGCTTAATAGATAAAAGCAGGATGCTGTCAAGTAGGTATAGGGTAAAAACTGATGGAAATTCCCCAGTTTGGTATGAAGCTTTTAGTCACGTAGTTTGTTTAGGTCAAAGACCTTTGAAAGTTTGAACTTTGACTAATCCATTTTTAGGACACTTTGATTTATTACGGTCATAAAGACCTCATTACTGACTTCTAAGTATTAGCTATATGCTATATGTAATCATATGGAACTGAGTATCCTAAACTACATGCTTTAATATAAACATACACAAAACGCAGTTAGAATTAGACCTCAAACATAGGCGATACTATTTATATATTAAACCAATGTCAATAAGGTTCATAGGCAATTAAAAAAAAAGAAACAAAACGCAATTATAATTATTTATTTGTTCACAGATGCTGAATATCTTTTTAAAGATATTTCTTATTTATAGCGTACTACATTTTGAAGGTTCTTGGATGTTCTTTTAAACATTGCATCGAAAAAGAACAATCATGAAGCGTACTGCTGCTGTTGCGAATTGTTTCAAAGCTGACGGCAACGTTCGTAATGAAAAGTTACTGAAGGTAGAAAATGTGGCTTATGGCAAACTTCGGGAAAATAGAAGTGCTGTTACAACAAATGGACATCATCATGTAGTACATAGCTGTAAGGAGAAGGTGAACGGAAACAAATATGACTTGAATGACAGAAAAGTCAGGTCGATAGCTGGCAAAAGTGATCTCCCTTTTCTGCGAGAACTTGTGGACCTCATCATCAAAGACGGGCTCATTGATGGAATAAACCGAGAGACGTAAGTGCAGATTTCGTTAGAATGTTAAAGTCGTATGTATGTGATTTACTTCATACTAGATAACCATGGTTAATTAAGAAATAATTGATGGGTAAGCGTTGGTTATTGCGGTAATAACCAAAGGTTTGGAGTTCGGATGCGTAGGAATTAAACCACGAGGGCGATAGCCCTAGTGGTTTGATAACAAGCATCAGAACGACAAACCGTTGGTTATTACCACAATAACCAACCCTTACCCATCAATTATTTCGATTCTAACATGATCTTATATAAAATTCGTCTGTATGTGCGTTTCTGTGACGTCAATAAATAACAATTCAACGTGATGTTAGCTTCAATGATAAACATTGAGCAAATGACGTCATACTTATTAATACTTATTGATAATACAGTTAAAATGTTATGCAGAAAAGCTCAAATTAAAAGACTTAGTATACCGGTATTAACAAACCGTAAATGTTTTTGTGAACTTACATAAAAAATATGTAGTACAGATGTGGCTTTATTGTGCTACGTAATGCAGAAATGATTTGTTTGTCATAATTTTGCTATCGCGCTTTTACGCACGTGCATTTCACGAAACAATTGTTTGAAATATTCCGGAACTATTTTCAAAACATAAGGCTTTGCCCATAATTTGTTGCAGAATAACCCACAGTTATTTTCCTTCTTTTTCTATGGACAACTAGCCACGTGCCGTGTTAGTATTGGTAATTTCTTAAAGTGTCTTCATTTTCCATGCTAATGGTTATATTACTTATGATGCTAGAACAAATTATTTGAATTAGAGGTAAACCTTTTATTAAGATGAAAAGAAGTGCATAGTAGAAGAACAAGAATTGTGCCCCATTTGAAGAAGAAGGCATACATTGCTTTGCATATGTTGGTCTGTCAGTAGACTAATGTTGGCTGCAGAATAACTACAGAAATCTTAGGCTAATCAGGGATTTACCGGATATGATTTCTGCTTCAAATACCCCTAAATTGTGAGTCAGGACCCGTCTTATTTTAAAACTTGCATCCCATTGGATGCGTGATTTTTCTGATGTGTTGATACAATTTGGTGTTAAAATTAATTATTGTATAGATGTAATTTATAAAATTATTAACATTATTTGATAACGCCTTCATTTTATCTTATTGATACAAAAAATTCAAAATGTTAATACAAATGCAGACAAAACAAATGAATGGGACCCCCACTTTTATTGAGAGGACCCCTAAATATCAACCACACGAGTCCTGTGAACCCCTAAAATATAACGTCGATGTAAAACCCTGGGCTAATAGATTTGTAGGCTGTTTATGAATACTCATGGTAGGGAATTATTTGGACCTTTGGTAAAACTGACCAGTAGTTTAAAAATGCTGTCTGGACAATAACTACTAAATTCGTGTGCTTATGTTTGCAAAACTTGGTCGATAGATTGGTTGTGACTAGTAGAGGATCTCTATTAATTACTGGGTCAAAGGTCTTTGATCATTAGCGTTTGTTTGTTGTTTTTTTGGATTTTCTTTCCGTTTTTAACAGTATTTCAGTCATATCACGGCGGTCAGTTAACCTACTAACACTTTTCCTGGGCAAGCTTAGCCGATCAAAGCGGTTAACCAGTGCTATTAATAAGTGCACATACCTATGCCAGTAACAGACAACTGCCCTACTTTAATCAGATGTAGGGGGAGAATGGCCTTGGAAATAATTCATGACATATCCCCACACAAGTTATGTTACCGGGCTGGGGTTCGAACTCACGATCCCCGGATTGACAGTCTAGCGCTCTACCAACTGACGTAGCCGGGCCCGGCATTAGCTGTAGAGGATCCCTATTGATAAATGTGTCCTTGGGTCAAAGGTCAAGGTCAGCCGGACCAATACAACCTTTGTGGGCAAAAAACTGGAGTACTTGGCAGGTATGTTAGTTCTTACAAGAAGATATGCAAATTATTTTCCCACGCTGCCGCATCCTTCATTAAAGGCTGTATATTCGATTTTAAAATTTATACGTGTGTTGCATAAATTAAGAAAAGTGATTTTTAAAGCAGATATTACAGTTTTCTGTTATTATTTAGAAAGATTCATTTAAAAACAGTCTTTTCATGTACTTCTGATATATTAAACTTAGATTTTTATATAAAGCACCGTACCCACACTACAAAGATTTTATGTGTCACACCCTTTAAAAGAAATTTATATGTTAAGCAGTGTGCTCGGGCAATGGTTTTTAACCGAAGTCCCGAGGGTAAATAACCCCACTCGTCGTGATCCCTTTTGGGATGGAGTCCCTGCAGCAAGGTCAAGGTCAAAATGACCAACAGTGTGAAATCATTGCACCAGGCACAATAAATGGGCAAACTGCAGGACTCTAAATATTATACAGTGCATGATCTCTTCAGTGAACATTGTTTTATCCGATCAGCCACCCAAATAGGTAATGTACAGTTCATGGTCTCTTCTGTGAACATTGTAACATGGGACCAGCCACTCATATAGCTAATATACAGTTCATGGTCTCCTCTGTGAACATTGTAACATGGGACCAGCCACCCATATAGCTAATATAGCTTGCATGGTCTCTTCTGGGAACATTGTAACATGAGACAAGCCACCCATATAGCTAATATACAGTGCATGGTCTCTTCTCTGAACACTGTAACGTGAGACCAGCCACCCATATAGCTATTATACAGTGCATGTTCTCTTCTATGAACATTGTAACATGAGACAAGCCACCCATATACCTATTATACAGTGCATGGTCTCCTCTGTGAACATTGTACCATGGGACCAGCCACCCATATAGCTAATATACAGTGCATGGTCTCCTCTGTGAACATTGTACCATGGGACCAGCCACCCATATAGCTAATATATATTGCATGGTCTCGTTTGTGAACATTGTAACATGAGACCAGCCACCCATATACCTATTATACAGTGCATGGTCTCCTCTGTGAACACTGTACCATGAGACCAGCCACCCATATACCTATTATACAGTGCATGGTCTCCTCTGTGAACACTGTACCATGAGACCAGCCACCCATATACCTATTATACAGTGCATGGTCTCCTCTGTGAACATTGTACCATGGGACCAGCCACCCATATACCTATTATACAGTGCATGGTCTCCTCTGTGAACATTGTACCATGAGACCAGCCACCCATATACCTATTATACAGTGCATGGTCTCCTCTGTGAACACTGTACCATGAGACCAGCCACCCATATACCTATTATACAGTGCATGGTCTCCTCTGTGAACACTGTACCATGAGACCAGCCACCCATATACCTATTATACAGTGCATGGTCTCCTCTGTGAACATTGTACCATGGGACCAGCCACCCATATACCTATTATACAGTGCATGGTCTCCTCTGTGAACATTGTACCATGGGACCAGCCACCCATATACCTATTATACAGTGCATGGTCTCCTCTGTGAACATTGTACCATGGGACCAGCCACCCATATAGCTAATATACAGTGCATGGTCTCCTCTGTGAACATTGTACCATGGGACCAGCCACCCATATAGCTAATATATATTGCATGGTCTCGTTTGTGAACATTGTAACATGAGACCAGCCACCCATATACCTATTATACAGTGCATGGTCTCCTCTGTGAACACTGTACCATGAGACCAGCCACCCATATACCTATTATACAGTGCATGGTCTCCTCTGTGAACACTGTACCATGAGACCAGCCACCCATATACCTATTATACAGTGCATGGTCTCCTCTGTGAACACTGTACCATGAGACCAGCCACCCATATACCTATTATACAGTGCATGGTCTCCTCTGTGAACATTGTACCATGGGACCAGCCACCCATATACCTATTATACAGTGCATGTTCTCTTCTATGAACATTGTACCATGGGACCAGCCACCCATATACCTATTATACAGTGCATGGTCTCCTCTGTGAACATTGTACCATGGGACCAGCCACCCATATACCTATTATACAGTGCATGGTCTCCTCTGTGAACATTGTACCATGGGACCAGCCACCCATATACCTATTATACAGTGCATGGTCTCCTCTGTGAACATTGTACCATGAGACCAGCCACCCATATACCTATTATACAGTGCATGGTCTCCTCTGTGAACACTGTACCATGAGACCAGCCACCCATATACCTATTATACAGTGCATGGTCTCCTCTGTGAACATTGTACCATGGGACCAGCCACCCATATAGCTAATATATATTGCATGGTCTCATTTGTGAACATTGTACCATGAGACCAGCCACCCTTATAGCTATTATACAGTGCATGGTCTCTTCTGTGAACATTGTACCATGAGACCAGCCACCCATATAGCTAATATATATTGCATGGTCTCGTTTGTGAACATTGTAGCATGAAGCCTGAGCCACCAATATAGCTACTATACAGTGCATGGTCTCTTCTGTGAACACTGTACCATGAGACCAGCCACCCATAAAACTAATATACAGTGCATGGTCTCCTCTGTGAACACTGTAACATGAGACCAGCCACCCATATAACTATCATACAGTGCATGGTCTCTTCTGTGAACACTGTAACATGAGACCAGCCACCCATATAACTATCATACAGTGCATGGTCTCTTCTGTGAACACTGTAACATGAGACCAGCCACCCATATAGCTATTGTACAGTGCATGGTCTCTTCTGTGAACACTGTAACATGAGACCAGCCACCCATAAAACTAATATACAGTACATGATCTCCTCTGTGAATATTGTACCATGAGACCAGCCACTAATATAGCTATTATACAGTGCATGGTCTCTTCTATGAACACTGTAACATGAAACCAGCCACCCATATAACTATTATACAGTGCATGGTCTCTTCTATGAACATCGTAACATGAAACCAGCCACCCATATAACTATCATACAGTGCATGGTCTCTTCTATCAACATCGTAACATGAAACCAGCCACCCAAATAGGTAATGTACAGTTCATGGTCTCTTCTGTGAACATTGTAACATGAAACCAGCCACCCATATAACTATCATACAGTGCATGGTCTCTTCTATGAACACTGTAACATGAGACCAGCCACCCATATAGCTATTATACAGTGCATGGTCTCTTCTGTGAACACTGTAACATGAGACCAGCCACCCATAAAACTAATATACAGTACATGATCTCCTCTGTGAATATTGTACCATGAGACCAGCCACTAATATAGCTATTATACAGTGCATGGTCTCTTCTATGAACACTGTAACATGAAACCAGCCACCCATATAACTATCATACAGTGCATGGTCTCTTCTATCAACATCGTAACATGAAACCAGCCACCCAAATAGCTAATATACAGTGCATGGTCTCTTCTATCAACATTGTAACATGAAACCAGCCACCCATATAACTATCATACAGTGCATGGTCTCTTCTATGAACACTGTAACATGAGACCAGCCACCCATATAGCTAATATACAGTGCATGGTCTCTTCTGTGAACATTGTAACATGAGACCAGCCACCCATATAGCTAATATACAGTGCATGGTCTCTTCTGTGAACATTGTAACATGAAACCAGCCACCCAAATAGGTAATGTACAGTTCATGGTCTCTTCTGTGAACATTGTAATGTGACCAGCCACCCATATAGCCAATATACAGTGCATGGTCTCTGTGAACATTGTACCATGAGACCAGCCACCCATATAGCCAATATACAGTGCATGGTCTCTTCTGTGAACATTGTACCATGGGACAAGCCACCAATATAGCTTATACAGTGCATGGTCTCTTCTCTAAACATTGAGACCAGCCACCCATACAACTGTAGGTGATCAAATTTATTTCAAATGCAACATTTTACAAGTAAAACAATATAAACAGTATAAGTAATACAAAGAAAGTAATTATGAAACCTTGTATAGTAATGAAAATACCTTTTGATACAACCATGATATCGCACTTCAAGACTGTCCTCCCTTGGCCAAATCACGTGACTCAGAAGAGACCACTGTCTCAGTGCATTTTTGTTAGGTAAATATACCTCATTTATGATGTCATCAGTTGACTTTCCTTGCTCAAGTCTGAAATGATTTAAACATGATTGTGATGTTTAAACAAAAATATCTATGAATACTGAACACTTGGAACCTGTGTTTGTAAGTATTATTTCATTTAAGTTACAAACAAGTCAATAAACTATAACTGATTTTGCACGTTTTGAAAGGGTTTGACATTTTTAAGCATTTGTAATATATTTTTGCGACCATATGCCTAGAAGCATAAGCTGCATGTCTTCTTACTACTCACAGTTATGTTCCTTTAAACAACAATCATGTGACTTAATATTATTGTTTTCCTTACAATATAATCCTTCCATCAATGTTCTATTATATAATGAGTTTGCAAAATGGAAAATCAGTACCTGATCATTTGTCTGTATTTTAATGTTAACTATGGAAGTACAATTGTACCATAAAATTGTGAAAACTTGCATAATCATTATATTGTTTACTGTTCCTAACCACATTGTACTTTAAGGAGATTTTTAGACTTAATAAACTGGAAAATGGAAAATAATGTATCTGTTATACTTGTCTGCATAAACTTATGTTGTTTTGTTGATTTATATTAGCACAATTGTACTATATCATGAAAAAAGTTGCATTTTAATCATTTCCAGTTGGATGTTTATAATATTCACTTATTAATGTCTGACAAACCATTTTAGGATAGTAAACCATTGAACCTTAATAAATATCAAGTGCCACCTGAGCACTGAGTGTAAAGGTCATAATAATTACTGTATCTGTGGTTATAGTCTGAATGCAGTCTGAATAACTTGTCTGAATAACCGTCTGAATATTGTCTGGACTCGTATGAATTTTGTCAGAATTGTTCGATTTCAAGTCTTTTTTCAGCTATGTCAGAAATAATAGACGCATCCACAAATGTCAATTATATTCAAATTAATCTGCAATATTATCCAATCATTGCACTTGGATATCATGTGTTTGGCGATTAAAATATTTGATACAAAAAAAGAGCATGTGCATAATTGTGATATTCAAATGAGCACGTGGCAATGTTCGTGATTTTCGATGAATGGAAATTAATTCTTTAACAATAGCTGGGGAGTAATTTTAACTATTTGTGGAAAAATCCAGGTCAGTCTATTCTGAAATCAGTCCGACTTAATTCAGACAGTACTTTTTCATGAGGGTGGAGAGTGGGAACAGCTTAAAAGACCAATTTTACATAAATTGACCCTTCACCAAATTTGATCAATACCATTCTGCACCACTGAACAAGATGGCCACCAGAGCTAAAAATAGAACAATCTTTAAACTATAGCCAAGGGAGGATCACCCAATTATTCCTCGAGTGTCAATTTTCTGTGAATTATTTCCACCTGCTGAAAAACAAATGCATTAATTTTGCGCAGCAGTTTGGCATATATGGAAAAAGCAATGTCTGCACCGAACGAGGAGAAAAAAACGCATTAATTTTCTGCAGAAGTTCCGCATAAGCAGAAATAGAATTATCCGCATTTTTTGCGGAGAAAAAAGGTTCCTTGTCCGAATACTCCGATTCCGCAACTTTTCCACAATCTGGGGAATTCCGCAGATGGGTTTCCGCGTCCGAATACTCCACATTTTGTCCGCATCAATTGCGGACAAATTTATGCGTTATACTTTGTAGACATTTTACCATGTTCCTTTAGCTTTTATTATATTTGCCAACCGTTAACAACCGGTTTATGGTAATAGTGAATCACCACTTGGTCGGTTGTTGTCCAGCAGTCTGTTGCAGTGAATGTGGGGAAAACTTAGTTTGCATAAGAATTTAACTTGCATAATTCAAAAGTGTTAACAAATGATGATAATGTCCACTTTTTTGATAGCTCTATAATTTTTAGAAGTCTTCATGATTTTTGAAATTCTTCATGAATGTTGAAGAAAAGCACAACCAATTATTCTTGAAATTGCAAAAATTTTGTTCATGAAGTATTCATGAATATCTGTGAACTATAAATGAGACATTAGAATAAAGAACAATATTATTCATGAAATCTTCATTAAATATTTTTTTCATGAAGTTGTGCATGAAGTCTTCATGAAGACTTATAAGTGCATATTTCATTAAGTTTTTATGAACAAACCCATTCTTTATTTCATGCATTTTTCTGCATGTGAAAATGCATCAACTATTCATGAAGCTATGTTTTATGAATGTTTCATGCATTTGTCTCATTTTCAGTTCACTTCTTTTCCACGAAGTCTTCATTAAGCCACTGCACGAAGTATTCACAAAGATTTTAAGAAGAATTCATGAAGTATGCCTCAACATTTCACAGGGGAAAATTGTCTCGTCCTATGTTTTTTAAACTTGCAAGGTCGGGACTAAAACATAAATCGTATAGAATATACTATCAAGGTCAAATGAACTAACAGTGGAAATCCTTGTTTGTAAATGTTGTTTGATGGATAGCTAGCTCTCTTTGGTACATGTAAGTGGACATCAACAAGCTGTACATAATATTAGCTTGACATTGATTCAGATATACAGTGGCTGTATTATGGCCCTGTAAGAACAAGAGTTAGACAATAGATGTACCTCCTACTGGATGAATTGCACTCATGTTAATGAAACTGTTCACCCAGGCAGTATCAATTTGTTGAGAGGGCCATTCATCACTGACAATGATAGTTCCTGTTCTTTTTCAGCATTATTATACAAACGAAGTTATGGTGGGGTATATAGGGGTGAGCTTGTCGTTCTGTCGGTCCGTCGGTCTGTTGGTTTTTTGTTTCCGGATGATAACTCAAAAAACGCTTGACATATTCAAGTGATTTTTGGTACACATGTGTAACATCATAAAATACTGATCAAGTTCAATGTTGGTTACAAACCACTTAATTTTGACAGAGTTATGGCCCCTTTTTTGACTTATAATTCCCTAGAAACATGGTTTCCGGATGATAACTGAAGAAAGAATTGACATATTCAAATAATTTTTGGTACACATGTGTACCATCATAGAATACAGGTCAAGTTTGATGTTGGTTACAAAGCACTAATTTTGACAAAGTAATGGCCCCGTTTCGACTTAAAATTTCCTAATAACATGATTTCCGGACAATAACTCAAGAATGGCTTGACATATTCAAATAATGCTTGGTACACATGTGTAGCATCATAAAATACGTGTCAAGTTCGACTTCGGTTACAAACCACTAAATTTTGACAGAGTTATGGCCCTTAATTTGACATTAATTCCCTAAAAACATGGTTTTCTGACGACAACTCAACAATGGCTTAACATATTTAAATAATTATTGGTACACATGTGTAGCATCATACAATACAGATCAAGTTCGACTTTGGTTACAAACCACTAAATTTTGACACAGTTATGGCCCCTTTTTGACTAAAATTCCCGAAAAACATGGACAATAACTCATGAAAGGCTTCATATATGTAAATTATTTTTAGTACATAAGTGTAACGTCATTAAATACAGATGACGTTCGTTTTTGGTTACAAACCACTAAATGTTGAGTTATGGCTCCTATTGAAATAATTTTTTTCCAAATACACTGTTGACCATTTACAAATTAAAGCATTCTCTCTCTGCTCATTTCTTTCGAATGGGTGCCATAGTTTGGTGACAAGGCCATATTGTGGGGGTATATCCGTCACTAATGTGACAATTCTAGTTGGAGTTGTTTTCCTTTGTTTATTTTGTGCATGGAACATAACTTACTATTGAAGAAATTCAAAGGAAACTCATGTATTTTTACTAGGCATTGAGATGGAGCACCTAGCACAAAAACCATAACTCTTTCTACATTAATATGGAGTTACTGTCCTTTGTAATTTTTTTTCTTAATACTAGCTGTGATGTTGTAGTTCTAAGTTAAACATTTCTTTAAGAACAACCATCACGTATGCTATAGGGATCCCTATTTCAATTTTCAGAAAGGTCTGTAAATTTCTGCAACCAGAAAAGTTGTGGGATGAATTCCCAGAGCTTCCAATTGGTGAGGAGCCTGCCAGTGAAGAACAACTGATGGACACCTGCAAGCGTATCATCATGTACAGTGTAAAAACAAGTATGCCATCCAGTTGTATTGGGCCAAAAGTTAGTTTATGTGTTTCGGGTAACCCGACCCTACCTAGCGAAAATCTCCTGACCCTACAGTTTTTAAATGATTGTTTTCTGTGAAATCCGTATTCATCAGATTTCAGATAATTTTCAATGTTTTTTACCCAAATGTGTCTTTCAAAAAAAAGTATTTTAAAAAACTCATTTCCGACCCTACCTAACTTTTGAGACCGTAGCTCAAAACGCATTATTATTTTTTTGGCCTTGGTAAAATTTGTTAAATAATTTAGAATTTACTGGCCAGTAAATCAGTGTTTCATAAGATTTGAAATGTCATTGCATAGTGTGCTCTATGACCAGGTGCCTGTTAAAGACTGCAGGCACCAGCAGGGAAGGGGGCGAGGGTTATAGGTGTGGTGTAATTTTCAGATTAAAATGTTGTATTCAATGTTTGAATATGAATGAATCTAGGTTAGCCACTTGCTTCTTAAAACAAATACAAACAAAGGCAGACAAAGCAAATGGAAAGTACTGTGCAAGTAAATAGAACCACGTTATGAATATAAAGGAACATTGATATCAGATTTATTTCTATAGTGTTTGATAATTGTTACCATTTTGAAATAACTGCTACTAAGGAAATTCACATTATTGTGCACCATTATTTTGCTATATACATTGAATGTTTGTCTGCTTTCCTTCTTACCCATTTTACACCCAATTTCAGTCCATCCCCGATTTTTCAACCAGCTGTATGGAGGCATGGACCAGTACTCGTTGGGCGGCGCCTGGCTAACAGAGGCCCTCAACACCAGTCAGTGAGTATAACTGTGATTATGCAACAGTCTGGTCCAATATGTCTTCAAAATCACTATCTCAAATTGTTAGTCTTCATGTTACATATTGGCCAATAAAATTGATTGTTACATATTGGCTACTATTGTAATTTATGACTAAATTTAAGATTGGAAACTTTCATAGTTGTGGGACCTAGCTAGTTCATAAAATATTGACCAATGAAATTGTTTATTACAATATACGATAGGCTTTGTATTTCATTGGCTACTAGTTTCAGTTAAGACAAAGTTTGAGATTCAAAACTTTTGTAGTCATGGACCCTGACTAACGTAATGGTTTGTACACTTGCTTCCGTCAAACGTAGGCTTTTTGGGGGTAGTGTTTGGTTTAATGATCATTTGAATGATGTTCTTATAAGAAAGAATACAATAGCATTCAAGTGTGCATGTTAGTTAGCGTTCTCAATGTCAGACAGACCAGATATCCTTGGGGTATATCACCAGACCATTATCATTGTTTTAAAAACAAACCTATTTAAAGTTAAGTAGCTGTATCACAAAGTTCATTCCATTTTTAGGTTTATTTGTTAGACTTCAAAATAAGTAGGAGGTTTAAGACATGAAGGAAACACCCTGGGAATGCTAATAATGAATCTGAGTTCAAAACGTTGATTAAATGCGTTCAAACACCTGCTTTGGGTTATTTTTATGCCCCCGGCATCTTGATGCGGGAGGTATATAGTGATTTCCCTGTCCATCCGTCTGTTCATCCGTCCGTTCGTCCGTCCGTGACAAGGATAAGTAGATTTTACCGTTACGTTTAGCACTAACACTGCTTATTACAACACCTGGATACTTACACAGTTGTTGCTTATGACCGTCCCCTATCCACCCATATCTTCCAACCTCACTTTGGCCTTGACCTTGACCTAATTTGCACTTGGAATAATTCAAAGGGGCTGTTTCTTGGTTAACTAGATTTTACTGTTTCGTCTAGCACCAACACCGCTTGCTACAACACTTGGATATTTACACAGTTGTTACTTATGACCGTTCCCAATCCACCCGTATCCCCAACCTCACTTTGATCTTGGCCTAATTTGCACTTAGAATAATTCAAATGGGCTATATCTTGGTTAACTAGATTTTACCGTTTCGTCTAGAACAAACACCGCTTGCTACAACACTTGGATACTTACACAGTTGTTGCTTATGGCCATCCCCAATGCATCCAGATCACCCAATGCATCCAGATCACCCAACCTCACTTTGACCATGACCTAATAATAATTCAACAGTGCCATTTCTTGGTTAACTAGATTGTACTGTTTCGTCTAGCATTAACACCGCTTACTACAACACTTGGATATTTTACACAGTTGTTACTTATGACCATTCCCAATCCACCCATATCACCCAACCCCATTTTGACCTTTACCTAATTTGGACTAAGAAATGGGCTATCCAGCACCAACCGGGTGCATGTGTGTTTATCAAACACAGAGTCTTGTTCAAACTAATATGTCATAAATGACTTGAATTAAAAATATTTATTGCATTGAACAGCAAATATTAAGCATTTCCTTTCACGACTTCAAATCGTAAACCATAGTATGGGCAAGACAAAACAATAACACAAGAATAACAGTTCAAATTAGTATTGAAAATTGTTAAGGACAAAAGCCATTGAATATGTAAAATTGTAGTTATTCATAATATAGTATTAACTATTAATAGTATTATTACTTGTTAATTTACTACACAGGTACACATACGAGGTTGCACCAGTGTTTACGCTGATGGAGAAAGAAGTCTACGCAAAAATGTTGTCACTCATTGG
This sequence comes from Congeria kusceri, assembly GCA_027627225.1. Lineage (NCBI taxonomy): Eukaryota > Metazoa > Mollusca > Bivalvia > Myida > Dreissenidae > Congeria > Congeria kusceri. Next base: position 71,099,030 of record CM051028.1, on the reverse strand, counting down.
CTTTGACAACGGGGAAGCCATTTTTGTACCAGGTAAGGCCTCTGTTATGAGCAGTCATAGTTACGTATTTGGACAGGAATTTTAAAATCAGTTTGGGGAATTTAATGGACTAGAACCAACACTAGCCACAAAAATATTCACTCATGAGTTCAGGAACAACAGCTCAGTAAGAATCACAGTAGAAACCGCATATTGTCTCATACAAGAACAGTAGCTCGAAATGATTTACACAGAATCAGAAAGATAATTAGATGACACAGATTGACATATAGGCCATGTTATATCTACTAATATCTACATTAGGAATGTCTTGTTCGAGAAGAAAAGATTGTCACAATTTTATTCACTCATAGTTTTCACATGAATAAAAGTATCAGTAAATATCGTAGTTAACACTTATGATGAAATGCATATTCACTGACTCAAGAAAAAGGGAAGACTGATGAAAAAAAGCAAGAAAAGTATTCTCAGGAGGGAAAAATCAGAGAATTTATAAGATGTGAAAACAATCAGTGGAAAATCAGGAAACCATAAGTTCAAGACCAAAGAATAAATAAACAATATCCTGGAAAATTGCATTCAAATCAATGGGAAACGGCAGTGATTTGATTAATTTTCCCCCTGATATTGTTACCTTAGACCAGCAGCTCCAAATGGTTGACATTTTCAGTGTTAAACCTGACACTACACAGAGATGTGAAACACATGGACATCAAGTCTATACTTGATTGCAGGAGGGTCCATGGGTAGCATCTATGCCATGAATGTCGCAAGATACCAGATGTTTCCCGAAGTTAAAACCAAGGGCCTGTATGCCATTGGGAAACCCTTGGCATTGTTCACATCAGAAAAGGCAAGAGTTAATTTCCTTGCATATTATAAAACATACCATGGTACATATACTTTAAGAATAACAAATGAAATACATGGCTTTTTCCTTGCATATTATAAGACATACAATGGTACATATACTTAAAGAATAACAAATGAAATACATGTTCTATTTTAGCATTAAATTACACCATTCCTTTTGTAATTTAACAAACAAACTCTAAATATTGAATGTTACTAACTGGCTATCTTAACACCTAAAATATACGCTCCATAATCAACTGCAGTTTAAAAATGTATGCAATTTAAATCAGATTTGTACAGTCTAAAGATATATTTAGTTTTGTAATTAATAGTTTATTTTTGGTGGATAACAGGCAAATTCCTTACTTTAAAATGAAACTTGTTGTAAAATTATCTTCTGAAGACAATTTTACATTCTTTTTCTATTATACCTTTCCAGGGACATTACTCCATCAAGAAAGGCGCAAGTCTACTGGGTCTAGGGACGGAGAACATTTTTATTGTGAAAGCTGACACGTGTGGCAAGATGCTTCCTGGAGAGCTTGACACACAGATAGACAGTGCTATAAGTAAGGTATGAGGGTTTTTAAAGGGTTCTTATTTTTTATTCCCAAAGACATTGATTAAACTGGAATTATTTATATTGTTAATGCATAATAGTATATAACACTGTTATAATAACAGTATATATAGGGTCTATGATACTAGTTTATGTATTTGTTTGTCATGGCAGACTTTATTAGGCAAAAATAATTCTGTGTTTCGGGCAACCCGAACCTACCTAGCGAAAAAAACCCGACCCTAAAGATTTTAGTGACGATTGTTTTCCCAGAAATCCGTATTCGTCAGATTTAAGATAATTTTCAATGTTTTTGACCAAAATGTGTCTTCAAAAAAAAGTAAAAACTAAACTTAATTCTGAACTAACCTAACTTTGTTTAGACCGTTGCCCAAAACATGCAATTATTTTTGTTGGCCTTATCATTCTGAAGAATTTCTATAGGTTTTGTACATTAACTAAATGGTTTGTGCACACATTTTGAAAATGTATATTTCTAATAAAAAATGACAGTAAAGCATATTTTGTATATAGGAAACGTCTGTGGGATTTGTCTTTCTTGTCAGGGCAATTGTCAAATTACTTGTTTCTGGACAACAACAAATGTTACTTGTATAGTAGCATAATGTACTGTAATGTTCTAAGTTCCTACAGAATATTATATGCATTGTTTTTGTATACACATTTTTAAACTCAAGGAGGTAACAGAAATTTCATCACTGACCTTCAAATAATTATTTAAATAATATATTTTAACACCCCTGAGTTGCATTCTTTTAATTTCAAAGAAAACATCTTGTTTATAGAAGGTACCTTCATGTAAACATTGCAGAATTTCAAAACATTTCATAAGCAGCACTCAATGCCCCATGGATATATCATCAGTAATCAAGGTAGAAAAGCATGCTTTTAACTGTGAAGCTAACTATATTTTATCTTCCATCATCATAGGGCTACCAGCCATACTTTGTGAACGCCACTTCAGGCACGACTGTGTTTGGCGCCTACGATCCGCTACCGGAGATTGCAACTGTGTGTCTGAGGCGGGGGCTATGGCTGCACGTGGACGGGGCGTGGGGAGGCGGAGCTGTTCTTTCAAGGACGCACAGACATTTGATGAATGGAATCGATAGGTGAGTGCTATGTTGGGCTGGTATTTTAAAAGTTTACTCATTATGTTCAAATAACTTTAAATGGGGTAGATCTTAACCCTATAAAATTAATGTTTTTTAAAATGTTTTCTGCATTTTACACTTTTTGTGATTATATCTGTTTTTCTATGCAAATGTACTGGATTCTGTCCATCAATATATTTTGTAATTTTGAAGTTGCAGTGGTAACTACTATCTCTTAAACCATGTGCATGTTATGCATGTTTAATACGATGGTGAAATCATGTAGAACCTGTAGCCCACGGTTGTTTCTTCAGTAAATGAATACCATCCATTTGTGTACCTGCAATAATATGATTATATCACTCAGTAGGGCTGACTCTATGACCTGGAACCCACATAAGTTGATGGGAGCCCCACTGCAGTGTGCTGTGTTCCTGACTAAACACAAGGTTGGTCATTACAAATGTTCCAGTAATGGTTCTTTACTTCTGTTTTGACATTTTGAAGAATATATTTTTTATGCCTCCGAAGGCATATTAAAATCGAACTGTCCGTCGGTCCGTTAGTCTGTTCAGCCTGTTAGTCTGTAAGTTTTTCATTAAATCCAAGATTTTGAATACTATCAAAGGTACTTACCTGAAACTTGAAATATTTCTTTACTATCAATGTCTTCAACAGGGAAAGCAGCCCCCATAACTCTGTTTTGTGTTTTGACGGATCTATGCCCCTTTTCAACTTAAGAAATTTTGCTTAAAGTTTTTAATAAAGTCCAGTATCTTGAATATTATCAAAGGTATTAAACTGGAACTTAGAAAGCTTCTTTACTATCAACGTCTCCACCAGGGAAAGCAATCCTTGTCATTCTGTTTTCGTTTTTGACAGAAGAGCATTCATGGTCATATGTCACATTGTAGTGATAGCGCTTGTTTGTAAATGGCTTAGTATGGAATCAATACAGAAAGTAGTTCAAAATATTACTTCTTGGACTTATTTTATTGCTCTTCTTCATCCACAATTTCCATTTTTCCTTCATTCGTGCCTTACACAGAACTTGCTGCTGGAATGCCATAGCGCCAGTGCCCAGTACCTGTTCCAGCGTGACAAGAACTATGACATGTCATATGACATGGGTGACATGTCTGTGCAGTGTGGCCGCAAGATCGACGTGCTGAAGTTGTGGATGCTGTGGAAGAGCAAGGGAGACGCAGGCATGGAGTGCGACATCGACCACCTCTTCATGTTGTCAAGGTAACCATAACTGTCTCTGTTCAGCATATTCTTTACACACAGATCTGTGCTATTGTCTGAAGTTTATGTACACCTTGTCAGCATTTGCTATTACAAATAAAAAATGGAGGAATAATTACTAATAATTGACAGAATCACTGTTGGCAATCCATTTATAAAGCTTCGTAATAAACTGTGAAAACAAATTATACAAAAATAGGACTTTGCGTCTTGACTTCAAGTAATACATGTAGCTCAAACCTATAGCATTCTTTTGACCCTTGTTCTTTGCACACTAACTCCAACGTGCGGATGTATTTTGCTAGCAGGCGTACTAAGAGTCATATTTATAAGCATTTTGACAAATCTATATTTTAATGACATATATATTGCCCATATTAAGAATTAGGGATGGGACCGAATATTCGAATATCGGATAATATTCAAATATAAAAAACGAATACGAATATTTGATTTTCACATTTATTTAAAGAACAAAATTTCTTTACAAAAATCATGTGCAAAACGTGGAGCGATCTTGGATGCTTTGGTCACACTCTACAGCTGTGTTTGAAGCCAGCGCTGGATTTACCAGAAGTTTCGAATGTGGTGAGCAGATGTAGTAAGTTCGTAGGACATTTTTAACATTCTACCACGTTAAGGGCTGAAATGAACGCTCGACAGAAAGGAGTGAACGTACCACTGCACACGTTGGTTCAAGATGTCCCCACCCGATGGAATACGACGCGCGCTTGTCGGAACAGAGATGTGTGGTGTCCGAAATTCTGCTGGACACCACATTTACGAAGAAAACGGACAGCTGCCTGAACCTGAAAGAGTGGCAGTAAGACTTGATAAGTGAATTGTGCGATGTGCTTTGACCAGTTGCTGACACTACGGAGTACATGTGTACTGAACGGTGTGTGTCAGTGTCGGAAATTTATCCTATAGTGTGCTGACTGGTTAACAAACGCCTTGTTCAGTCAGACACTGACAGTACAACTGCTTCCGACTTGAAAAGTGCTACACGAGAAGAGTTGGTGCTAAGGTACCAGCTGTTATCGGAAGTTGCAGCACAGTCTACGGCGGCACTGGGCGCACTTCTCGACCCTGGATACAAGAAGCTGCCATTCTTCATTCCACTGCAGCGGAAGACAGCCTATGGTATTCTGGAGTCACGTCTTGACGACCTACCACGAAGACTACCGACTGCTGTCAGTGAAACTCCGTTCAAGTGCAGGAAAATGGACTTTCTGGACATCGCTCCAACTGACAGTCCGGCAGAAGATGAGCTGCAGTTGTACCTCAGTGAAAGGATGTCGCCCGACGCTGATCCTCTTCAATGGTGGTCAGAAAATTAGTCACGCTTTCCGAAGATTGCAACCATTGCGAGAAGTGTGTTGGCTGTACCGGCGACATCCGTGCAGTCAGAACGCATATTCAGTACAACTGGACTGCTCCTCAACAACCTGCGTAACTTGCTGTCACATGAGATTATCGATGCGATAGTTTTTCTGAATAAGAACAGTGTTGACAAATGTGTAGTAGACTAAGGGACTTGGAGCTGTTACATGTGTTAAAAACATTGCTGTGTGATGTATATAGTGTAAGTATTAAATAAATTATTTACAAAGTTGTTTGCTACTTAAACATGCTTAATTTATTGTTGTGTGATGTATATAGTGTATGTATTAAATTATTAACAAAGTTGTTTGCTACTAAAACATGCTTATATTATTGTTGTGTGATGCATATTGTGTATGTATTACATTATTAACAAAGTCGTTTGCTGCTTAAACATGCCTAATTTATTTTATATATTGTGGTGCTATGGGTTAGTGTAAAATTCTTTGTTTAACGTTATATTTATTTACCACTGAAACAAGGTAAAACAACGTAGTATACATATTTCGGATATGTAAATATTCGGACAGAGTGCCATATATAGTATATTTATAAGACAAATATATTCGAATACCTAAAACGAATAGTCGAATATTGATTTCAATATTCGGTCCCATCCCTATAGTAAGAACTATCTCAATATTTGTTTTGTCTAACACATTATTCTTATAGTTGTACCGGTATGCCATTCAATTTAATTTTTCAGATATTTAGCTAAGAAGATCAAGGCTCAACAAGGTTTTCGTCTCATTCTCGAACCAGAGTGTACCAACGTCTGCTTCTGGTACATCCCACCAAGTCTTCGAGGGCAGACGGAGGACGCAGAGTGGAGGCAAAAACTTGCAAAGGTATGATGAGATGAGTGGATAGTTCTGCTTAACTTAATTAAAAATGAGTGAATAGTTTCCTGATAGTGTACTGGTTTTCCTTTGATGCCATACTGTTCACCCATTACTTTAAATAATTTAAATAAAAATATACTTATACCACAGTTATACTAATACCACAGTTATACCTAGAAGACCATTGTCGTTGGTTTAAGTACGGTATTATTTCAACAACTTTTAGAATATCACATATATGTTTATTATATGATTGTCATTGGTTGGTGTATGGCGGCCTTAAAACTACTTTTGAAATATTACTTTTATGCCCAATGGATCTTTGTCATAATGGGTGAAGCACAGTGAACATAAAACCACCTCTGTGATATCACCGTTATACCTAGTAAACCATTCTCATTATTTGAAGTACAGTATTTTTGAAACTACTTCTGGAATATCATAGTCATACATAGCAGATAATTGTTATTAGTTGAAGTACAGGGCTCTTAAACACCTTCTGAAATATCACGGATTTGCCTCGTAAATCATTGTTATTGTTGTTGACAAGTAAATTATATAAATATCATATTGCATCGTGTGTGACATTGATATTGTCAACCCGAGCGCAGAACGCACCCGAGGCGAGTGCCGAGGGTTTCGAGGGTTGACGATATCAATGTCACACACGCTGCTATTTGATGTTTATTTTATTATACCGAACACAAATGAGTGAAAAAGGTAAATTCTGCCCATCAATATTGAAGAATACTTAAATTTTCTTTCATGGTCAGAAATACTTGCAAACTATTTTTCTGACGGTAACTTTGAAGAGAATATCTTGTTTACAAATTGAATAGTGACATCACGGCAAGGGAGACAATCTTTTCATGATGTGGCTAAAAAACTGACGCAGTTACTTGCCCTTATATGACATTCAAAATGTCATCGCGGTCACTTGACCTGACAGTCACTTTTGCTTGGTCTTGTGTCAAAATAGTTGAACTGTTTTTGACAGTCAAAATATCTCTTTCTCGGACAATGGAAATTTATTATTGTAGACAAAAGTTAGGTATAATAAAATAATTTAACCTACCTTTGGAATACATCAGCTATGCAACGTAAACCATTTTCATTGGATTCACATGAAATATATGTATTCAATTTTGTTACCAGGTTGCCCCGGCGATTAAGGCGGGCATGATGAATGATGGGTCGATGATGATTGGATACAGTCCGGACGGGGATCTTGTGAACTTCTTCCGAATGGTCGTCTCGAATTTTGACGCTTCAAAGGAGGACATGGACTTTGTAATTCAAGAAATCGAGAGACTCGGAAAAGATTTATGATTTTACATACAAATTATGTGATAAAATGTGATAGTTGTGTTTGTCTACAATGTGAGATTTGTCTATATAACTTATATAATCTCATTAAAATCATCTCCAGCTGAGGTGGTATTCACAAAACATCTTAAGTAATTTCTTAAATATTTTCACTTAAGTGTAATATATTGTATTTCTTTATTAAATGCATACATTTGTATGTTGCTGATATTTGGCAAAGAACATTTTAAAACTGATGTCATTTTAAAATGTTATTCATTCTGCACTTTTTTTACAAGGAGTAATACAGTTCAGGAAATTTCCCGATTTAAGGACAAGGATAACATTTATGTTAAAATGCTTTGTGAATACCACCTCAGAGTATGATGCTACTCTACCACCCGCTGACTGGCCACATTGACAGTTAATGGAGCGAATGTTAGGATTCTGTTCTAGTGAGGTTGTCTATATAAATAACAATTAATACTTATTATGCATCCTGTAAAAACATGCATTATGGATATTTATAAATAACTGGATAGTGTGTTTCTTCTATTGCTTCTTAGTAATGTTCCTTAACATTGTTATGTAAATAATGTCTGAATATTGTGAATCATTCAAATGTACGTTAGCAAGGAATACATATTCATATTAATTTTAGAATAGAGTTTCCATTCTGTTTTAAGAATTGGAATGTCTGAAGCAATGCCAACTGTTTATCTGGTAACGTGCTTTTTATGCCCCCATGCTTTACAAGATTCAGCTTCCAAGCTAATCCACTTTGATAGTGGATATTTGTATATGCATATGTATATCATGAATAAATATGTTTAAACCAAATAAAGAAACATAAAGTACATTTTGCTAAAATTAATCGATATTAGGCCATTACACGAAACATAAAAGCACACACAAGCTGATTTTATAAGTTGCAAAATAACTTACAGTCTTTCAATGAGAGCATTGAATCGATAACAATTAAAATTATTAAATAAACACATATATAACTATTTTGTGTTATTTCGCTTACAGAAATATTTGTCTAAAGAATAAGCACCCATTATTAAAAATATTAACAAGTTAAACTGCAAATACATGTATGGAACTCTATGCTTCTGAACATCTGAATGACAAATACTAAATATCAATGCACTTGTAGTTATATTACAACTTATTGAACTTGTATGTCACATTCTTTGAACAATTCATTTCTTTCTCTCCAAATCCAATCATAATATGTCAGAATGTTAAGATTTTCCCTTATTTTCGCTGAAGATTTTTGTTATGAATACCAGCCTAGAGTATTCAACAATCTCCGTGAAGTTCCTTATCTACAATCTCCGTGAAGCTCCTTATCAACAATATCCGTGAAGTTACTTATTAACAATCACCGTGAAGTTCCTTATAAACAATCTCCGCGACGTTCCTAATCAACAATTTCCGTGAAGTTCTTATCAACACTCTCCGTGAAGTTCCTTATCAACAATCTCCGTGAAGTTCCTTATCAACATTCTCCGCGAAGTTCCTTAGTGCTGTTTGAAAAATTTGGAATGTTTGCGAGAATTAATGCTTACTAAGACCGTATTGACCTCTTCGCCTATCCAGGCAAGCCGAGACAACTTTCCGCTTGACGGAAGAGACCAATATGATCCGAGTGTATTGAGCCGATGTGTCAAGCAGGAATCACCGAAGGACGTACGTATCCCTTTGCAATTTTTACTCGAATCGAAACAATAACTTGAAGATTAAAAAGCGAAATGACCACTTAGCAATAGTGATGAAGAGTGATGAAGTATCGTTGCATATGACACAGCTGCTAAAGTAACACAAGGAATGGCAACCGGAAGCAACGTGTATTTACTGACCACATGCACTTAACAAAATAAAAATAAATCCAACTGTATTAATCAAATTATGCACAAAATGTATCTGTAACAATTAAACAGGCTTACTCCTTTTTCGAATATGGTCTGTTTTATTATATACACTTTATAAACTCTTGCAACAGTCCGTATCCGTGAAATTGCGTAGCGCTCATTGGACCTGTACGGCCCCGCGATCAGAAGCGGTACAATTATGGCCAGTTTATACCATGGATATACTATGAGTATCGGTACCCTAAAACACAATGGTCGTATTGGCGAATGTGCGGAAGACAAAGCGGAGATGCTAAATGAACAATTCTGCACTGTATTCACGCAAGAAGACCTTAATAATATACCAAGTAAAGGAAGTTCACCACATCCAACAATGCCCAACATTCAAGTAACTGCATAGCCTTGGGAATGACTAAATGATTAATCGGCTAAATGTGAAAAAGGGCAGTGGCCCAGATAAGATGCCAATCATAGCCAATCATTGCCCTAAAATAAACTGCCAAAGAGATAACACCATTCCTTCAGAATCTATATCAACAATCTACTCGTGAAGTTCCAAAGGACTGGAAACTGGCCAAAATAGTACCAATTTTAAAAAAAGGCGACATAACTAAATCGTCAAATTACAGACCTGTAAGCCTTTCTGCAGTTCTCTCAAAAATGCTGAAACATATAGTAGGCTCCCAGGTCATGAACTTTCTTGATAGAAACAATATTCTCCACGAAAACCAACACGGCTTCCACACAAAGAGATCTTGCGAAACACATTTACTCTCCACTGATGAAATCTCCCGATACATGAACAAGGGTCTCCAAGTGGATATGGCGCTTCCCGATTTCGCAAAGGCCTTCGACAAGGTACCACTTCGCAGGCTTGTAATAATACCTTGGCGAGGGTGAGCAACTTCCTCAGTGGACACCCCCAACAGGTGGTGATAGACGGTGAAACATCAAACCAATCCCAGGTCACATCCGGCGTTCCACTGGGTACGGTGCTTGGACCAACTCTCTTCCGCTTGTTCATAAACGACATTGCAGCCAACATTTCTTCATCAATACGCCTATTTGCGGATGATTGTGTAGTAGTGTTGTTAATTAGTGTCCAAAATTTTAGTCGATTAATCAGCAACAAGTTCTGACTAAATAACCGATTAATCAGGATTCTTGAAATTAAAGGAAATACACTCTAGACTGCACATTTCAGTGATTTACATTGTTTTATTTAGTTTCGCAGAAAATATGTGTCTGATTTATATAATGCAATTATGAAGGCAATAGGCATAAAACATGCTTTTGGGAAAACAACTAAATTATCCTATTAACGCGCTGGACTACTGGCAAGATAGTTGAAGATACATATCAGATATATTAATTATTTAAAATTTAAGTAACCGCACAAACACTATACATATTTTCGTGTGTTGGGTACAGAAATGCAAAATTTATCAAAAAAATTACAACAAACATGGGTTACATAAAAGCTAAACAAATGAATACAAATACCGTAATTGCATTATTTTTTATTTTTACATTTTATAACCTGTGTTTAAACCTTTCACACAAGTAAGATCTCCAAACAACGTATCATGTAAAGTTAGAATAAGACATCAAACATAGAATGGACATTATTTTGGTTCTTTTTTTTTCACATAAAACTGAGTATTTCAAGTTGTTTATGTATTTTATTATATTATGTCAATACATTTAGCATAATTAGCAATTTTCCACGACTTTTTCATTACAACTGGCTGTGTTTTTGATAATTTATACTGTATTAATAAACTGTGTTCATGCACGCATGGACACAGTTCATTTTTTTGGTGAAAAATTTGTCAATGCATACAAGTATACATTTTTGTGGTAAAATCAATTTTACTGATGCAGTTATATATGCAGGTGTCTATTGCACTAATTACTCTTCAAAATTATTAAATTACAGATAGTAAACTGCATATAAAACATTGCTGTAATTAAACAGTTTATTCTATGTTTGACGTCTTATTCCAACTTCACATAATAGTGTGTTTCCATCTTTAACAATACTGAGTGGAGCCATCATGGACTACTGTGTTTGTAATCCTGACATAACAGCTTTACTAAAGACGAATATTAGTTCTACAAATCATATTAAAAAATATAAATGTATACATTTAATTCTATTGAAGAATGTATTTAATTATATGTGCATGTGTTTTATTTAAGTACATTATTTGGTCACTAAAACAAATAAATGAATTGGATCACCTGTTCAAGTTAAAAGAAAGGGATTGGAAATTTTTCAACAAAGAAAACTCATGCATACATATATTCAATTAATCGACTAATCCCAAATCTTAATCGACTAATTAATCATTACCTATTAGTCGTTGATTAATCGACGAAATGATTAATCGGCACAATACTATTGTGTAGTCTATACTCCCATAACATTTCACGAAGATCATATTTTGCTTCAAAAAGACTTGAACATCCTAGTGGAGTGGAGCAACACCTGGCAAATGCAGTTTTACATCGACAAATGTACAGTCATGATCATAACTACAAAAAGAAACATATCCAAATATGATTATAAAATGGAAGGTAAATCCTTAGAAGTGGTTAACAATCATTAATACCTTGGCGTTGAACTAAATGAAAAATTGAAATACAATCTTCATATAGATACCATCACTTCAAAGGCATCGCGAGTCATAGGATTCTTAAAACATAATCTTAGACACTGCCCAGAAACTGTGAAAGAACGTGCCTATCACTCATTAGTCAGACCCAAACTGGAGTATTGCCCATCAATATGGAACACGCAACAGAAAACCCAAGTGACACAAAACGAACAGATCCAACGTAATGCCGCCAGATTCGTACTTAGCAAACCATTTAACTACCAAAACCCTAGTAGTGTAACAGAAATGATACAGCAGTTGAACTGGGCATCTCTGGGACAGCGTAGACGTTTCTTTGTACTTTAGTAATTATGTACAATAGCCGGGCCGGCTAGCTCAGTTGGTAGAGCGCTGGACTACAAATCCGAGGATCGCGGGTTCGATTCCCAGCCCGGCCATATAGCTTGTGTTATTTCTACGGCCATTCTCCCCTAACCTCTGATTTAAGTAGGCCAGTTGTCAGTTACTGGCATAAGTATGTGTACTTAGTACTGGTAAACCAGCTTACCCAGGAAAAGTGTGAGTAGGTTAACTGACCGCCGTTATATGACTGAACTACTGTTGCATACGGCGAACAATCCAAACAAACACACTTATGTACATAGTGGTGCATAGCCTGGTTGCAGTACCAGCTTCCATCCTACCAGCTCCATCAGCTCGCCACTGCATGAAGTTTATCCCATATAATTGTAAGAACAACGCTTGCCAACATACATTCTTCACTCGTGTCATCGTGTCTGGAATCGTTTAACGGTCAAAGTGCTTCTACAGGCCTTTTAAGGCAGTTTTAAGGCTGCGCTGCTGCCGACGATGAGAGTGTTAACAGTGATAGTGTACAGTGTAAATACATATTGGATATTAATGAGGGACATCCGAACTAGCGCATGAACAGTTTCACCGTGCACCTCCGCGCTATGTCCTACAGAGGATTTTGCGGAGTACCTCATCGAAGTCGAAATGTATACATTATACATTTATACATTATACATTGTAACATACATCCTTTCACATTTTCTACAGGGCTGGTATTGATAAGAAATCTTAGTCGAAAATTAAGAAAAAGGCAAACATTTCTCAAACTTTATAATGGGTTTATCTGACAAAGTAATATATTGTATGAATATTATGACTAAGAAGTTTAATCATGATTCCAAGTGAATTAATATTAAGTATTTGTCATACACATGCTCCCAAGCATTAAGTATTTTTGCACAAATTCTAATTTTGACTTATTTCATCTTACCATTCTTTATCAGTATGGACCCTGAGACCATATTTATAACGAATCTTAAGCCATTTTAACTTGTTGAAAACACTATGCATTGGGACATGTGCTTGTCCAATTCTAAATATTAATACATGTAAAATTATAATGCAACTTTTGTGTCAAAATCTTCAAATAATGTATTCCTTCGTCAGATAATCATATCATATTTAAATTTGAGAATTTTTAGATTTTTCTTTATTTATATTCACTTATGTGAGATTTGAAGATGCAATATACATGAAAAAATGAACGTATCGTAAACACGAATGCATGCTTATAAGTACACCCCCCCCCCCGTTTTGAGCAATTATGAATTTAGGGTTAGGTGTAGTGTTATGATTAGGTTTTGGTTCCCTTTTGTTACGCTAAGGGTTAGGTTAAGTGTTATATAAATGATAAGGATGGCCAAATTTTGTTTACATCAAATAAACTAAAGATACTACTAGGTAACTCGTGGTATACTTGCATGCATGAAATCATCTATTTTTATCCGGTTTAGTGAAATAAGCTTATATTACGCCATCTTTTATACTATATCATTTTGTAGTTGCAAAGTGTTTATTTATTTCAGCTTTATAAAACTCACTAGCGGATCCAGGGGGGGGGGGGGATCATACGTCCGGACCATACATATAAAAGCGTATATAAAAAAAGGCGTATATAAAAATTGGATAAATATGCTAATTTTTTTTTCGATCGCTTCGCTCCCTCAATTAATTTGGTAAAAGACATACATCAACTTCAGTAAAACATACCCGACCTAGCCCAACCCTACGATTTCTTATGTACACAGTAGTACCGGCGCCAAAGTTAAGCGAAAACGATAAACTATAGACAATGGGTATATATACCTTTATTTGTGGATGATATTGTTTTATTTTCTAAATTCCTATATTATATTAACATGTCAGATGCAATACACCCATGACCGTTGGCACAGGATACCACATAAAGGCATTAATAAGTTTCGAATAATTAATATTTTAAGTCGAAATTCAAGTCAAATCAATGAATACTTCGAGTATAAACAACTTTGTCTCAAGAAATAGTTTAGTTCGAAAAGAGACCATTAAAATTCGGTAAATGATTAATACAAAAATTAATGATGCGTGTGTGTGTGAATTTACTGATTTTATATGTTTAAAGATTTTCCTATATATCTAACGATAAATGTCATAAACAGTTTAGTGGATAGGCACATCAAACAAGGGCAATTTACTGCCAAAGCAGGTGTATGACACAGATGAATCTACATGTCGTTCGAACATATGGTGAAGTATTAATTTATTCAGTGAAACAAATTGCATTTGGTGATGATGATGATGATGATGATGATGATGATGATGATGACGATGATGATGATGATGTGCAAAGATTTATCATATATATTTGATACGGATCTGTTGCTGATCACTGCAGACCCACATACAGCATAAAGGGTTATAACTGCGCGATCAAAAGTATACGCCCCCTTCCCCCCAACCCGAAATCCTGGATCCGCACCTGAAATTCGTACTTTGTCCTATCGTAGCTACTTTGTAAATATGTTGTTCTCATAGGTTTCGATATGGGCCTAATGGAAATAAGATGTAAATAAGATAAACTATTGTAAAAGACAAACATAACGAGACAGTTGTTCAAACAACCCATTTGCCAATTATCCTTCTTATCTTAACAACCACAAAGCACTTTATTGCGTACGATACCATGTAAATATGGTATGTCTTAAAAAAAGTATCCCGCTTCCTTGTCCACTGATATGTTATCAACAAGGAAGATTTGATGAAACATGTGAACGCATTTGGCGAGATCACGTGATTTTGTTATGTTGCTTTTATAACACAAGACTTGCTCATTGCGTTCATTTTTTTTGTATTATGAACTGAATATGTTGGCCAATCATTTAAATATATTTATCAGTGGGCTTCTATTGTCGACGTTGCAAACAGGTAAAATATTACAAAATGTACTGCTTGTTTTTTTGTTGTTATTAAAAATATCATTTTGTTGGAATCTAAAAATAATATAAATTACATACACTAGTGATTTTTAAGTCAAAAAATTAATGTCTACAAATGTACAGAAGACTTAAATGTATCGGTTCTTCCACAACTATCGTGATCTTACTCATATGCATCGGTATTGTAATTATAATGATATGTAATCGTTACGTTTGTTAAGGTGTCTCCTTTAAGTATTTGAATATTAATAAAATATACACCGAAACCATCAGCTAAATTTGTTGGTACATGTAAAATATATAAAATATTTAAGAATCAGCCACCAATATCCGCTACATTTGTTGATAAAGAATATCAAATATTCAAGTGTCGGCCACTAATATCCGCCTTGTTGGTGGGAAGACGCCCTACTCTGGTCGCTTGGAGGTGGAGCACAATGGAGAATGGGGAACAGTGTGTGATGACGGGTTCACAGTCAACAGTGCCAACGTCGTCTGTAGAATGCTGGGCTTCACGGACACGGAGTACGAATTTCATGCTATTTGTAATTAGAATCGCATCGCTCGGTGTTCGTTTTTACACGGCATTGCGAATACATGTAAAAAGTTGATTTGAGTCGTGTCGTGGGAAAACCGGTCTTAATGCATGTGCGTAAAGTGTCGTCCCGGATTAGCCTGTGCAGTCCGCACAGGCTAATCCGGGACGGCACTTTCCACCTACAGTGGATTTATGTTTAGAAGAGACCTCCTTGAAACAGACAATACCATAAAAGCGGAAAGTGCCGTCCCGGATTAGCCTGTGCGGACTGCTTACGCACATGCATTAAAACCGGTTTTCCCACAACGCGCCACATTTATTTTTAGTTGATTATGTGTCGATAATCCCTGAAAATAAGTAAGATCGTGATTTTCAGTTATAAACATGTGCGTCAGTATTTAAATAGGTTCGTTTAACTATATATCGACTCGTCTATGTTTATAACCATTTTCACTTGCATTTATGATTAAAACCGACTGTTGTTATGTAACCAATATTATTTTACGAACATTCATGCCTATTAATCCCAAAACATAACCCAAATATACAATAATACAAATCATTTTAATTGAACTTATTTGTTGTTCGTTTATTCCCACATTGTGTACATGTAAATAAAAAAAATTAATTTCATTAATTATTATATTAGTTTCAGTGTTTAAATAACCATTTAAGGTCGGCCAATGTTGTTTCGCCGTCAGTGTATGGGCAAGGTAGTGGGGCTGTTCTGCTAGACAGTTTGGTTTGTATTGGCAATGAATTGGATATTGCGAACTGTGCACACCAGGACTGGGGGAAGACTGACTGCTCACACAATGAAGATATTGGCATCGACTGTCGTAAGTAGAACTTTTAATGTGGTATATTTGTTCTATCCAACGTAACGCATGTTATTAAACAAATGAGACATTTATATTGACGTTACTTCGTGATATGATATGGTTTTGATCACGATTTATCAAAGTATAATAATAATGATTATGCAGAATACTATATCTTGTTGTTTTTTAATTGAACACATTGCAATTGTTAAAACATGATGTTTTTATTTTATTTTAAGACGGTTTCTTACGTGGTATAATATAATGACTTAGCAATAGTTTCATAATTTCTAACTCCAGAGACACGTGTTCACATTGTGCACGGCTCCACAGCGCATGATGGGCAAGTTGAACTGAACATTTCCGGAACATGGCAACCCCTGTGCGCCGATAATTTTACTCCATCAGAAGCAAAGGTTATATGCCGTATGCTTGGATTCAGTGTAAAGTAAGTTATTTGTAAAATCATACTATACTTCCTTTGTTAATGTAATAATTAACTACCGTACGTACATCTAACTATAGTATCTTGTGTTAATATAGTATCTAGATACAGTTAAGTTTAGATGATCAGCGAATATTTATTAGCTAGAAATGTTTTGTCCACGTTTTATTTGCTCCGAAACTGCAATAAGCGGTTACTTAACAAGTAATGATAATTACTTAATAATGATAACATTCTAAGTGGCAATGTTGAATGTTGTACATTGATTGCATCAATGTTAAAATATTTAATGGAAATATTTGAAGTCGATCATAAATAGCAATATACAAATGACTTAAAAAGAATTTCTCTATAAATACAACATGTATGTAAAAACGAAATATTGATCATTATACAAAGTTTCATAGTAAGAATGCAATCCTATATTTTTATCAGTGGATCCCATGTCATGCCTGCGAAGACAGAACATAGCGGTTTATCAATGGTCCCAACAGTGTACTCCTGCACTGGCAATGAGATTGATATCTCCATGTGTCACAAACGGCAAACCCATTGCTCTTCGAATGTTGCAGCAGTGAACTGTAGTGAGTAGAATGCACAATTCAGACATTCTATTGCAATACCATATTTGGAGAAATTATAATTCATTGTAATTCAGTAATGTAAAGTGTAAGAACATCGTTATGATATTCGAATGACGATTAACGTTGTTGTCTTCACAAATACTATCCAGATATAAGCTGGAATGCTCGTCAATATTGAACATATCCAAAATGGATTGACCTAAAGTCTAGTTTAGCCAGATATTAACGCATGGGTAGATGATAAATACTAAATAAGTTATCAAATCTGTTGACCTATATGATGTTGATATCTATCAAGGAACCCCAATGAGGCTTGTGAATGGCACAAGTGAGCAATCTGGTCGCGTGGAAGTCCAGCACCGTGGCGAATGGGGTACGATCTGCGATGACAACTTCGACGACATGGAAGCCCAAGTGATATGCCGTATGCTGGGTTTCGTTTCCAGGTCAGCAATGGTATTACAATATCAGTATTTGAAATATGGTTCTTTCGTAAAGTTCATATACCAGAGTTGAGGTAACAGTGATTCACAGAAATTACATTTATAATTATATATATATGTTGCATATTTCACATATATAAATCACATACACATGCATAATCTATGCAGTCGCGCCAAAGCACAGTCGGGAGCTTATTATGGCGAAGGTCAAGGCCAAATAGTTGTCGATGAAATGTATTGTCAAGGTGAAGAAACGGACATATCCGAATGCAAATCCCTTCCGTGGGGTTCAACCAGAACCTGCCAACACAAAGAGGATGCTGCTGTCGAGTGCAGTATGTAATCCTAACATAATCCTAAAGATGTTTACTTATCTGCCCACTGTACGAAACATTACGACGGACGTTGCTAACGACTGTCGGAAAATATACAAATGTATCACTGCGCACACTTTTGTATGGGGATTATAATCTTTCTCCAAGTGATAATTATGGTGTTTCGGATGCAGTTCATAGTTTCATTGAAACTTCAACGATATTTGAGTTGGTTCAACTATCGGTTCCCTGCCTATATTCTACTTTATAATCCGATTTCATACCACTTTGTTATTAAACACACAGCTTAACACATAACCACAAACATTTTACTAACACAATTTGTTCAATTTGAAAGTTTTTCCTTTCTATATATTACATATTAAAATGAATTGCACACCGTCACAATTTATGTAACGATGCTATTGAAGAACTATACTAGCTACATGCTATCCTTTTTATACTACCAATGTATGTTCTGTGTACTTTTCTATATAATGCAATCCTTGTTGGAAATAAATAATTAATTATAAAAAGTAATGTTTAAACCAAGAATTACATTGTACCTCAAGACAATTATTGTTTACCTAGTTTTTGTAAATCCTCCGTGGTTAAGCTAATTAAATAATATTCTCATTACATTTTTGTTCTTTAACTGTGATCTAAATAGTTATTCTAAACGAACACATGTGTCACAATTGCGGTTAAATAAAAAGTTTTATTATTTGAAACAGGTTCTGAACTTCGATTAGCAGACGGCCCA
Source organism: Congeria kusceri (assembly GCA_027627225.1). Taxonomy (NCBI): domain Eukaryota; kingdom Metazoa; phylum Mollusca; class Bivalvia; order Myida; family Dreissenidae; genus Congeria; species Congeria kusceri. The sequence continues at coordinate 71,080,051 of CM051028.1, read as the reverse complement.
ACCGAATTTTCTGGTCGCCTTGAATTGCGTCAAGAATCAACATGGAAAACCATTTGTTCGGATCACTTTGACAACAGAACGGCACAGGTCGTATGTAATATGCTTGGATTTGAAAGACGGTAAGCTGTCTCATTTACAAATGTTTGAATTTGTTTTCTAAAAAAATCGCCTTTCCGTCCGTGCAACTATTATTAGTTAAGCAAACAACATTTTCATTTTTCCATCCAATTTGACATTACTGCGAACTGTCAGTTAGCTATGATTTTCATGGATTATCCGGAAATAGAAGACATATATGTAAATGTTTAATACCGCAAGGTACGAAGGTCTATCCCCTTTGTTCTATGGTCATGGCATCATTTGCGATATTCCCGCTGTTTTATCTCTAAAAAGATCGTTTAGTTACAGTTTCAAGACTAGAAAACTACGACAATATTGTTGATGCAGCGATCAGAGAACATAGGGGATTGGCCTTCGTATTTCGCGGTATTAAACCTTTGAGATATGACTTCTATTACCAGAAAATCCATGAAATTATTATAAATCGACAGGTCGCAGTACATCAAATTCTAGAATGATCACGCATCGATTACTATCCTTGTGATTGTGGCCTTTAACTTGTTGTACCATTCCTTTGACCATACAACCGTGAAACATTCTAAACTGCAATTCTGTAATTAATAATATTGTTCATTAAAGAAACATTACTATATACACGGATGAACGTTTTCCTGCTGGAAGTGGTGCTCAGATGATTCACCATGGGTATACCTGCATAGGAAACGAAACGGACATCGCTAACTGCAAGCACAGCAATGTCAGCTCACCTTGCAATGCAGTGGGCATCAATTGCTGTAGGTTTATCTGTCCGCGATTAGCATTGCTTCATCTTGCAATATTACGTTTTTGATTATGTACCATTTATAAAAGATTGCTTCAAAGCGGATTCCAAATTCATTTATTTATAAAACAGTGTATTATTTCTTCCAAATACTGCTACTTGATTAGTGATATTAATCGAGATATTGAATACATTTCATAAGATTCAAACACACCCGTGCGAATTATCGATGGCACAACGATGTATAATGGCAGAGTGGAAGTATATGAGACGTTTAATGCATCAAATGGGTATATATTATACGTCACATTAATTTGGTAATACATATAGCGCTACTGGTGTTATTGTTAACGTGCCAAGGACTTGTGTTCTTGTACATTTAAAATATTTGAAAAAATTATATTATATCAATGTCGGATAATTACAATCGAAAACTATGTTGTTTTTTGAATTTGGTAAACTTATTAAGTATGCATTTATGCATAAACAATCTTAAAGCAAATATGGGGACAGAACGAATGTAATGGAAGGCAAACAAAGAGTTTTTTTCAAATTCGGTTATCGTATTTGCAAATTAGACTTAAATGAACAATAGCACAACTCATTCAAATATCGATCTTGCAGTTCAGATATTTATTAAAACATCAAATTTTTATAACACTTAAACCAATATAGCAAGTTCTATTGTGCGAACGGGCTATTAATGTCATTTACAGACATAAAATGTATAAATTGATTTAATTTATTACTTTAGTACATTACCAATACTCTGATATGTGTTCTGTTCGAAAGCCAATGGAAAGGATTGTGTTATGATACCCTGACCACAGAAGACGCGGTTGTCCTGTGCAAGATGCTTGGATTTACAACACCGTAAGATATAACACACGTTTTCTGATGGGCGTTTATACATTATTTAAAATACATACAGGAATCTGTGAAAAATGCAAAAATATGTATAATAAGTATACCATATATTTTTGTTTGAAGTTGATAACACGTCTTAGAGCGCTCCTGGTGCATTTCGCCTAAACACGAACGCTCTTATCTGATTATATCCTGAAGTGATTTGATATTTTATTTGAGAGGTATTCTTAAATCTAAAATATTAATCTTTGTGTCAGTTAAAAGCTTGAACAAAATGATAACAGCGTTTCAAAAAGTTCTTTATATCAACTTATCTATGCTCTTTAATATATCTGGGACACGTTCAAGTGTGTTCAAATATTTTAACGCATGATTCAATATTTCAACTTTGGACTTTCATTTCTGCTTAGGACACCTTTTTGACAGAACATGATGAAATCTTACTTATTTTTTCTAGTAAAATTAAAATTTATATTGTCCCTAATAAAATATAAATTCTAATGCACATAAACATACTAAAAGACGATTTTTGTACTTGATAAGCTCCACGAAATGCAACATTTGTAAGTAGTTTAATCGAACGAAAAATACTTTATTATGATAATACACAATGGGCGTTCAAAAGAATAATGCATGCATGTACGCCGAAAAGTGGGTTTAGCGTATGAATAAATATGAAAATAATTAATGTTGAAATATAACAGAAGATCGAAACATTGTTTCCCTTTATTAATTCCATAAATTCATTTCTTCAACCGATGGAAATGTGTTACATTAAATCTTCCTAAAATACAGCAAAAATGTTTAAACCTAATGATTTAAGGACGCCGACCATTCACGATGCGTATGACCAATACAAGCACGGTGGCCTGTTTGCCCTGATGAGCGGTCTGGGCTGTAACGGGACAGAGACTGACATATCTGGCTGTGCACCGCAGCACAAATGGAATCATGACCTTTGTCCGTACAATAGACATGCTGCGATAAATTGTGGTGAGTAATATGAATTTTGCCCTCACTGGTTTGTTAGCTTTTTTTACATAGTTATTAAGGAAAATAATAATCCTTGTGTAAGGAGGAATACTTCTGCGTAATAAAAAAATATGATGACATACTTAACTTAAACTTACTTGTATTTGGTGAATAAACCATTTCGCGATCTTTTGTTAAACTGTATTTGTTCTCATTACTTCATACACATATGCCACGTTTGTGGATTTAATTCTTCGTAAACAGTGCACCAAGTGAAAGATATATAACATTTATTTTAGTAAAAACCTGTTCCAAACTCATGAAGCATTATTAAGTGATCATTATAGTAAACATTACAGTCGTTAAGAATATACTTACTATATCATTTTCCCGCCAAATATCATGGTTATTTGCATATTTGTATAACAATTTAATGATATCACAAGTAAGTGTACATGTGGGTGAGTGTTTTGTATTCCAATTTTCCAATATAACCGCTTTTATTCTCGATATACATTTGCAGCTCCGAATTCCACACTTCGTTTATATAACGGTTCATCTATTAAGTCCGGGCGTGTTGAAGTGTTATATAACGGGTCATGGATACAAGTTTGTCGACACGGGGAAATGGACAGAAGAGAAATTGATCTGATATGCCGGCAATTGGGGTTCAACCAAAGGTTTTTTACATTCTGATATATTATTTATGATATACTTATTGTGATGTTATTTAGTTAATATAGAACACTTATTGCTTCCACGTATTACACTCTTTTGAGTTTGTGCCATTGCTGGTATTCTTGATATACGAAATTCTTATTTCTTTCATAGTTATAAAGGAAAGGAAATACAATAACACCGTACTAAAACATAAAACTTTGATATATACGTATTAAGAAATCTTAAAACACCGTTGACATGTATGGTGTTTGAATTTGTGTGAAGAAAAGGTATAAGTTAAAATATGTATACATGCAATTGTATTTGGTCAAGAACAAATCAATAAAGAGAATGTAACTGTCGTTTTGGCAGAAGATATTGGAAACTAGTCAGATATCTTTATGTCTTACACTTCAAGTCCTCTGCGGCACTGGGAGATGTTCACATACTGAAACTTTCAATTATAGTATGATCCAGTCTTCGAGAAATATGAATATGATTTAGTCAAGGCATTATTTCAGTTGTAATTATATTCGGATAGATAACTTAGACATCGCAAATCATACCCCACTCTTTGAACAACTCTATAGTCCTAAGTTTAATGGTTCGATATCTGCCTTATTAGCTGAGCTTTTTATTATGTTTCTACCTTCCACAGTGACTTAACAAATTAAAAGGGTGCCGGATAAATTTTCCGGTCAACATAAACTGGCAAGAGTTATCTTTCTACTTATAAATTCTTATGCTGAACAGCATTGTCCAGGATGACACAGAATAACAATGAAATACACGTCTACTCACCTGTGGTTTTCATAATGAAATACTGTAGATTGTCATAGTTGCTAGCTCCCATAATACGTTTCATCCGCACACAGCATTAAACATGTTAACCGCTTGTTCCTTTCATTCCTTTTCAAAACACTTGATGCAAGCCAGTTATTCTTTGCGGATATAATTTCTTTGGTCAAACAACGAAGATATGGTTTATTCATCAAATAATAGGCCAAGATCCTAAACGTAGAATAGAAATGAACACTCAATAAAGACTAAAACTACAAATTCCCTAAAACATCTATTTCGGTCACTCTCTCTTCCACCCTTTACTAATACCTTAATTAATAAATGTAAAAAATGAAAAAAATCTATTTTACAATTTTCATTTGATGCGTTTTATACCAGTCACATGTATATTAAAATCATCCATCCAAAGCAAAGAAACATTATTGTATTCAGATTTTAATTATGGTACACACCCGGATCAAAGTTTGATTGTCAGTTTACACATATACTATCATTTGACGCGAGTTTGTTGCATTTGATTTTATATGTGTATGTACTCGGAATATATAAACGTGATTCTGTGGTTTAGACGGATGCTCTTAATAACAATTACAGTTTTGTCCTGCGCTTCCACGCTATTTTTCTCTTTATTTACTCTAACTTACGTCGGTTGCATTCTGTTAGTCGCAATCTTCACATTTGATCAAAATATATCGTTTTGCCTAGCGGGTACCAACTCGCCACTTTGGACTATGATACTACAAAATCAATACAATCGTTAGAATGCAGAGGCACGGAAAGTGACATTTCGGACTGTAGATCTGGTCAATGGGGTGATATGGCATATTGTACACCGGAAACCATTGCATGCAGTAAGTTTAATTTTCTTTTTATACGCCCGTTATAAAAAACCGGACGTATTATGGGACGCCGCTGGCGGACGTGCGGGCGTTTGGGCGGGCGGTCTTCGGGCAGGCGGGCGGTTAGGTTGGCAGGCCAGCGGACGGCCAGGTGGCGGGCGGGCGGGCGTTCGGGTTGGTGGGTGCGCGGGGGGAAAACTTTGTCCGTAGTGTATTTTTGTCCAGCATGGATTGATTTCCAAATAACTTGGCAGACAAATAACCTGCAAGAACCACGTCCCTTGGTCCAAGGTATAAGGTCAAATTTAAGTAATCAATCCTTAAATCTTTGTCCGGAGCATATCTATGTCCAGCATGGATTAATTAGCAAATAACTTGGCAGAAGTGACAAGCATGGTACGACGGAGTGTCGCGCGCAAAAGCCGGTCCTAAGGTCCGAGGTCAATCTCACAATTCAAGGCCAAATGTCAAATTCGGTAAATCTATCCTTAACACTTTGTCCGGAGCATATCCTTTTTCAGCATGGATGGATTTTCATAAGATTTTTTCATGAAAATTCATACATAGATACCTATTGCGAGACATCGGTTAGGATTGCATAGGGGGTGGGTGGGGTCAAGGTCAAGGTCACTGTTACTTAAAATAGAAAAACTGTTTCCGCTCAATAACTTGAGAACGCATTGAGATATTCTAATAAAACTTAATACATAGATACCTTACATTCAGACCTCTCTATGGATTGCATAAGGGATGGGTGGGGTCAAGGTCACTGTTACTAAAAATTGAAAAAAACCCAACAGTTTCTGCTGAATAACTTGAGCATGCAGTGAGCTATTTTTGTGAATCTTAATACAAAGATACTTTATATCGAGACCTCGCTTGGGATTGCCTATGGGGTTTGGTATGGTCATGGTCAAGGTCTTTGTTACTAAAAATATAAAAATGGTTTCCCCTCAAAAACTTGAGAACAAATTGTGATATTTTAATAAAACTTCACACATACATACCTTATATCAAGAACTTGCTTGCGATTAAGTATGGAGTGGGTGGGGTCAAGGTAAAATATATGCGAAAAATAGAAAGACGGTTTCCGCTTAATAATTTGAGAACACATTGAGATATTTTAATGAAACTCATACATATATACCTTATATCGAGACTTCGCTTGGGATTGCGTACAGGGTGGGTGGGGTCAAGGTTACGGTCATCATTACTAAAAATAACAATAAAAACGGTTTCCGCTCAATAGCTTGAGAACATATTTTAATGAAACTTCATACATAGATATTTTATATCTAGACCTCGCTTGGGCTTGCATATAGGATGGGTTGGATCAAAGTCACCGTTACTAAATATAGACAAACAGTTTCCGCTCAATACATTGAGAAGACATTGATATATTTTAATGAAACTTCATATGTAGATACCTTATATCTAGCCTTCGCTTGGGATTGCATATATGGTGGGTGGGGTCAAGGTCACCATTACTAAAAATGTAAATTTTTTTTGCTGACTGTAGTGGATTTCGATTATAAAATTTGTTTTTCGGGGAATTTCAACGTTTCTTGTTTATTTTGTCATATTGATAGATTTAACCATATATATATGAAATAGTTTTGATACCTCAACTCACCACACAGAAAGGCTTTGGAAATGAATTTGATGCACTTATACCATGACTCGACCTTATTAGTTTTAATGGTTTTTCGTTGAATCTTTACCCCAGAAAGCTTCTTTGACGGGAGTATCGTTGTGACAATGGCACTCATGCTTTTTATTTGCATAATCGCAGAATACGTACGTCACTTGTTTGTGGTAATTTATTCTTATGGCAAAAACATAATGTCGAACTAGTACGTATGATCACTTTCATGTAAGTATGAATCACCTTTTTGTTTTGATGTTTACAGCAGCGAACATAATATAGCACAAAAGTATGCATACAATGAGAACTGTACACTTTATTACGTCATACAAACGAACACATTTGACATGGGTAGATCAGTTCCCAAATGTACAAAACGTATTTAGGAATATTCTGTTTTGATATTTGCTCACCGCATCACAAAGTGCTCTTGGTGAGCTATTATGATGGGAGTGTTTATGTTGTCTGTTCTCGTGCTCCGCCAAACGTCTTCAGCTCTTGAATCGCTTGCTGGATTTTGACCAGACTTGTTCCTGAGATTGCTCTTCAAGCAAATCCTTCACTTTAATGGAGATAAAGTGGGGCAGTTTTCCTTATATGGACATAATGAACGCTATGAAAATCGTCTTACCAGAAAAAAATGGCTGGATTTTAAAATAAATTCACAGAAACGCTCCGTCGGTTATCATCGACCACTTTCCAGTAAATTATTTCGTTTCGTTATTAATCCAAACATGTCGATTAGGGAAAATGTTAAGTTTTCCTTGAAGGACGACGTGGAATACATTGCTTAACGTCTGGTCTGAAGCTAACTTAAATATTTCAAACATTTCACAGAACTTTTCCTTGGTTGACGCTCTACCATATTTCTTTAAATAAGTGTGATCCGTTAACATGGACATTTTTCTTATATAGCTACATAGTTACAGTATTTACTGAAACTTTTGAAAATTCATCTTGTTATGAATGACATTCCATAGTAGTAATACCATATATGGTAACCGGTTTACTACCGCCTTAGAAATAGTGCCATTCATAACTGTTAAGAGCGGAAGCAGTGTATGAATATGAAAAGCGGTAATAAAGAAAGAGTTCTGAAAAATGTACGCCATTGTCTTTGTTTACTTGATGACAGTTCCAGATTATTAGGCTGGATTTCCTCATATAGACGGGCTACAGACAAATACACAACATTGGCGACGAGGATAATAAGAAGTCCACACGCCTGATCACATCATGGCGACAGCTACCATCGGAAACATCGACTGTTTCGATGAAAACTTGGAATCGTGGGAGTCGTACTGCGAACGTTTGGGTCAATTTTTTGTCGCGAATGAGGTAGATAACGACAAAAAGAAAGCATCTCTTCTTAGTTTGATAGGTCTCAAGACATACACTTTGTTGAGAAACCTTTCTGCCCCGCAGAAACCGGCTGAAAAGTCGTACGATGAACTTGTACAACTACTTAGTGAGCAATTGAACCCCAAACCATCTGTAATCGCCGAGCGATTTCGGTTCCACAAACGAAACCAAGGCCCCAGCGAAACGATCATGGGTTACGTAGCTGAACTGTGAAGGCTATCAGTACATTGTGATTTCGATGCCACATTGAATGACACCTTGAGAGATCGATTAGTTTGTGGGTTACGTCACGAATTCATTCAGAAACGTTTACTATCTGAAAGTGCCCTAGATTTGGACAAAGCAATCAAAATATCTGTTGCTATGGAAACAGCATCCAAAGACGCAGCAGAAGTACATGGAGTCCATGAACAGGTCCATAGTCTCAACCTTCGACAATCAAAAACAAAGCAAAAACATTATGAGAAAAACAGAACTCAGACAGGAAACAAATTTACACCAAAGAAAATGTGTTTTAGGTGTGGATGGGAACACTCACCTGATAAGTGTAAACACATCGACTCAATTTGTAACTTCTGCCATAAAAAGGGACACATTGAACGCGCTTGCCTTGCAAAGAAACGCCAAAACAAAAATGTTCATCAGGTGACAATGGAAGAACAACCAATTCTACATGTCTATCAACTGAATGACCATGAATCACATGCAAGTGCTATTATGTTAAAACCAATGATAGGAAAAACAGAGATACAGATGGAATTAGATACAGGGACAGCTCTATCGATAATATCTCAACAGTTGTATAACTCTAAGTTCAAGAAGCACACACTGAAGCAGACTACAACAATTTTGAGGAGTTATTCTGGACACACTGTAAAACCGGTGGGAAAACTACGTGTTGATGTCTACCTCAATGATCAGACAGCTAAACTAGATCTGTATGTGGTACCACACAATGTACCACCACTTTTTGGACGAGACTGGCTCGAGAAGTTAAAACTAAACTGGGGTGAGATCAAATCGCGTCGCCCAGAGGGAAGATTATCATCAATTTTGGACGCGCACAAGGCCGTATTTTCCAATGGAATTGGAAAGCTGAAGGACATCAAAGCTAATTTGAAATTGAAAGAAGGAGCTCAGCCAAAGTTTCTTAAAGCTAGAAATGTACCTTATTCGGTACGCCCCAAAATTGAAACAGAATTAGATCGACTACAGAAAGAAGGCATAATCGAACCAATCGAACACAGTGAATGGGCAACACCAATTGTCCCCGTCATTAAATCAAATGGTAATGTTAGACTCTGTGGTGACTATCGCGTTACGTTGAACGCAGCAATGTGTGTTGACAAATATCCGCTCCCGAAGATCGAATACATTTTTGCGAATTTGTCTGGAGGCGACAAGTTTTCCAAACTTGATCTGACACAAGCATATTTACAAATGGAGGTCGAGGACAGTTCTAAACAGTACCTTACCATGAATACACATAAAGGTTTATATCAATACAATAGATTAGTTTTTGGGATTGCCTCCGCTCCGTCGCTATGGCAACGCGCAATTGATCAAGTCCTACAGAACATTCCACATACTCAGTGTATCCTTGATGACATCATCATAACTGGGAGAAATGATGAAGAACATTTGAACAATCTCAACTTGGTACTTGAACGCCTGCAATCACATGGGCTAAAGGCCAATTTGAGCAAATGTGTATTTTTCCAAGAGAAAATTAGTTACTGTGGCCATGAAATTGACAAGAATGGACTCCACAAATCTCCTAGCAAGGTCAGAGCTATGAGCGAAGTGAAACAACCAGAAAACGTCTCACAGCTACGTTCATTCTTGGGACTGGTCAATTATTATCATCGTTTCGTAGGGAATCTGTCAACGATTGCTGCTCCACTACATGAACTACTCCAGAATGATGTAAAGTGGAAATGGACTGAACATTGTGAGAAAGCATTCTGTCAGATTAAGGAAGCAATCTGCTCTGAGCAAGTATTATGTCACTATGACCCGGAGAAACCACTGAAGTTGGCATGTGACGCATCAGCATATGGTATTGGGTGTGTTCTGTCCCATACATTTCCGGATGGTTCAGAGAGACCCATTGCATTTGTCTCAAGGACATTAAACAATGCAGAGAAAGGATACTCTCAAATTGACAAAGAAGCGTTATCACTGTATTGGGGTGTTAGGAAATTTAATACCTATCTATATGAACATAAGTTTACTCTAGTCACGGACCACAAACCACTATTGAGCATCTTTAATCCGTCGAAGCAATTACCAGTGATGACGGCTGCCCGGTTACAACGATACGCGGTATTCCTATCTGGGTATACATATGACATCCAGTACAAAGGGACCAAATATCACGCGAACGCTGATGCCATGTCGCGTTTACCACTTCCGGACCAGTCGGACGATCTCAACGACCCAACCGACATTTTCTACAATGAACATTTCAAGGACTTACCTGTTACGAATGTTGTTATTCGTCGAGAGACACAGAGGGACCCCGTGTTATCTCAAGTTCTAGACATGGTTATGCAGGGTCACGTTCCAAAGAGTGACGATCGTACATTTAAACCATATCAACAAAGGGCGTCACAGCTAAATGTTCACCAAGGTTGCGTACTCTGGGGAAATCGCGTTATCCTACCAGATTGTCTACGCGAAAAGGTGCTTAACGAATTACACTCCGGTCACATTGGGGTAGTGAAGATGAAATCGTTATCTAGATCCTATGTGTGGTGGCCAGGACTGGACAGTGACATCGAGGAGTTATGTAAAGGATGTTCAGGCTGTAAATCTGTCAAAAATGCACCAACAAGTAGTGTAGTTCATCCATGGAGCTGGCCAAGTAGTCCATGGTATCGGCTACACATAGATTTTGCAGGTCCTTTCAAGGGAGCTATGTTTCTCATTGTGGTAGATGCTTACTCGAAGTGGCCAGAAGTGTTTCACATGCAGTCAACCACGACAACAGCCACAATCAATGTGTTGAGGACTCTTTTTGCGCGTCAAGGTATTCCGTGCGAAATAGTTTCGGATAATGGACCTCAGTTTCGTTCGGAAGAATTCAGAGTGTTTATGGATTCGAATGCTATTCGCCATATTACTTCCGCCCCGTTTCACCCGAGGACTAACGGGCAAGCCGAACGATTTGTACAATCATTCAAAAACGCAATAAAGTCGAATCATGAGGAATTGACATTAAATCAGAAACTCAACGCATTCTTGTGTAAATATCGCATTACACCACATGAGACCACAAATGAAACTCCGTCAATGTTACTTTACGGTCGTAATATCAGGTCAAGGTTAGACATTCTGAAACCGGACATTAGAAACGTTGTTAATCGTAAACAACTGGACATGATCAATTCCAAGCAATTGGAACCTACTATTAAACAGTATGAAGTGGGTCAGCCAGTGCTTGTTCGCGATTATAGAGCAAACCAAAAATGGGAAAAAGGACATGTTCATAGTAGAACAGGCCCCCTATCGTACAAAGTCAATGTGGGTAACGACATCCTCTGGAGAAGACACTCAGACCAGCTTCTGTCAACGTTGGAGACACCTGTAGACCCTAACCAAACTGTTACCATGCCAACTATTCAAAATCAAACGGTCGACATATCAACTGGTTCCACACAATCAGGAAATACTCCAAACGAAGCTGCAGGAAATCGCACTCCAAAGCGAAGTCTGGAAACAACGACTCCTAGGGAGACAGGCGAAAGTGCAAAGACTAGTACAAAGACTAATCGCTATTCGCAGAGAACTAAGAAGAAACCTGTTCGTCTTGATTTGTGAAATCAGTGTAAAGTCGTATACAATAACAGGTGATCAGGGCATAATAATCCCTATGTTATTGTAAAACTTCATAACAGTGTAAATTTACATAATGAACCGTTCATTATTTTCACTATTTTCATGACTTAATTTATATCAGTCAATGTTCTATTCAGAGAATGTAACCTTTTAGTTTAGTCTTGTTTACAAAGGCAAAGTAGCTTAAGAACATTGCATTTTGAAGATCTAGATCATTACAAACTTTAAGAGAAAGACTGTTAACTATCAGGGGAGGTATGTTATGAATGACATTCCATAGTAGTAATACCATATATGGTAACCGGTTTACTACCGCCTTAGAAATAGTGCCATTCATAACTGTTAAGAGCGGAAGCAGTGTATGAATATGAAAAGCGGTAATAAAGAAAGAGTTCTGAAAAATGTACGCCATTGTCTTTGTTTACTTGATGACAGTTCCAGATTATTAGGCTGGATTTCCTCATATAGACGGGCTACAGACAAATACACAACACTTCTTGCCCAAAAGCAAGCCATTTTATACTCTGGTGAGCGCTGTAGGTACCATGAAGACCTTCCTTTTCAGACAGCAGCGTGCGCCTTGTTAACGGGAGCAGTGAGCGCTCGGGAAGGGTTGAGGTTCTGCACCAGGGCAAATGGGGAACAATCTGCGCTGACGGATTTGACATATCTGAGGCAAACGTTGTATGCAGAAAGGCTGGGATACGACTTTGGTAAATGTGTATTTGTTGAAATATTAGCGCCGTTGTGGCATTCAATGCGTAGCATACACATAATTAAAACAATTCCTTCGACATGCTGATAATATTATATGTTTTCTCAATAGGAACGCTTCTGTTTTGCTGAACTCTCCCTTTGGGAAAGGGTCAACCGATCCGATTCTGGGCAACATTTCGTGCAACGGGAGAGAATCCGAACTTTCAGAATGTAATTCGTCCACTTGGAAGATTACTCAATGTGAAAACGAAAATGTTGCAACAGTTGATTGTCGAGTTCAAGGTGTGTAGTTTTGTTCATTCACAGTTCTTAAGGGCTGCAAACTTGAATATTTTAAATATATATATATATAAATGTACCGACGTCGTTGTATATATAGGATTTTCCCAGCGTTAGTTCGAACTAATTTTGAGAATTGTCGCTTGTTTTTATGTTTATGTCAAACCGTATAAGACATAAACAACAAATAATATGTTTTTGTTATAGATACACCTTTAAGATTAGTTGGAGGTAAACAGAATATTCTGGAAGAGTAGAATTGTTTTATGAAGGCACCTGGAGGTCATATTGTGACGGCTCTTCTACACAAGGAAATCTTGAACTATTGTGTCAACTACTCGGATATAACTACTCCGGGTAATGAACTGATGATTTGTGTCATTTTAAAGTCACAGGGTCCGCTTTGACTTAAAACTAATTTGATTAAAAATACGTTGTTAAATCTATTGTTGTATGTACAAGTGCTACATTTTGTTACTTATTTAATTATTGTTTACTTTGAACAAAGAAAACAAGATTAAGACCAATGCGGATCTGGAGGCCTGAAGTTACATTAAAGAAAACATAAACGAAAATCTAGTTGTATGCAGTGATACAATATGCACGCACATTAACCATATATTAAATATATTCCAGCGACGCAAGGTATCTCAGCACTGTGCCTTTGAGTGGTATGAGTCTGTTCCATGATTTGTCATGTCAAGGTAATGAGAGCGACATATCTCTGTGTCCTTCGTCAGATTGGGGAAATTATTCGTGTTATTGGTATACTGCCATTGACTGTTGTAAGTATATTTTTGCATAGGATGTTTTTTTTTATGTTGTTTACTCCGCCTTAGCAAAATATTTTAAAAATATAAATTATTTAAAGCATGTTCATAGTTATACCACGTATGAATAATTATTATGTCGAATTTTGTCGTTGTAGTATCTCCAATTAAACTTGTTGGCGGTTTGACCGATTACATGGGTTTCGTGCAAGTAACAAATAAGAGCATCACTAGCAAGTTATGCGCGGACAATTTCACCGCAGAAACGCAGCTAGTTTTGTGCAACATGCTGGGGTACAAATTCTCCAGGTATTGCTATTATTATCATTTTTACGTTAGTTAGAACGAGTATGTTAATATTACATTGATGGAGTAAATAACCATTTACGTCGATATTAACTGGGTTCTTAGTTTGAAATGTGTTTGTAAGTAGTGTTGTTAATTAGTGTCCAAAATTTTAGTCGATTATTCAGCAACAAGTTTTGACAAAATAACCGATTAATCAGGATTCTTGTAAGTAAAGGAAATACTCCCTAGACTGCAACGGTTTAATGATTTACATTGTTTTATTTCGTTTGGCAATAAATATGTGTCTGATTTATATAGAAATTATGAAGGAAATATGCATAAAACATGTTTTTGTGAATACAGTTTGTGAACTGCATTATCCTACTAACGCGCTGGCGTATTGACAACATACCTGTAAGATTTATTAATTATTGAAAAGCTAAGCATCCGAACTCTATAAATCTTGACCTTGCGTTGGGTACAAACAAGCAAAATTTAGAAGAAAAAAACAACACACATGGCATAGATAAAACAACATGTAATGCTAAGGGTCTGAAGTAATAAGCAATACCTTAAAACGTGATTAGCCATGTGTTCATTTTGTTATTTTTAGCTCACCGCAGCATGATGTGCTTGGTGAGCACTTGGTATAGGGGACCTATCATGCGTCGTCTGTCCTCCGTCGTCATGAAATTTTTGGGGGAAATGCATAAAGTGCCTTTTTTAAGCAGAGACACTTCATTTTTCATCCTATTTGGACCAATCTTCCAGTTTGTACGTGGCAGTATGACATATGCCGACGCCAAAAAAAAAAATAAGTAATCACCCTTTGTTCGATGAACAAAGGTAACAAAAATGTCCATTTCATATGTAGAGACTTTTCATACAATTTTAACAAAACTTCCTTGATTTATATGTGGCCATAAGATCATAGCTTGAACTACGGAGTAATGACCCCTTGTTTTTGAAAGAAAATGCAAATATTCTAATAAAGGTATTTAATTTTTCATCAAATCTTCATCAGATTTACACGATTTTGTTGGACCATATATAATATCACAGCAGATTCTTAAAATCGACCAGAGTGCGCAAATTTGGATACCAGAAAATATACCTGGGTCCCTACTCATTAATGGCAATTATTTATTCTTTGATAAGCAATACAACGGTGAGCTAATTAAATATAGCAAATCAAATAAACACAAAGACCATAATATTATTATTTGTATTTTTTACATTTTATAACCTTTGTTCAAACCTTTCACAGAAGTAATATCTTCATCTTTAACAATACTGAGAGGAGCCATCATGGACTTCTTTGTTTGTAATGAAGACATTACAGCTCTACTAGAAATAAATACTGTAGTATATCTATGGCTATCTCATTGCGCATGCGTGATTGACCATTACCCGGCACTAGCCACATGCTTTTCAGTAGTTGAATAAACGTCCTAGAAACAGCACGCTTGTGCTTGTTATTGACTCAATTGTCTTAAATCTGGGAGCTAGTACATTTGTACATAAACGCTACAACACAACATGGCGTCAGAATAAAACTAATTTCACAAAACACTCAGGAATAATTTTCAAAAATGGGCTTAAGTTGCATTCCACCGCCAGTGTTTAATTGGAACTCCTCTAATCAACCAGAAGAATGGGAAAAATTCAAATTACATACGGAATTAATTTTCAAAGGACCCCTAAAATCAAAAAGTGAAGAAGAACAAGTCTCTTGTTTACTTCTCTGGATTGGAGATGAAGGCCGAAGTATGTACAAATCCTGGTCAGAACCTAGCAACGAAGACGCGAAAAAGCTTCAAACATATTACGAACGTTTCAAAGCCCACGTGCAGCCGAAGTTAAATCCTGTCTTTGCTAGATACGTTTTTAATAACGAAATCCAGGGGCAAGAGAGCATTGATACATTTGTAACGAGACTCAAACTCAAAGCGCGCGACTGCAATTACAAAGAAGAAAATGACATGATTCGTGACAGAATCGTTTTTGGCTGCAAAAACAAAACAGTTCGGGAAAAGTTGATCAACCAAGGCGAAGCACTGACATTAGATAAAGCAATTCAAATTTCCCAAAGCTACGAATATTGCCAACGGCACGTTGTGTCGGAACCAAAGAACGTCGACACAGTCAACAAGCGCAACGCAGACGCAAACCAGGTCTGCATCCGACAGCAGCCCCGGAAACCCACAACATGCGGAAATTGTGAACGTTCACATCCGAAGAACAAGTGTCCTGCCTATGGAAAACAGTGCCACACGTGTGGAAAGCTGAACCATTTCCAGAAACTATGCCGATCAAATGCAAAGACTCGAGTGAACGAAATCACTACTCGCAATATGACACAAACACTGTTTGTAATAGTGGTGCGTGTGGATCTTCTTTTGATTGCCAGGAAAATTCTACTATTGACATGGTAAGCGCTTCTTTTTCACGTTCTCCAGACCGTGCATTTGCTAAATTACTGGTTGGTCCACGCAAACTCCCCATTGACTTTAAGGTTGACACAGGAAGTGTAGCCAATATTTTGCCCAAGTCTCAGTTTGAGAAACTCAAAGTTAGTCACCCGTTGGAGCCCCCTAAGCATAGGTTAACCTCCTACACTGGGGAAATGCTACCTGTTATCGGCACCGTTACGCTAGCCTGCTTCCATAATGACCAGATAATTAGCACAATGTTCCACATCGTTAACAGCAACACCACCCCATTAATTGGCTTGCAATCATGTCTTGATCTTGGCCTTGTTTCGCTCACATACTCTGTCGACTATCCGACATCTAGCACACCAGCGAAAACACCAGGTTTAACCAAACAGACAGTTCTTAAAGAAAATCAAGACTTATTTCATGGTATTGGTCCAATCCCTGGGGAATGTAAATTGCATGTCAAAGAGAATGCTATTCCCACGGTCAACCATCCGCGTCGCATACAGGAAGCACTTAGGTTACGACTCAAATCTGAGCTTGACAGAATGGTCAATGACCAAATAATCGCGAAAGTGACCAAACCCACTGACTGGGTAAATTTGATCGTAGTCGTAGAAAAGCCTAAAACAAGAAATCTCAGGATTTGCCTTGACCCGAAAGCTCTTAATGCCGCCATTAAGAGCCGCACTGTGCTATGCCGACGTTTGATGACATAACTTCCAAGTTAAACGGTGCGACAGTATTCAGTATACTGGATATCACACATGCTTACTGGAGTGTTAAGCTTGAGGAACAGTCCTCTTACTTGACAACGTTCAGTACAGTGTTTGGGCGTTATCGCTGGCTGAGACTTCAGTTTGGTATCTCTGCGTCTGGTGACCTATTTATGATGAAAGTTGATGAGATATTTCAAGGTCTGCATAACTGCCATTGTTGATGAACTTCTGTGCTACGGTCAAAATCGCGAGGAGCACGATTTGAACGTGTCAAGATTAATGCAGCGCGCACGGGAAAGGGGCATCCGATTTAACCCGGATAAGTGCATCATAGGAGTCACAGAAGTGCCTTTCTTTGGTCACGTAATAAAGTGATAAGGGCTTAAAACCAGACCCGCGCAAAATTGAGGACATAGTCAATCTTGAAACCCCAGACAGCCGCGCGAAGCTCGAAACCATTCTAGGCGTGGTTAATTACTTGGCAAAATTTGCGCCAAATTTAGCTGAGGTCACGTCCCCCCTTCGGTGCCTCTTGAAAAATGACACAGAATTTGTCTGGGATGAACAGCAAGCAAAGGCGTTTCTAGAGGTCAAACGCATTATTACGCAAGCACCTGTGCTAGGTTTTTATGACCCTAAGGAACCCCTCGTTCTTGAGGTGGACGCTTCTAAACACGGAATAGGCGCATGTCTTATGCAACGATATCGCCCGATCGCATTTGCGTCAGAAAGCTTGACTCAAGCTGAAATAGGTTATGCACAAATCGAGAAAGAATTTTTGCCATACTCTTTGGTTGCAAACGATTTCACCAGTACACGTACGGTAGATTCGTTACAGTGCATTTTGACCATAAGCGATTTGAGGCGATCATGAAAAAGCCGCTTTCTGCAGCCCCTCCGAGACTGCAGCGCATGCTACTTCAACTGCAGACGTACGAACTTAATATCCGACATGTTAGGGGAAAAGATATCCCTGTAAGCGATTACCTTTCGCGCCAACCTGCTCGCGAAAGGTACCCGAATTTGATCGCAGGCTTAGATTTACACGTGCATGCCGTCAAGCAACAGCTATACGTAACCGACGCTAAGTTACAAGCCATTTCCGACGCGATTGCGCAAGATGAACAAATGCAAAAATTGAAACAGACCATTTGAAATGGTTTGCCGGAAACGCGCGCCGGATGCAATCCGTCAGTGCTTGATTACTGGAACCATAGGGATGAGTTATCCTTTGAATGTGGTCTGATATTTCGAGGTCAAAAGCTAATAATTCCGAAATGCTTACGCACGGAAATGTTGGCAAAAGTTCACACAGGTCACATGGGAATAAACACAACCACAGAACGAGCGAAAGACAATTTATTTTGGCCAGGCATGTGTAAGGAAATCACGGCATACGTGTCTATGTGCGCCACTTGTCTGACTCATAGACATTCAAATGCCAAAGAACCGCTCATGCCTCAGCAGTTTCAGGAAAAGCCTTCGCAACGGGATATGCGATACTTGCATCAGCGACAATGGTCCGCAATACTCCTCCTCTCATGAAAACCATTGAAAAAATGCCTGGCTCTGTTGATTTCTATGCGAATCCATTTCACAACACTTGCCCTCAGGCGCCTCCTAATGACCCCTTAGGTAACCACAACCAACCTGACCTGCCCCTCCTAAACATCACTGACCCGCATACAACACGGTCTGGGAGAGTGGGGAAAAAACCCAAGCGCTTGATTGAAGAAAGTTAATTGTTAATGTATTCAGAACATATTATCTAAGCATGAATGTATATTGAATTACATCAGTTATTGATCGCATGCGTGATATTTGGACATTATTTAGTTATTATTATTAATTTTGACAATTAATAAATTGGAATGTTGATACATGCAAGTTATGAACGTTTGATAATTATTTGAGATTTTAATACTTTCATTGTTAAAGAAGGGAGATGTAGTATATCTATAGCTATCTCACTGCGCATGCGTGATTGACCATGATCCGGCACTAGCCACATGCTTATCAGTAGTTGAATAAACGTCCTAGAAACAGCACGCATGTGTTTGTTATTGACTCAATTGTCTTAAATCTAGGAGTTAGTACATTTGTACATAAACGCTACAACACAACAAATACTAGTTTTACAAATTATATTAAAATATAATCATGTTTAAATTTTATGAGCATTTGTGTTATTTAAGTATATTATTTGGTCACTGAAACATATTGAATCAAGTTAAAAGAAAGGGATTGGAACTTTTTCAAGAAATAAAACGCATGGATGGATATCTTTCAATTAATCGACGAATCCCAATCTTAATCAACTAATTATCCATTACCTATTCGGCGTTAATTAATCGACGAAATGGCACAACACTATTTGTGCGATTGCATTGTACGTCTTTTATGTATACAACAACAACAACAACAACAACAACATTTATTTCAGCAATAAAGCTTCAAAAAAGCTTCTAGCCTACAATAATGAATATACAAATGTTATATACCGCTGGTTAAGATTGCTGTAATTGTTAGCAAATTAAGGAGGAAGCAATATATTAATCGTGCGAATGTCTATAAATACTGTGAAATGTTAGTGTTTTCATTTTAAGTGTCTCTATTACTATGGTGATATGCCTTGATTGAATAGAAGCAATAACACTTAAATAAATGCAACAATGTATACAGTGTGAATGTGTTTGTGTAGTATTTACTATTTTGTTGATTTAGTTATCAGGTCCTGACCGAACAAGAACACTTTCGGCCAGTGTTTCGTGACATTTTCACGGTGGACGAAATTATTTGTTCTGGCGATGAAAAGGACTATCAGCTGTGTAGACCAAACGATTGGAATAGAATTCATTGCAGCAGCGGAAAGCCAGCTTATGTTCGGTGTAGTAAGTTCTTTCTTTAAATGCACTGAATTGAACTATTTAAGTGATATTCAAATTTGTATTATTATTTAACATTTGCACATCTCATAAATATATTAATGTATCAGAACCCACCCTTTGCTTTTATTATTTGAATGTATTGCTACTTGATTTGTTTTCCTTCCAGACACCCCTATCAGACTCCGAGATCAACCGAAGATCAATAGTGGAACAGTTGAGATATACCAAAATTCATCTTGGTCAAACGTATGCTTCGATAACAGCAGTGCTCAACAAAATCTTTACAATGCGCGTGTCCTTTGCTTAATGTTCGGATTCAGTAACAGGTACTCATTTCAACATAATTGGTTCATAGTTGTATTACAAAGTATACGACACTTGACCATATCAACATGTTAAATTAAATGTGCAAATACTGTCCCACGGAAGATGTGCATACAACTCCCAGTTAGATCTTCATATATAAACGTTTGTACGTTACATAAACACTGCGTTTACCAATTGTTCAAATTAAATTTGTGATTAGTTTGTTCTTCACCAATACGCTGTCGTTCATATAATACGGTCACTGATATACAAACATTGGCATTCAATGCAACATTTCGTTTAATATATATGTACATTTGCGTTATTCTTTTTGTTTAGTTTAACCAGTGTCGAAAACATCCCTTCCCACTCTAACTCATCGTTATCAATAAACTGCACCGGATCAGAAGCTGATGTTGCGCTGTGCAAATATGAGTCCAATTCTTCATGTTCGCACGTTATTACAGTGACATGTCGTATGTATTTTGACATCAGACTTGTATATTTTTATTATTTAAGTTATAAGACTGACAAACGGGAACAAAACGGTCAACAGTATCTGCATTCTTTCAAATTGTATGTCATTGTCATTTTTATACAAGCAGTTCGAGCTTTAACATTTAAGTGCAATTTATTGTTAAGGACACTAATTTATAAATACAGTATTTAAATTAATATTTTTATCACAAAACATTGATTTGAGACTGATATACAGCTGCAAGATTTGGCAAATACATGTTATTTGACTTAATGACATTGTGTTTTATGTACGGTTTTGTACCTTTATTCCATTACTTCTGAAATGGACTGCCTTTACATGTTAAAGAAATCACTATGTTTTGTTTTAGCCACCGATATTTCACTCGTAAATGGAAGAACGAAATACATGGGTACATTGACGGTGAGAACCGGTACAAGTTCAACACAAATACAAGCATTTTCAAGCAATGAGACCATAAAGACCGTTTGTAGATTACTGGGTTATAACTTCACAAGGTGATAACCTTCGTCTCCTAAGTTCTTACAATGTATTTGTTTAACTTTCGGAACATGTTGGCAATATATATTCTATTGCTACACTGTGCCATTATCATTATTATTATTATGTACAGTGGATTCTAAAGTTCGTCAATGGGGATTAGGAATAAACTGCCGTATGAAAATTGTATTTGTTTCTTGTATTTTCTATCTTTATTTTAGATTTATCTCCACCTACATAGTTGAGTAATTTACTTGTCAATAGGTATTTTCTAAACATTTAATACCCATGTAAGTACTGTTAGAGATCAATCTTTGATGTAAAAATACAGGTTGTTATACACAGTGATTAAACGTATGACATTGAACGTTTTACTTTTGTAATTACATGTTAATATTTTATACAGAAACAGCAATACAGTTAACAGACGGCGAACCGTATATTCATGGTGTATTAAAAGTGAAGTTGCAACACACCTGGTTTACTGCTTGTGCCGACGGCTTTGAACTAAGCGATGCGAACGTCGTATGTCGTATGCTAGGGCATAAGCATGTACGGTATGTTATTGCTGTACTTACCAAATATTTAAATTAATATAAATACATTTTATTCGAGACTAATAGCATACTGTATTGTATTGTATTGTATGGTATCGTTCGTATCGTATCGTATCGTATCGTATCGTATCGTATCGTATAGTATAGTATCGTATAGTATAGTATAGTATCGTATAGTATAGTATAGTATAGTATCGTATCGTATCGTATCGTATCGTATCGTATCGTATCGTATCGTATCGTATCGTATCGTATCGTATCGCATCGCATCCCATCCCAACCCATCCCATCCCATCACATCACATCATATTACATTATGTTATTATGTTGTGTTATTCTGTGGTGTTGTGTTGCGTTGGTTTGCGTCTAATTAGATTATATTCTATTATGCAAACACATTTGTTTCGAACGTTTCAATATACTAAGTGTTTAAGTAATGTCAACTTTTAAATTAATGAACATCTTATTTGCTTTAGCAATGCTGTGGTTACGCAAGTAGATGGGAACATGACTGCGTTTAATGGAGACTTGCGATGTACAGGCGAGGAAGATGATATATCGCGATGTCCGGGATACACCGAAACTCCAGATAAATGCAATAGTGTTCGAGGGTTACATATAGACTGCAGTAAGTGTAGCAGCATTGCAATTTCTAAGGGAATCTACACTTGTGAGAACATTTTAAGAACGTAAAAATGATAATAATACAAATTATACCTTAAATTAGTGTATGTCTGCAATA
Source organism: Congeria kusceri (assembly GCA_027627225.1). Classification (NCBI taxonomy): domain Eukaryota; kingdom Metazoa; phylum Mollusca; class Bivalvia; order Myida; family Dreissenidae; genus Congeria; species Congeria kusceri. The sequence goes on along the minus strand of CM051028.1, from coordinate 71,057,541 downwards.
TTTCTAATATAACCCACACATCTGCGACGTTTTTATGAATGCAACAAAGATAATAAAACAAATTATACCATATGCTAGTATACGTCATCGCTATTTCTAATAGAATCCACATATCTGTCAGGTTCTAACGATCGTTAAAAAGCGAATAATAAAAACTATACAAATGATCGCTATTTCAAAGGGCGAGGAGAGTCCGGCACGATTGTAACTAGATGTTATTTTATTTATATTATTAGTATACATTTATTCATTTTTAAATATTTATATTTTCTATATTTTATATTTCATACACATTTTTATATATGCTGACTGCTTGATAATATAAATAACTTAACACGCAAAGGGGCCAAGGTGCGTCTCGTAGATGGACCAAAGAACAAAGGCAGAGTGGAAGTTTTGTACAATGACACATGGGGTCCCATTTGTGCAGACTGGGGAATAAAAGAAACAGTCATATGTCGCTCGGCTGGATTTACATATACGTAATAGATGTTAAAGTTACTACAGAACTATTTAAAGTTTGTTTAAATTACTTCAAGATACCCGAGGTTCATAAAGGTCGCAGTTCTATTATTTTATAAGGTTTTCTAAAAATAAATAATATTTAACTGATCTAAAAATATTTCAGTTGATGTACACTTTTTACTAAATGTACATGGGTAAAGAGATTTCGTTTTGTTTGTGTGTATCACCATAGACTTCTTGTCTCAAAAGTCCTAAGTCCTAAGCAGTCACCTTATATTTTCTGTATTTTAGTATTTTGTTTTTAATTTTAAATAACTAAGAATACTAATATTTTTCATAGTTTATACTAAATTTAATTCACATCGTATTAAACAATCACTGGACATACGTGTATAATTTCAAATTAATATAATAAACAGTTTTAAAGTTATATCCATTATTGAAGTGGAGGTTTATAAATTTTGAGTAGTGTATGTGATCCATTTTAAGAAATGTATAAATTTATCGCTGTTTTAACTAGATATGGATATCAATTAAATCCAATGACGTACAGCAATAGAACATTCACAAATTTCACGATTGTCAATCTACGATGTACGGGTTTCGAAAAATCTATTACCGAATGCGATTCGGATCCATGGATGAGTAAGCCTTGCAACTACATACACCCTTTAGAGATCCAATGCAGTGAGTAAAGATTTGTAATTGAAAATGTATGACTGTACGAAGCGTATGGTTCTTTTTGAATTAATAGCACTATGTGATTAGTATCTTCGTATGTTTTAAAGAAAGTTAAAGAAAGCAAATCGTTTTATTAAATGAAAAAAATTGATGTAAAGCATAAATTTGGATATGAAGATATAACGTTTTTTCATTGTCAGATACACAAGTTTCTTTGGAACCGGGAATCAACAAGTACTCTGGATGGATTCAAGTACAATTTTTAGATCCAGACTTTTATGGTACGCAATCTGCTTCGGTTTGTGGGGAGCAGTTTGACTTAGAAGAGGCGGATGTTTTCTGTAAGGCAGTTGGAGCTCCGACAGATAGGTACATATAACTAAAAGATCAAACCATTCAATGCAAAGTATTACATATTATATTAACAATATCTGGTTTGCATAAAATAACTTGTTAAACGTGTATCACTGCTATACAATATAATTATGGATTATTACTAAGCAATACTCATTGTTGGCAGATAAAATCATTTTCTACATTATTTAGATCTCATTTACAGAAATGCCACCATCTTAAAAAATAACAAATACTACAATCCTTACTATAATTTTGTTATCGAACAACTGGATTGCTTTGGCAATGAGACGGATGTCCGTCAATGCCAGTCACAGCCATGGTCTGAGAGCCATCATTCGTGCAATGCCAGCGACACAACTGTAGCGATCAACTGCCGTAAGTTAATGATGTTATTATAAGCAAGATATTACCAGTATAACAGTGCGCTGTTGGACACTATTGAATTGATCCTTCCCATTTACTCCTTTTGTTATATCGAGTACATTGTAAAATTTTGTAGAACCTAAGACACTCCTGAGGTTACAGGGCTCGGAACCAGCTAATGGTCTTGTTGAGATCTATTTCGATGGGCGATTGTATACCATTTGTGGTGGCTCCTTTGGTTTACGAGAGGCGGCTGTCGTGTGTCACAATCTTGGATTCAAAGTCGGGTTTGTCCTGGTCTGTTTTACTTAACAAGGGGTTGCGAAGACAACTGCCCGTATTGCCCAGCTTTTTCCAAAACATGTTAGGACACGCTTTGCCAGAATTAACTATATTCTTTCATGGACTATACAAACAAGTGGCACTTAGCCTTTGTGAAAACATTAAGTTAGACGATATCGGATAGTTTGCACCACTGATTATATTCTTTTATATCAAACGTAGCAGATTGTAAATGGTTTAATCTTTCACATAATATTTTATTTCGTAGGATTCCGGACATTATATCCAACACAAGCAGTGCATTGCTCTATGAAATGGACTGTGCTGGGCACGAGACAGATATTTCTCAATGCAAGTTTACGTCTCGATCATGGGTGTACAATAAATATCCTTGGGCTCCCGGTGACTGCTCACAGTACTCATACTTCTCAGGTTACAACAAACGAGCTGGAGTGAAATGTAGCAGTAAGTTATTAGTCCTGAAATCGTTTAGTGGAGAGTACTTGCGCCACGGAATCGGTTTTGAGTTAAATGTTTCGAACATTCTAAATTGATCAAGAATTGGAATATAACCTCGTAGTTTTTAATGGCGCGTCATGCTTTAAAACCATATTTATCTAGTTAACATATTCTGAAACTGTACTATTTGTTGGCATAGGAATAACTCTTTTACAAAATGTAAAATTTCTGTTTTGAAGGTTTCCCATTTCGTCTTACTAATAATTAAGTATGCATTACTTGATGACATATGAACCATACACACTATGAAAACAACATGCTTTACCCGATTTACCGAATAAAGAAACCTGTGTAAAGGTCTACAACATGTGATGCTTGACTTACGCCTTTTAGTATAAACAGTACAATATTGATAATATGTGTAAACATAGTCGATAATTTCTTCAGTTCAAGTAATAACTGAAACTGCGTTGTTGTTTTTGTTTTAATTCAGACCAGAGAGTGAGGCTGGTCAGTGACGTGAACAACTACCAGGGTCGGGTGGAGTTCCAGTACCTTGGTGTTTGGGGAACAGTATGCAAAGAAAATTTCACACTAAATGACGCTCGAGTTATTTGCAACCTGGGTGGATATTTCAGTCTAAGGTATATATATTACAACAATGATGCAACTTAACTTATTTCATATAAGAAAAATGAAAGTATTATACACATGTGGTAAACACGTGAGTAAGAAGTATTTGTTTGTTAAGTTCATCCAATCAATCTGGTCAGATGCATGTGTGTTTCGAATGAAATTTGTCGTCAAGACATTGCATTAAGTTTGGTCTTTGGCAAACTGTAAATACCGGTAGGCTATTAAACCACGGTAAAACAATGACTGGTTAAGTGTGTACACTCTACCATGCTGGCAATGAGTAGACAAGGTCAATATGTGTATACTTCGATGAAGCGTAGTAGCTTGTGCCACGCAATATAAAACAAACTTATGCATGAAATAGTTTGTAACTGCACACGTAGCAATTTACAAGCGCTTATACGAATATTTCTTATTTGTATAAAGTATAACGATTACTAGCAATAACAACACGCTCGAACGTGTGTAATTTCGATGTATTTTTTTATTTACAGAAGCACATTTACATGGCTGTATAATAATTACTTTCAGAACAATCAATATTACAATTCATAACTCCACGAAATATGGACGCGGTTCCAGATCTCTTGTGGTTGGCAATCTGCTTTGTGAAGGAAACGAATCAGATCTGGATGAATGTGACTCGTATCCTTGGACCGAAAACACCACAAACGAGTTTTGCCTAACTCAAACACAGGACGTTGGGGTCAACTGCCGTAAGTAGTTGTTGATGATTACGACGGCTTTGCAAAAGCACAGCACACATTACAAGATATAAAGAAATTAAGCACATGTGTTCCACAATATATAGCATCGGGGTTACAAGTAGGGACGTTTTAAATGTAATATTTTTCAGTAATTCACATCGCATGCGGTTGATAAACATTTTAATGTATCGCATTTTATCACGATAAAGTATTTTCCTCGTTTTGGCATTGTTTTATTTAAAATACGTATATTGATTCTTGACAAATTCACACTGATTTGTCAAAACCTGTTTTAGTATTTAGTTTACAAATTGTCCTTCGGGATTAAAAATGAACGTCATTGGAAGGAATCTCATAAAACTGACAATTAATACGTTTTGTGATATTATGCGGAATGACGACATGTTTGTTGCGATTAAGGGCAAATAAATATCATTTTAAAAAATATCATAAAAAGTGCCAGAAACAATAACATTTTATCGTGTACTAATATGCACTAATAAATGCATTTCCATAAAAATAAATTAATGTGTGCCACAACGGTGCTGCGTCGCACACCATATAATACTTACTTCAACAATGATCGAGGTATTGCCGTTTTTATTTTATTTTGGCACATCGGAGTAACTGTAACTAAAACAACAGCTGTTCGGGTTTTGGTATTTTACCAGAAGTTTTTTTAGATAACTCCGAATTATAGCCATTTGATTTGTTAAAATGAAATGTACGGAATCCTGTTTCTGCCAGTTAAATTTCGCGCTTAGCATTTTTGACGCCTTTTTTAAATACATGTATACCTATTTAACTTAGCGCTGTTACTATATATTGGAATTATTAAAAGTATTAGTCAGTAATATTTTTCATCAGTATTGAAAGTACTATTTAATACACATTTACATACATACTCACCTTTTTAATTGTTTAATTGCAAAATGCGATAAAGCTGTTCCAAAGTTAATTGCCTTTATAACTTTGGACACATTGAAATAAAGGTCCGGAGACTCCGCTGCGGCTGGTGGGAGGTAACATTTATTCTGGACGGGTTGAAATCGAGTACGAAAGCTCCTGGGGCACGATTTGTGACGAGGGATTCGACGAGGAGGATGCCAAAGTCATATGCAGAATGAAAGGATTTAACACCGAGTAAAATATGATTACTGCATTTTTAAATGGGTGTACATTCAAATAAACTAAATAAGATACTATTGTATGACATATGAAGGTAAAAAAACATATTTTTCATTGTGATTTGTAACGCAGATATTTAAACTTGATTTGAATACAATTTAAATGGGATTTATGCACCATTATATCGACAGACCGAACTATTTCGGAAATAATTTGAGGTCTGTTGCAACTGCACGTTTTATCGGTTTGCCTGTATTATGCTTTAAGGAGCCTCATTGTCCTTAGAAACGGATTTTATGGACACGGAAATGGGAGTGTAATCATTTCGAATTTGGCGTGTCAAGGGAATGAACCTGACATTTCGGAATGTGATGCAGGTTATCGAACTTCCAGCGAGAAGGCTAGGTGGGGAAATCCAAGCGAGTTGTGCTCTCACGTCAATGACGTTGCAGTTCAGTGCAGTGCGTACTATATTAATCTTCGGTTTGATATTAATACATTATCATATAAAATGTTCAAACAACATATTTGTTTTGTCTGTTGGCTGGTTCGTTTGCTGTTTTTGGTTTTAATTTAGTTTTCATTCAGCTATGTATCTTGAATACGTATCCACATAATATGTTTAGATACGCCTGTGCGATTGCTCGAAGGGTGGACGTTTTATGCTGGAATCGTAGAAGTGTACATACGAGGTCACTGGAGTCGAGTATGCAGATATAATTTTACGATCCATGACGCCGAAGCATTGTGCAAGCAGGCAGGAAAACGAGACAACTACAACGGGTATTAAACAGATTGATTCATCCCATGCACAATATTGTGTTTGTTATGTTTTTAATGACATTTGAAAATGTGCTTGGTAGTACAAGTAGTTAAAGGGACTTATTCACAGATTTGTTTAGAAACACGTCCATTAAATTAACTGCAACAGCTTAAGCATCTGGATTAAACAAAAACAAACATTGTATAAAGAAAAAAAAATAAATTAACATATTTTCCATCGCCGGGGCTCAGACCTACGACCTTTAGAGTCCAACGTCTTTCGCGCTAACCACTCGGCCATTCAGACTTACATGTTTGGATGTGTAATTAAAACGCTATGTAAGTTACACGCGTGTTTTTAAAATACCGACGAAATGCGTTTGTGTAAAAGCGTTATAAACGCTTTTAAATTAGATCCGGTTCATTAGATAAATATCCATAAACGTCACCATATTTTTAATATATTTCTTCGTTTGGAGTGTTATTTCGGTAGTTTCTCTAAATGTGTTTTTTTCTTCTTTAAGGATGACAAAAAAAACTTTGAAAATTGTCGATTTGCCATTCTGTCAATAGGCCCCTTTAATTAGGTGAATCAAAATTGTATTGGTGCAAGCTGCGATTTATTACAGTACTAGTATATGTTTCAGAAACATCACCATACACAATGAACAATATTTCAACGTAGAGTTCAAAGAATCCCAACTCGGTGGGTTCAGTTGCCTGGGTAACGAGAATGACTTGTATGAATGTGGAACAGGACAATGGGTTTGGAACTACCAGTCGTGCCCCAGTGGACAAAATGTCGCCCTTAATTGCCGTTAGTATTGGTCATTTTCTTCTCCAACCTTTTCATTCATTTCTCTCATATTTAGCGCAAATTATATTTCGTAAAGTAAGAGTACCATTGATTTTCTTCAAAAGAAGTGCTTACAAAAAACCAAAACTTAAAATCAGGATAATTATATAAATTTGATCGTTATTATGCTTAACCTTATGCCGTTTTTTTTGCTTAAATCGACATATTGTTTTAGTACATTCTAAATAAACACATGTGTATATTGGACCCATTCATTAATAACTTTTTCATAGTTGATTTATCCTTGATTGCGATTTTTTGTTTTCAATATAGGCTCATCTACACCTGTTCGCTTGATGGAAGGGTTGAAAGAAGCGGATAATCACACATCGCCAATTAAAGGGCGCGTGGAGATTCAATACACGAAGTATGACGATACATTGCACAAGTATCGTTATGACCACTGGGGCACCATTTGCGATGATCAGTTTGGTGATGATGATGCCTTGGTGTTGTGTTCTATGATGGGATACTCCGTTGGGTATATACGACTCGTCAATATTTTTGACCGTCAATATTTTCTACATTTTTTACATATTTTCTTTCTTTACATATGTGTTACTGATCTCCGTTAAATGGCTTAGGCATCTTTTAAATAAGGCGTACGTGCTACTAGTAATGTGGAGTTTGAGGCAATTGTTGATAGTAGAAATATAGAAGACCTTAATCTCACAAAATAAAGAGATTACCAACAAACACTGATACAATATATCGGACATAAATTTCACTTAGCGTAACTCTTTATAATCACTACTATTAAACTTTTTTATCCAATAAAACAACATTGCACTATTATATTTTGATCCCAAACATGTATTAACAATATTTGACCTTCATGTACGTACGTTTCGATGAAGCGATGCAATAAAAGAAACAGGTGACGGTTTTTCTTAATACATACATGTGTACATCTCAAGTAATTAAAACAGCTTAAATATTGATTTAACATTGTATATTGGTGCACTTTGAATATCGTAAATTACAATATACAACAACAAACAATAAGATAAGCATACAAGCTCAAACAAAACTTTACCCCAATAGTTTTGATGAAAACATGTTAACTATTTAAATTATAGAATATACATCATGATTCAGTTTAAGAATTAAATATGCGTAACTAAATTTAAGTCAATATTTGCAGAAGGGTATACAGACCAGAAACAGAATATGAATTATTTGGCAATGAGACTATTGTTGTGGACGACCTACAATGCATTGGGGTTGAAGACGACGTGTCCGAATGCAAGGCACGAGAGTGGGGCACCCATGACTGTGTCCATGACGAAGACGTCGCCATTTATTGCAGTGGGTATCACAAATTATGCAACACTTTACAGCATAGTTGATAGATGTTTACACAAATGACACAATGCCAACTAAACTGCAATTTTATCAAATCATTGTACTTAACTGTGAACCTAATTTACAAGAATGCGCGCGTCGTAAATTTGTAATATGTTTGTGATATTTAATTAATGGGAATTTATTTGTTCACAATATCTAAGGAGCTGTTTAAAATGTAAGTGGCAAAACCTGAAAAGGCCATTGAATGTGCCACTTAGACTTCCGTTTGATTTGTTTGGCATTTACATTAATTCGATTTTGCAACAAAGGTTTCTCACCTGCTGAAGCATTTGAAGTTTCATATTGTTTAAATTTATACTCACTATTCTATAAACATTAAATATAAATAAGAATACATTAATTTGTATTTGTGTTTTTCGTATTCAGACTACCAGGACAACATAGACCCATGTGACAAAGAGAACTACAATAGACTTCCCAGTCTGGAAATGAGGCTCGTTAATTACGAAACAAAGACCAATCCCATTAATGACAACAAACTGTCCCTTACTTGGTACTATGTTGGAAACAACACTTTGCCTAACGAAGAGCCTCCAATGAACAGATGTGCCACAATTTACCCGGTCTATAGCCGAGGTAGTGATGACATATTAATTAACTACTAATTTGTCTTGTATGAATAAAATACTAGTTAAAACATATTTATTTATTCCACGTATTAATAATAACAATAATAATAATAATAATAATAATGATGATGATGATGGTGGTGGTGGTGGTGATGATGATGATGATGATGATGAAGAAGAAAAAGAAGAAGAAGAATATGATGATTATTATTATTATTATTATTATTATTAGTAGTAGTAGTAGTAGTAGTAGTAGTAGTAGTAGTATTATAGCAAGAGTAATTATGGCATATTCATTAAATGCACATAATTTTGCTCTGTGTTATCTACATGAAAACCTTTACAATAATTTTGGTTTGTATGAATACATTTGCAAATGAAAAATATCACTTCATTCCATAAGTTAATAACTTAAACGAACTTATCATAAAATTATTAATGTTGGCACGCGATAAATATGTTTGTGTTCATACTGAAGCAATAAAAGTGTTTACTATTGTAGATCCCAAGGCAGTTCCCACATTGACGGATAAGATCAACTCTTTCAAAGCGGAACAGTCAGGAGATCCCAGTATAACCTACGACGTACAAGTGAAAAACTGTGGAGGCTATTTTGTGTACCGGCTTGGTCCAACGGTGACCAAAGACAGTGGCTACTGCTTTGGTAAACACCATTGAGGTTCAAACACATATTTAATCGTTGGACGCATAATTGCTTCCTTACATATAGGATCTGACAGGAGTTGTCATTTCATACGTTATTTTATTAAACGAGTTCTGGAATTTTGTTAAGCGAGCCTGTAGCGAGCTTACTAACGAATTTCCTGGACGAGTTTAAAATAAAAATAAAATATGGTATGAAATGACAACAAGTGTCAGATCTTTTTTATCACATGCTTTCAAACGAATAAAAACTTTTAATTTTACCAAAAGAGGTTGATTAATCCTAAAAGATGTGTACTGACGTGACGTCATTTCATGTTGACGACGTCATTTCACCAAAATAACGCCTTGCGATTGGTAAGTCAATAATATGTAGCCAATGAAAACGCTCAAAATGTTATCTTACACTTGTGCAAGATAAAAATATTTGTAATGGCTGTATGGTTGTTGCATGTTGTGGTTTAGTTTGATTTACATTGCCTTCATTGTAAAGTCAATATTAGCTTTTAATGATTATGATTCGAAGTGTAATCAAATATACCTGTTTTGTAGGTATTGGATCGGAAAGTAAGTACTTTAAGTATTCTAATGAATAAATAAGAATTATATTTAAATTTGATGGAAGTGAAGGTAAAACGTGAATTGACAGAAATCACATATCTGTCACGGTAACAAGAAGCTGACAATTGTCATTTTGTTTAAACTTCAGTCCCTCCTCCGTCGTTTGTCGCGGATAGTGTCGGTGTTGTTTTTGACAAAAATGACACATCAATATGGTTTAAATGCAAATTTGACCCGGACAAAGCCGCAAATCTCCACTACCAAGTAGAGTGGCACGTCATGGGTAATTCAGAACATATAACCACCAAACAATACTGCACTCAGACGGATATGTCACCGTGTTTTCTGTCGCACAAAGATCTTGCAGATATGAATGTCGGTATGGGAACAAATGTAAGTTGCAATACGCTTAAATGTTTTTGTAACGCCATTGGCCACTGAAATAATCAAATATACATATTCTCAAGTGTTTTACACAAGTAGCTTTGAAACATGTAGAAAAAGTAATGACTGTTTTATTTGCGTCACATATTTTGTACAGACAGCTAGTAATTAATGTATTGACCTTAAATACTGTGTCATAAATATTGCTAATGCATGAACTAATATTTGTCCATTATATATGTTCATGTATCACAGATTTCATGCGCTGTCCGTGCTTTCAACGAGCCTGGAAGTCAGCCCGGACGGCTATCAGTGATATCGGATCCATTTTTTCTGGGTATCAAACTACAAACCCCTCGCATTTCTTTGCGGCGAGGAGAGGTCAAGTCTTTGGAAATGAAATTAACAGTTCCTATAGTGTGCGAAGATACATGGCCGTCCAATAACATTCAATGTAATGTCAATATTGACTATTTCACACCGGATTACGGAAGCTGTCCAAGTAAGTATACCTTTTTTCAATAAGTTTTACTTTAAGTAAATAAATACTTTTATTCATGAACTTTAATGCTGTAAATATTAAAAGTGCGACAAAATAGTACATGTTCAATGTTACCTTTGCCAATTTGATAGGTCTCCATTTTAAACGAAAAATGTCAGTTCTTTGCCCACCAAGTTCTACATCCTTTGTATATTTCTTATTTGAGAACAATTCAAATTTTACGTAATATCATGGTCTAACTTGTTTTCGTGGTACATGTTTATTGACCTTAAAATGTTTGCTAAATATGCTTTTAAAATTAATATATATTAAATAAAACTAAACATTTTCTACTTATGTTTGGGCAAATTTCTTTGACTTTAAACATACATTTGTATGCCATGCACAGAAGTGTGTGTCGGCCATTATATTTTTTTGTTACAACCAAGTTTTCGGGTATCGGCTGAAAAGTTGTTTATTTTTATTATTACCTACACAAAATCTACGCCTATCCTATTTAATCAACTCAGCAGTTTAGATACTACATTGCTTGCTTTTTTTGAGACGATCTCTGCAATCCAGATGACAGACAAATATTGTTAATTGTAATAAGGAAAGGGAAGGAATAGAAAAAACACTTTATTTCAATTAATGTCATACGTAATTTACAAAATGAACGCCCAACGCATGTTCGTTCTAATAAAGAAAGAAAGGAACGAATGAATAGTTTATTTCGATCAATGTTATACTTATCATTTCATTCAAAATGAACTCTCAACGAATGTTCATTTAAATAAGTAAGGGAATGAATATAAAGGTCCGTTTATTTTATTCAATTTTATACGTATTATGTAATCCAAAGTAACTCAACGCATGTTTGTTGTACTAAGAAAAGGCGTGACAAGAAGGAGCAGTTTGTTTTTCAAAATGAACTCAACGCATGTTTTCTGTACTAAGGAAGGGAATAAAATACAGAAGGAACAGTTTATTTCAATCAATTTAAACGTCATACTTGATATTTCATTCAAAATTAGCAAAGAGGAGAAGCATCAGTAAATTTAATATTACTGATCATATTCATAAACACAATTAAACTTTCGCAAACATTATACGAAATATTGTCCAATTTTCGACAGTTCGCTAAACGTTAAAAACAGGAAAAGTAGGTACTAGATGAATTCGTGAAAAATAGCCTGGTCACGCCATTGCGATGAACTGCCTATCAATCACGAACCATTTACCAACTTCCAGATGCCGAAGGCAGTTTTCCCGGTGGTTGCTCGACGAAAATAACTGACAAAACATTTGGCACAACGATTACCGTAGACGTTAGTGCTGCCGAAACAGGACAGTATGGAGTTGCCGGAAAGTTCATGGTGTTCTTACAAATACCTAGAACTCGAGGAGTCGCCTTCTTTTCAGTTCCTTACAAATTGCCTGCCATTGAGGTAAACATTGCCTCTTTGTATTTTTATGTTATAATTAATTTGAAACTTCCACCCGATTATTAAACAAGAATATTATCATACCAACAGAATGTTGAATTACAAATTTAATTGACACCAATTAATTACAATGCACACACAGAACGATTTTTGTAATAGGTTGAAGTACTTCCTGAAAGCGATCGAAAATGGCGTGGAAAAATATGTACAGCACGAAACGATCCTCATATGTATACGTTCGATGGCAGGTCAGTATATATGTATTATGGTGTCATTTTGTTACATATTATATTACTGTACATAGGTAACATATTCTTGATAAATGCTTTTAAACATGATAGTACATATAGCTGTTTGGTCGTACAGTTACACAAACAATAACCGTTTTACAGAACGTTCTTACACAAATGTCCCATGATGATGGCTTAACTTTTTTAAACTCGTTCTTTAGTTCAAACTGTCTTGATCTGGCTGCGGTAACAGCGCTAATAAACACGCCATGTTTATTTTGTCTTGCACATTACGAGTTACATTTGCTATACTTACTGTACTTAACGTATCGGCGATATAATGCATTAAATTTAGGTCGTATGAGCACCATGCTGCAGAAGGAGACTACATCCTTTACCGCCACTCCGTGTATGGAAATGTGGAGGTATTATTTTTATTATTATACCATATTTAAGAGTGTTCTTTGTTCTGCGGTGTTTAATAACTGTGAACCCACTGGTGGGCGAAGCCTAACCATGTAATAAGTAGCGTGCGTATAAATTACAACTAACTTTTAATATAGTATAAAACACTTGTAGCATACTCTTATCTCAATATGTTAATTATTTAACCTCGTCCTGTGGGCTCATTAAGAGTATACTACAACTTTCACTAATCGCATACTATGTACTGTCCATTAAAGTACAAGTGTAAATCGTTATAAACATGGAGGAATCGATACACGTAATTCAGGCGATTTGAGTACGATTCTAGAAGATTGGATAGTGTTTACAAGCAGAAAAAAACACACGATTCACTTTTGTTCCGTAAATGGTGTATCCTCTCAACTAAATTTAAATCGACAACATTTGTTAGTGTATATGCCATATCTATTTACAATACAAACATTTTTTAAAATACATATATACAGGTGATGTCATTCATGCTTAATTATAGATATACATGTATAACATGCTAAACTGGGCTTAACAAATAATATCGAAAGATGTATTCAGATTCTCCAAAATAAATATAGTACGTGTTCTTAACCACATACTCCAAAGCCATGGTAATGCATTCGTTCGGTATTAACAGATCCAACACAAAATATCCCACTGTACAGACGGCAATAATTCGGCAAAATGCAACTGCGGTGTTGGCGTAAGGGCCGGTCGTGACGTCTACGTCATCAACGTGTGCAATGGATACATTGACATTGGTTACCGGCAATGTTGGGATAAAGCGTTGACGGTGAAAAAGGAAAACGACTATACATACACGGTAACCTGCAATTCATATTTTAATATATATGTGTTCAATAAAAAATACGACATAATCACATTTTACACCTCTACTATTGCCGTGCAAACGTTCATAAACGTCTGTACAGTGTATTTTAATCACTTTCACTATAAGTTTCGATTTATTTAACAAATATTCTTATATAGATCATCTAATTTTAAAATGTTTTACTCGAATAATCGTTATTAAGAAGTATTTTTATCGCTCCCAACGACTTGAAATAACGAGATTCGACTGTAATTATTTAAATGGTTTATGCATTTATGCCTCTTATCAAGTAGCCTTTACATTTTGTAGATCTATTTGCCATACGGAACTGCCGTAAGGGCACGGATAGACAACGCACCGTTCATGGGCAGAAAAGGCGGTAGGGTTTTGGACATTTCTGTGAATCCGTCAATTAAAGACAGCAGTGGGAACAGTACTGGGTTATGCGGATCTCTCAATGGCAATTCGTCCGATGATTTTGACAATGCAGCACAATTCATCAACAAGTGGAAAGTACCAAGAAATGCTTCGTTGTTCGAAGGAGATATGTACAATAAAGAACTTGAGCGCTGGGTGTTTCCAACATGTACGTGCAAGAAAACCACTGGAGGAAACAGCGCATATTCCTGTGACAGGAGTATCACGGGATGTACTGGAGGAACTCTTGCTGGCTACCACAGCTGTGGGGAAATACTCGACAGTCGTTCAGTGAGATCATTGACCAGAAAAGCTAGACGACCAGTTGTAAAGATTCCGGTTTTCCATCAGCGGCCCCATGTTCGATATCGTGTAAGTACTTAATGAGAGACGCCAGGTAAACATGATCAGAAAAAATGTAATTTAATAGTAGCAAACAAAAAACTTTATATAAATGTATTTAATTATATTAATACTTCTGTTGTATTGATATCTTCAGCGAAGCGTACCTGTGTTGCCAGTTGACGCCCGTTCACTTTGTGAAAATCAATACAGAATATGTGCAATAAAATTCCCGATACCCATACAAACGTGTCGGTGGAAAACTGTGTGCTGGATATTGTGGTAAGATTTGCACACCATTTTTATCTACTAATTATAATTATTACTGGTAAAGTACGTTCAGTTAGTGTTGCAACATTCTGTCATAATAATTAACTGATGCAATTTTAGCTAACCAACGCATCAGACTGGATATCCATGTCAAGACAATCAATGCTAGATACGTGTCAAAATGAGATACAGCGCAACAGTACTGTTATAAAAGATGTCATAAAAAGAGCTGAGGGAAATTCTACAACTGGAGATGGATCAAACACGACAGCGATAGCGAAACCGTCAGTTGCGGAATTGAACGTTTTGAAGGACATTTTGAATACATCGGAAACAATTAAAGAACAATTTTGCATGAATAATTGTAGTGGAAATGGCACTTGCAAACACGGTAACCGCTTATATATCATCAGCTCATTTACTATGCCTGCATTGTTGACTTTTTTAAAAATGTTTTACAGCATATAATGTGGATCCTTGCGTAATGTATTTTCAAAGAATGATATTTACTCTAAATACAGTAGGTCTGCAATTGTATCGTGTTTTAATATTAAACATGCATGCACACCTTTTTTTATTCAAATGTACATGGCAAGTTGTTAAACTTCGCATCAAACTAAATTTGCAGGGACGTGTGAATGTAACACGGGGGCCGGTGCTGTTGATTGTTCTATTGACCTTACACTTCCGCCAAAAATAAGTGGACTAGTAGATAATGGACTCTGTGACAAGAACAAGACCGAGTGTTCACAGATTGTCGTCCTTGGTGGAGAATTTACATCTTCTAATTTAACTTGCAGATTGAGAACTATTTATGTAAGTATAACATGATGAAAGTATGCTTAACAGTTTCATGTCAAAACTCAAATATTCTATATATCTGTACATGAATAATCTGGAAAAGAAAGTATGTGTCATAGTGTGTGGAGTGGAACAACAACACAAGGAGAACCACAACAGAAAGGACAACAATAAACCGAACAAACATGTTTGTGCTGAACGCTTTAATATACCTTAAAGACATTTTAGTGTTTATACAATAGGATCTTCCATTTGAAGACGTCACATTTAAATGTGATACATTGTCCCATAGCAGAGGAGTTTGGCCGCTTCTCAGATTATTTTCGAAAAAAAGTACGTTCGTAACATAGTTATCTATTTGTCTTAAAGTCATTCACTGTAATACATGTAATCCTTTCGTCAAATCACACCGTAGTACCATTGTTTCGTACGCCTATTTCAGTTTGACATTCATGGAACTGCATACAACGGCAACGCATTCCAAGTGCCTGGTCATGCCGAAACAATAGTGGAGACAATATGTCCTCTAAGTGGTTTACGACACCGAAGATCGGTTGAGATTGAGTTTGTTCTGGGATTCCATGTTTCCGTTAGCAACGATGGGCAACATTTCAACGATAACAAACAAGGGTTAGCCTACATATACAACTCGGAATGTCAGACTTACACATTTTCGGAGAAAACAGAATGGGTGTATTCATTTTCATTGAAGGTAATTTAAAATATTACTTTATGTTTGAGTGTTGAAAGTAATGTTATGGTTATCGGAATAACATGTGATATGGCAATACTATAACACGATAATTTAAGTATATTAGCATATTATGTAAAATTTAAAATGTTAAACTGCCCAAGTTACTATTATCAATCTTGGTTTACAGTCATCTTAAAAATGAATTCTTTGTTAAACTACAATTATTAATTAACATTCGCATTTGTAAACAGGACGGTTACTGCTTCATCGAAGGCAAGTGTTACTACAACGGCACGCTTCATGTTTCACAAAATATGATATGTGATTGTTCTGTCAATAAATCATCATGGACCCCGTATGCACCTTTACCAGAACCTGCGTTAGGTATGTACTTTAGGTATTAGGTATTTTTGCAGTTTATAGCTGATAACTTAATTGAGCTCTTTAAATCTACTAACTTCATTCGTATAATGTTAAATAGGAAATATATGATACAAATATATTCTGATTCTCTTGAAATATAACAAATTAGAAATGTAAGTTGAAATTTCTATATATACAAATATTTTAATCTGATCTGTAACTTGGTCTGCTATATACGCGATAATGCACTAATCCATCGCATGTCTGACTAGAGATGTACGGTACACAGTACACACATCCTAAGTCATGGTATTATTAACTTATATAATATTACGTTCTTTTGCTTGCTGAAAGAATAACAAACTAGAACTCCGCGAGTCGGATGTGTCGCCTGACGCCGGTTAGCTTACGTGAATCCAAATGAAGAAGCACTTAAGGTTAATGCTCAAATTTTTTTTAACAGATGTATTGAAATCTTCAATAGCACTGCACTCTGGCTGATTGCAAAGAAAATACTTATTAAAACCAAAAATGCGACACAACAATAAATATGAAAATTTATCAAGGGCAATAACTCCGAAAGTATGAGGTGCAGAGTAACGGTTTTTGTGCACTGCACTTTTCCTCAATCAATGAGATCTATCTACCTATGAAGTTTTAAGTTGATAGCTTTCATAGTCTCAGAGGTATGCTCCGGGCAAAAATTAAGTATTAAAATAAACAAAGGGCAATAACTCCAAAAGTATGTGATGCAGAGTAACGGTTCTTGTGCATTGCACTTTTCCTCAATGAGATCTATCTACCTGTGAAGTTTCAAGTTGATAGCTTTCATAGTCTTAGAGTTATGCTCCGGACAAACATTAAGTATGAAAATAAACAAAGGGCAATAACTCCAACAGTATGAGGTGCAGAGTAACGGTTCTTGTGCACTACATTTTTTCTTAATGATATCTATCTACCTATGAAGTTTCATGTTGATAGCTTTAATAGTCTAAGAGTTATGCTCCGGACAAGCGAAAGGGGACGCCACTGCCGCCGCGCCGACGCCCCCGCCGAAGCCGCCGCCGATATAAGTAACCCCTATATGTCGCCTAGTCAGGCGACACAAAAATGTATGTACTCTTCAGTCAAACTTTATATAAGTAGCATGCTACTTACAATTCACAGACACCATTTCACAACTATTGCTCAAACCTACGTTTAACGAAGAAATATGCATGTTGTAATAATTAATTAATGTAAATGTGGTGTGCAGATTGTAACCATCCAGAAGCTTGCAAACTGAAGAACAACCCCGTCTGTGAGGTTGTGGACGGTACTGCCAATTGCTCCTGCATTCGAGGCTACCTACAAAATCAATCTGATGTACACAGTTGCGGTATGTGTTACCTTTTTATTGTTTTTGGTTTCAGATGTAATTCGCAATCGGCAATGCATCATTTTCTTTTCCTAATTATGTTACATATGTAGTGACATTAATTTATAGTGTCTGATATGATATTTTCTGAGTGGAGACGTTGGAGTTGTTATTCTGTATGTATATATTTTTGTTTTTTAAGAACAAACCGGGGTCAAACAAGTTCCGGATGAAGGTAAGTAACTGTTGTGTATTTGATTATGTAATACTTAATCAGGATAACGTACGAACAACTGCCAACTGCAACTATACACAATTAAAACGTGTTAACAAAAGGGTACACACTCAATATGCGTTATATTGTTACATTTTATGTAATACTTTTAATTTTACTTTAACTTTAAAAGTGAATTTCATTTGGTAATTCTTAGTGAGAATACCATATACATTGGCAAACATACACCATTAATCCCTGCATATCAATAGTACACTAGGTGTATATAAGCATGATCAATATTTTTACGTCGATGTTGCATCTGTAAATCGTATTTCACACGTGTATTATATTCTAAAAAATTTAGTCAGAATAACGAGGCAACTGTCAAATAATCACAGTTAATCAAGGAATATTTATACTCGCATAATACTTTGCGTTTAGGCAATGTCCGTTATATTGTTCCTTTTTTTGGACTTCTTGTACAAATTTTACTCCACAAGCGTATGTAAGTCAGAATAATACGGTCAAATATACACTTAAACGATGTATATAAATCATCTCATAATGATCTGAATAAATTATAAAAACAACAGTTTGTTATTTAGTTATTGATTATGTAATATCTCATTATATCTGTACGCAGTTTCATCAATAATAAATATTTTATATAGTTTCGGATGATGACACAGGAAGCTTGATAGTCGAAATAAAGTTGAATTACAATGTCCCGACAACCATCACTTTAAACTCCTCCACAACCTACGAATACTACCAGAAAGAACTTCATAAGGAGGTAAGAGCAAAACTGACCGGAAAAAAAACAAATATTTTCAGATTGTGTTTTTCCCTGAAATGCCAAACGCAAAAAAGTAAATATTTCTCGGATCATAGATCGACATGTCTTTAAATCAATTACAAGTGTTCCTTACATCGAGAGTGCATAAACTGGTGTTTAATATGCAGCATTTGATTATACACAGTTGTATGTGCATTGTTTGTGTTATTCGTTTCAATATATATTCATGAATAACCGGCTTCTAAAACTTTACATATTCAATTGTAAAAAAATATTATATCTTTTGTTTAGTGTATACATTTATAAATTAGAAGGAACAAACTCGATGTAACGAATTGAATTTCTTCATAAAACCAATATATGAAACATAGAATATTCTCATGAAATTTCAGTGAAATTGTGGCGTGAATCAATACCTAGACTTTTTTTAAAATTTTGTTATTGGTTTTTCTTAAATACCTTACCAGCAGCCCTTAAAATGTTAATCTGAAGTTAGCACATAATAATATTATCTAGATGTAAAGGAATGTGATATCTATTTATTAGTACCATCACTATTTTTTGAAAACATGCAACACCAAATCAAGATTAATATACTTCATAACACTAATTCTAACTAGTGTGCTATGTTCTAGCTAGTGTGCTATGTTCTAGCTAGTGTGCTATGTTCTAGCTAATGTGCTATGTTCTAACTAGTGTGCTATGTTCTAGCTAATCAAGTTCTACAGTAGCCAACTTGGAAACCGGTTATCTCAAGTCATCATTACGGACATAAAGTACGTATGACATAGTATGCCACTAGACATTATAAATTAGGTGCTATACGTCTTATTTTGGTGATCATTTTATCATCCCAATTCCTTACATCTCCATCATTTCACATGAAGAGATGCGCACGACATACTCGTATTATGACACTAGATATAATAAATTATTTGCTATATTATCATAATTATTTCATTTATTAACTATTGTCTTATTTTGGTTGATATTTTATCATGCCCATTTCTTACTTCTCCATTAATGCCCATGAAAACATTGCTTAATATTGAAATCGTGTTATCAATATCATAATTATTGTTTTTATATTTACTATTGTCTTATTCTGGTGTTCGTTTTATCATCCCAATTCCTTACATGTCCAACAATTCCCATGAAAATATTGCTAAATACTTAAGTGTTTTTAACAACAGACCTGGAAGCCTCATCGTGGTCCATTTGGTTGTTTTCGTAAAACGTGTTCAGATATTAAGTGACATTACGCAAGCGGTAGTTGAACTGTCCAAAAACGGCCTGACGATTAACGGGACATATTGCCCTGTCATTGGTGTGTCCATTGGAAAAGACAAAGGTACTGTGTCCTGCATTGACGTTGCGTATGTTTTATGCTGTTTTAATACGTGTTGGAAAAAATTTTAATTTCAGATTTTGCATTTTCATACTAACATGTCTAATTGTCATACTAATATCAGAATTCCTTCATTTTAGAACTCTGCTTAACGTGTTATAGTGCATATATCATTTTGTCAATATGCATAGTTAAGATTATTGAACTCTTTGTAATTCTGATGCCTTTATTTTGTTTAGTTCCCCTTCACGACTCTAATGAAGAGCTAACTTCAGCGAAATGTCGAGCATATACCATTATACACCCGTGCAAAGAGGATGAACTATGTCAAGCAAACGATATCGGGACTAGTTGTATGTAAGTACCCTACAGATCTAACTATTTTATGAGAAACACACACAGACGATGTTAACTCAGGTTTAGGGTTTTAAATAAACAATGTGAAACAAAACATAGTCCCCGTAACATTAAAATGCTTTAAATTCATTAAATTTGCTCACTATTGTGAAGGATGTCTGTGTCATTTCAGAAAAAGGAAAACTACTCAAGGTATACATTTATTTGTTACAGTTTTCATGTAGGTAACGTGTATTCTTACAATAAATAAATAAATAAATAATCATAAGTTTAACCGTTCTTTTCTTGATACTATTTGAGATAAATTTAAATTGTTTATTGCTATATACATTTGACATGATTGAGTTTTTCTCAATGTTGCGCCACAGCGGACAGCACCACTGCGGTGAGCTCTTTGATTGTGAAGTGTTATAAAAATACGTGTATTAATTATCCTACTTGGTATTTATGTTTGTAACGAACTGTCATCTAGATGAAGAAGGTGTCTCTAAACTGATGGTCATTGTGTCTGCCGTGATTGGTGGTGCACTGTTTCTGGTCATCGTCGTGCTGGTGATCATCGTGTGCAAGAAGAAAGCAAAGAAACCAATGGAGATGGACCGTCTGGAGCCCAATGTGCATGACAACACATACCAAGATATCTACGCAAGTGAAATGTCGGTGTTCAAGGACGACAAGTCCGATGTTTACAAGATCCCAAGAGCCAAGCTCTCTGGGTCACAGCTTGCTTTTGAACGAAGCCTTGGTGAAGCCAGACCGGGTCCTCTATACGATAGGTCAGTAAACATGTAACGGGAGCATTAAACACTAAGCATTTATAAAGACCACCAAATTAAGTAATTCAATGTTAAACGATAGTGTGTGTGCTTATAAAGTAACCTTCCAACCAATTATATATGATATAAATCCTAAGTTCTGAGCTAGCCTTATTAATAATTAAATGACTGCGAATATTATCATTTTAGAACGTTTGTGTTTTGTGCCTCGACTTGTGATAACATAAGAATAGTGATAATGAAATGTACTTCTTTCAGAATGTTCGTTATCAGGTCGCGGTGGCGTAGTGGATATGGTGTCCGCCTAGCGATCGGGAGGTCCCGGGTTCGATCCCCACTCTGGGAGCGTTCTCAGTGTCTCCCCCGAAGACACCAAGTACTGGTTCTACCCAGGAAACGGACTCGAGAGTGTCTCTATAAGCCTAAGGCTTTCGATGCAATCGAGCTAAAATAAATAGGTTTAAACTAGAATGTTCGTTATATCAGTGTTGTTCTAAATAACTGTCCTGGACATTGTTAATAATTATAAATAATAATAATAATAATAATAAATTCATATGATCTCTTTGTGAACTGTGTCGTGTGCTTTTTGACAGTATAAAAATAATGTGAAGAGTGCATTTTATAGGAGACGACGCGAGACAGACGGGGGACAAAACCGATAGAGATACAACAATGCTGGCAAGAACGTGTATTCTGGAGTCGTGGACATGTTTTATTTTAATATAAAAGCTTAAATGTAGTTAAAGTTGTTTTTAGGAATCGTAATATCTCTGTCTGTATATTTGTAACTGTTCAGGGTGACCAAATAGTTAATAAGTTGGATAAAGTATATATCAGACTATAATCAGATTCTGGCTTTTGCATCTTTCTAGTGTTTACAGATTAGAATACAACCTCTTTATCTTTTACTTTTTTCAACGATTGTAAACTTAAAACTTTTTTAAATGGCAATTCTTTCAAGACAATATTATTTATGATCTATAATTCACAGAAGTTACCAAAGGTCAATGGAAACATTAAGGGGTCTTACTCCTTGTTTATACCAGTATGTATTGTTTTTACGACCTAAATTAGATTTGAATATTTAATTTAAATAAAATATATTTCTTGACTGTGTCTTATTTTCGATTTTCGATATTAATGTTATCCAGTAACATTTCACAATACATTTTGTAGTTTGGTAGTAACTGATTGTTCGTTCCGTTATATTTAATCCTGTATCCGCCGGCTTATATGACTATGTAATAATACATTTTATTTTACTAGTGTACTATTTACAAATAAAAATATACGACCGTACACATTATACCTAAACATTAAATATATTTACTCGAAAATATAATTATACTGTACAGTATATCAGGTTACTGCCTGTTCGTTTGTAATGTCGGCTTTTATAGGTGCGTATTATATTTATCGCTAGTACAACCCACGCAAACGCGACAAGTGATTATAAATTTCTAGTGAAAGGGACCCGTTCCCATCATGTTGTATAGATTAAAGCATATATATGTTATTACTGCATTTTAAAACAGATATTTCAAAATTATCAGGTTATAGTTTTCTGGTGTTACCGTCTCTAACCGAAAGACATGATCGACTATCGCTTTACAATTATTTAAGACATATCGGCATGCACAATGCCTTTGGCCACATACATACATATGATCATCAGATGGCCCGATAGCAAAACAGTTACACATATACAATATTTGAAAGAATACAGATACATGACAAACAGAGATATGATAAGTACAGATACATGAGATAAATACCGAGTTGAAAATGATCGTTGGCAAAGGCATGTAGTGGTAATATCGTATAGCTTACTCATGTAACCAGCAAGCAACTAATTTCTTAATTGTGAACGTCTTAACATAGCAAAGTGAACAAAATTAGCAAGTTTCAGATGGCATAATTTTAAAGGGCCCTGTTCGCAGATCGGTAAATTGACATTTTTTTTTTAATTATGTCATAGATTCAAAAACAAAATATATGTTATATACAAACAGGCGAAATAACACTCACGACTAAGAAATACATAGGAAATATCGTTTTGTTTATGGATAATCATCAATCGAAATGTATATACAATTATAAAGCGTTTGTAACGTTTTTCATCGGTATTTTGGAAAACACGTGCATCACTTACATAGCGTTAAAATACACGTAAAGTCAGAATAGCCGAATAGTTGGCGCATGATATCGTTTATCACAAAGGTCCCGGGATCGAGTCCTGACGAAGCCAAATTTTTAAATTTACATTTTCTTCTTTATATAATTTATGTTTTAGATTATAGCAGATGCTGTAGGTTTTGCATTTAAAACATTAATGATATTTGTCAAAACACAAAAAATCTGTGAACAAAAGTCCCTTTAAGAAACTTACGAATATTGCTCCTATCGTTTCAAAACATGATACAAAGGACAACAAAGTAAAAAATGAAAATTTGTTTCCACAACATTATAGTTACATAGTTTGCAGAATATATTACTTTGTATTATGATATCTTCCAGTTTCAATTTTTAATGAGCTGATAATCTAAATCGTGTAAAGGCAATTCTCTGTTTATTATTATCAGTAATGTATAGGTATTTTTCAAATTTAAAAATCGATTTAAATTTATTTTGTATAGTATTCCGATTTATTTTTCACAGAAAAAAATCAAAGAATCGGACCAAGACTGGCTTTAATGATCATGAATCCTTTCTTTTAATAGAGGAACATAATCAAGGTTATCATAAAACGTATTCCTTACATACCCCAGTGTTTCAATTATATTTTTAACAGCTTTACCCCAATTGTTTTTATTTGTATTACATGGATTAAAACGTATATTTGCTACCAACTCATCAAATAATTTTCTTGTTAATGTGTTAGAGCTGTTAATAATGTTATTTCAGTATTTAATGACCGTTTTCTGGCAATCACATACAGTGGACATCTTCCTAATTCACCAAGAACCGCTGACGAAAACGTTGGATTTCGAATTCCAATAATAAACTTGCAGAACTTGATATGGATTTTGTCTATTTCTTTAAACTCATAAATACCTAAAATCTCACTTCCGTACACAATTATTGGTAGCACGTTTCAGTCAAACAATAGTTATTAAGTTTTAATATCTATAGTTACTCTAGTAAACACTGAGATAAGTGAATGATAAACTTTGATGGCATGTTGTTTAAATGATATTACAGCATTAGCAAGGCTTCCATTATAGGTAGCAGAATTTTCTACAACTTCATTATTTAGCGTCCAGCTAAAATTATTACGTGTTTAACGTTCTGGAAAAAATGCATTTTTCTTTGTTTTGGCTACATTGATCTTCAGACCCCATTAACATGACAATTATTAATACAATCATATTGGGCCTGTAGCTGGGATTTGTTGTGAATATAGCAATGTCATCTGCAAAAAGAAGCATATCAGTTTATTTAGACATATCAATAGAACATCTAATATTATTTATAAATTATATAAACAATAGTGGAGAAAGAGGATCTCATTGTTTTACACCAAGGGTTACTTAAAATAACCTCAGAGTAGGACACATTTATATATATATATATATATATATATATATATATACACATTTTAACCTTGGAGTACAGAGATTTAAGTTGGTTAACATTGTGCTACTTTTATGCTACAAGTTTCATGTATTACCGAATCGAATGCCTTTTAATAATAAATGAACGCACAATATAAATTTTAATTTTCTGAAAAACAGTCAGCAGTATAAAAATAAAGTCAATTGTTATACTCTCGGAAATAGATGATACAGAGAAATGTAATTAAATACACAATAACAAAGTGAAAATGAACAAATGAACAGTCATAAATAGTTATTTTATATATGTGTGCCTGAACCAACCGTGTCAATTAAAAAATGTTCATTTTGTGACTATTTACCAACTTCCATCCAATCATTTTTATTCGGTAAAACATTTCTGCTAGAGCGGCTAAGCATTGTAACTTACAAGGCTATATTGGAAACAAGAATTGTCTTTAAAAAAGACTATCGGCGTTGAAATTAATATTGAGATGCCATTTAAAAATTACCTAAACAGACGGCCAAGATGATCGGTTACGGGACTTCTCAGATCCCAGATTTTTTGGTCCCCACCAATATTAGGAGACTTATTGGACCCCAGATTTTTCGGACACTATAAGAAAACTTCTCGAACCCAAAAGTTAAATTGAGATAAAGGTATTAATTTTAAAAATTAAAAAAAAATATCATTAATATCTATGCCGTGAATAAACCAATCATACAGCTCCATGTTTCCACCAGTGATATATGATTAACCAAAATAATTTAGGTTAACATAATTGTTATCTGAATTTGTCAAGCCAATTTAACCAATCAACAATTTAAGAAAATAATTTCGTTAATGAATTAAAATTATTATGTACCAGACGAGTCTATATAGTTATTTATAGTACCGGTAATATAACATTCATGTTAGTTATCTAAAATAATAACAATTTGAAGTCAAATAAGCATTTATACTGTGTATCCCAATAACAAGCAATAGTCAGGTAACATTCAGCGATTTTTGAAAGGTTAATACGTTATTTTGGATAACGCAAACATAAAAATTCATTAGACTATGACGATTTTAAATTATATCAGTAGAAATATGATATATCAAGGGTTCCTGTGTATACTTAGTATTGCAAACTGTGTAATAATGCTACGCCAACAACAATTCGACGTATTCAGAATCTTCTTTCATAACATTTTATCCATAGAAAATGTAGCATTTTTTTATACAGATTAAATAACATCTACTGGAGAAGTTGATAGAAAGATGCAATTATAAATAATAGTTAATAAATCGTAACCACAATTTTAATTCAAATTAACAGTAAGTTTATGAATATATAAATTCACCATTTATTGAAATGTTTAGGTTTATGATTCTCTGAACGTTATTATGGATGCATGTACGAGTATATTAATAACACAGCTATTCAACGGTTGCTAACTACGCGCGCTATTTTTAGAATGACACTACTGTTTCTGGAATGTGATGAACTCGCTAGAACCAATGGGCTACATGGAACGGCAACTCTGCGAATGACATTTATGAATGGGAACATTGCACAATTGCTATTTATAGAGCGTACCGCTTATATAAATGTACGCTAAACAAAATAGTTATTTCGTTACGTGAATGAAAACAGCATTCTCTTTATGGCATACAATGAGAACATACGTTCAGTATTAGCCTCAGTTCTAGAGTATATGTCGAGGATATGTTTATAACTTCATTTTAACCGCTTATGTAAGCACTTATGTAAATTTTTAATCCCCAAAAGTATGCAACAGTTATTGGTATACGTTAAACCATTGTTTAAAGTTTGCATTCCCTAAAATTAGAAGATTTGCCCAATTCTATTGGCATTCAATTTTCCCGCTGCATAATTATCGCAAGAAATCTAGGTCAAAAGTGATCTTAGACAGCTACGCCGAAAAATGGCTATTTCATAATACCTAAGCCTTTGTGATTATATGCTATAGTCACGCACTTTGATAAATTCTGTTCAAGTGAGCGCCCCAGTACCAATTTGGCTCTCTTTTTTAACCAATTTTTAAGAAGAAAATTTCGGCTATTCGATTGGGATGTGTCGTTGGGCGGGCGGGCGGTCTTTATGGCGGCGTCAACTTTTCGTTTCCGCTCTCTAACTCAAGAACGGCTGGAGCTATAGTAATGAAACTTCATACATAGATACCTTATATGGAGATGTCGCTTGAAAATGGATATGGGGTAGGTTGAGTCAAGGTCAAGGTCACCGCTACTAAAAATAGTAAAACGGTTTTCGCTCAATAACTTGAGAACGAATGGTGATAGTTTAATAAAACTTTATACATTGATACCTTATTTTGAGACCTCGCTTGGGATTGCATATGGGGTGGGTGGGGTCAGTATCAAGGTCACCGTTAATAAAAATAGATATATTAAAAATTGTTTCCACTCAGTAAATTGAGAACACATTGAGATATTTTAATAAAACTTCATATGTAGATACCTCATATTGAGACCTCTCTTGGGACTGCATATGGGGTGGGTAGGGTCAAGGTCACCTATTCTAAAAATAGACAAACCGTTTCCGCTCAATACCTAGAGAACCTTTTTGAGATATGGTCGTGAAACTTTATATGCAGATACCTTATATCTGGACCTGGCTTGCGATTGCAAATGGGGTTGATGGAGTCAAGGTCAAATTCACCTTTACTAAAAATAAAAAAGGGTTTCCATTCAATAACATGAGAACGAATGTAGTTATTTAAATGAAACTTCATATGTAGATGCCTTATATTGAAACCTCGCCTTGGATTACAAGGTCAAGGTCACCATTTCCTAGCCATAGATGTATGACCGTCACCTTACACCCAGAACTTTTTTTCATTACTGTGATGACCTTTATGCATTTCGTTCGAAAAATGTTGGTTTCGTGGAATGTCCACGTTTCTTGTTTATCAATTAAACTCGCTTGTGTAACATTTGATATGAAACATATTTATTCGTCGGGTCAATTTAAATACAAATTGCCCAACATTTCACCTGGAACATGTATTTACAAATTTAATATATTTAGATCTATCGTGCATTATGATGATCCGGAATGATACAACATATTTCATAAAGCAAATATAAGAATATCGCTTGAAATAGTAGGTATGTGTCATCAATAGAAAATACAAGTAAATACATAAAAACAAAAGTGAAAATGAAAGTTTAATTGAACAGTCATAACTAGTTCTCTGAGAAAACTATTCGGAAAGTGTTGTACATCCCTACAGGACGTTTATTATTTCCTTGTGTCCTTATAGTAAATACTTATTAATTATCTGACTTAGTTAGTTTGCGATTATCGTTTTTGTATTTAATGTGAAATTATGAAAGTTCTTCTTGTTTGGAACTTTATTGCATTTCTTGGGCTTGAAGGTATGTACCGTTTATGAGTCAGAGTTGACTTGTATTAAAAGAGATGCTTAAGTATGTTAAAAATTCAAACTTAAACCATTTATTGAAAATCGAATGGCTTAAAACACTCAACAACAACAATGTGCACCAACTACTACTACTACTACTACTACTACTACTACTACTACTACCGGTTCTAGTTTCATTTCATTGAATATTCGCAGATGCATTGATCTATCCAGTGAACACGGAGCCGCCTGAAGAGAACTACTATGTAGCTGAAGGGGTCCCGATGACCATCACATGCCGATGTACCATTTGCGCGTCTTCATTTAATTGGAATTTTCGCAAAACGACGTTCTTGGAGCCCAATGACAGACCTGTCAAAATTATTCGTTTACATCCACATCAAGTGTTCTTAATTACAACCCAAGTCGTGACCATCAAGGCTTGTACATTTTCTACACCGCGAAAAGTAATGAAGGATACCACGCTTCACATAAAGCTAAACTACACGTGCTATGTAAGTAGTTTTGTTTGCAGCCTTACACGTGCAGTATATATCATTATTTTCAATTTCTGTAAAAAAGAGATGACTTAAGCAGAAATATAATTAATATATCTATAAATTTGTCGTAAAACGTAAAAGGTCACAAGCGTTTTGCTCACTTAATAAAACGTTTTAAGTATAGAGTATAAATTAATACATGTTTACATTAAAGATGTGGAATAAAAGACTTATTTGATTCTTTGTTATGGTTTTAGTAGGATCAATTTCTTATAATTTATTTATAACCATTGTTGCATGAGTTTAAAAGTTAAAAAAAAAAAAATAATTCTAACACATGATCACATTTTTAGTTGTGTTTTTTTTTGCTTCTTTTTAATTTTAACTCTCAATTCACATGTGTAGACTTATAATGCAATCTTTCGGGGAAGGTTTATAAAATAACAAAATTAAATCTTTTTTGTAAATAAACCCTTCCAGATTTGGACACAGTCATTGCTATTGTAAAAAATTAGAAAAACAACAACAAATGTAATGATACATAATAAAAAATGACGAAAAAAAAACTTTTTTGAAAAACTAAACAAAACAAACAAATAAAAAGCAACCAAAGCATCCTTTGATTTAGACGTATGGAGCAGGATATCACTTGATTTTATTATTGTACACATTCCAATGCATGTGGATCTAAAATTATTTCACTGTTTGGCAGTGGTTTATGTAAACCGCAAAGGGGAAGTAACCGCTGCGAGGATTAAGATACGCTGCTTTGTACTTACTTATCTTACATTAGCGTTACATTACGACACTAGTATAGTGTAATAATATACATAATACTGAAACTACCCCAAATGCTTGCATATGTACTAGTTCAAGGGGCATCCAGTTTATTCATAAATAAATTTATTTGGTATTCAGGAGACTTAGTGGAATGTTACAATACCTTGGTTATGAACCGTAGCCTGTCGCGTCTAGTGTAAAAATAAGCTTCTCGTGGACAGAAAATGATGCAAAAATATAAAATGACTGATACACGCTATTGTTATACAAATATGGTTTTAACAACTATTAATACCAACGATTGTGTTGTAGTTCCTCCTGCCAAGCCAAATTTCAGCAGTGGTTCGACGGCCTTCAACGAAAGCTCGATAAAAGCAATCAGCGGAAGTTCAGTGTCCGTGGAGTGCCTCGTACATAGCAACCCTTCGTCGACATTCCGCTGGGAAACCGATACTATAATATTTAAAAACAAAAATCGCGTTCTTGTTCACGTCGGTCGAGACAACGCTGGGGTTTACACGTGTGTTGCAGAAAACGAGATGGAACTCACTGATGGGAACGTTGTGCGCGGCCAATCCAGCAAATCGATGCAAATAAACATTCTATGTAATGCATACATATAAATTCATTAATTTACTTAATTACCATGTAATAAACGTGTGTTAAAAACGTCTGTAACTGTAGTTTATCAGTAGAATACACAAATTAATATTTTTCAATGCAAGGGCTATTTCAAATCCATAAAAACGGTCTGATAACAATAGAAAAAAGACTGATATAAATGGCTGAAATGATATTAATAGATTATCGTTCAATTTCATGTGTCAATGATTTGTACATCTGTGTATTTTAAGATCCACCATCTGTTCCCAAATTAACGTACAAGGGTTCACAATCGAAGTCATATTGATCTGGGTGGTGATACATCTGACTCAGGAACGTATACGTGTGTTGCTGAAAACATGCTGAATCCAACATTTGGGCCAAACAGGAAAGCCAACTCAGAAAAATCGGTGCATATCGATATCTTATGTAAGCATTATTATGTGCATTTAACCTAAATGTATAATGATTAACGAAATGCACAATTTATTAAGCTTATTAACTCCTCTAAGAACGTTATGCTTTAGACTTCGTTAAATAATTTGATAATGTTTCTGTTTAAAGGAACTTAACTCAACTCGTTATGAAAGTATATGCATGAACGTTTCTCTGAATTTGTAAAATGTGGTGATCGAACAAATGAATAGGTTTTAGTTAACTGCCATGTCGGATTATTACGGAAGCCGAAAAGGGCCATTTTGAGTTAGATGTGGGTGTTAGAAATTGGATATTATGACCTATGACTTAGAAATTAGTTCTAAGAAGTTTCTCAGAAAGGAGCCAAATTTAACGCCACACCATAAAGACACGCATCATTTTGTAAACTGAGCAGCTTTTCATATATAGTTTGCCTTTATACCGCCAATCCTACCTGCATCTAATAGTCGTCGTACAACGGACTTGCTAGATTACTTTAAAATCGTGTTGTCTCCGGAAAACCTTGTACATCGATCTTGTTGTCACAATACAATTTAGATAGTGAAAACCCATCATATATCGTGCCGGACCGTACGGTGAACATAAAAACAAAATAAAATTTGCAAAATCGCAAAATATGTTCGATCGAAAAAAACAAACACGCCTCGTTCATAGGTTCTGCAAAATCTGTTCATGACACGGACATTTATGCGTAAGTGTAATGAAAATCCTTTAAGGGAGGTCATAGTTTTGGCCCGAAATTTTTAAACGACTTTGGTCAAAATGTGTGTCTTTATGATATCTAGGTCAAACCATTGTCATGTGAGGTCAAAATGTTGGCAAAACAGGTATAAGTTTTGATGACATTTATGAACACAAGAAGCCACATTTTTGACCCAATTTACACACTCGAGTGAGTGATATGGGGCCATCATGGCCCTATTGTTGTCTACCAAATAGTGATGCAATGTACACCTTTGTTATCGAGTTTCATGTAATTCCATCTTCTTGGTACTGACAATGCTCCAGACGGGCAAAACTGTGTGTATGTCCCTATACCAATTTCATCAACGGCCCATAATTTTATTTTGCTAGTGTTATACGAAAAGATGATGTTTTAACAAAACCTAGTGACTACCATATGTACTGACGGACGGGTGGACGAACGCCGTTTAGCACCGCTTACATTGGGATACTTGCAAGTGATAATATCAATCAAAACAAGAAAAAATGGTGAACGCTTCAATTTATTGTGATCGTGAACGAATATCAAGTCACACAATGTTCAAGTTTGACATGTTACACAACACATGTCTGCATTTATTCAACCACTGATATAAATAAATTACAAAATAGACATAGTAAAAATTAACGATGTCCAAAACAGTTTCAACAATAAATTCTCCAATTCTTGGAATTTATGTATTTATTCAATAAAACATGAAGACCATTGTTAATGTTTCTTATGAAAAATGTACGGTCAATTAAATTTACAATCAATTGTATACTACGGAAAATACTCATAATATTGTTTCAAAGTTGATTACTTAAAACTTTGAAAACAACAGTCTGTAGGCAGTGTTATAGTGAGAATCAACACGTTCATGGAAAATTGTGTTCAACAAGAGCATTGCGCAGAATTATATTTTTTATATGAATGAGGCGATAGGGGGCTTAATACATATGCAGTAAGAACTAACAAATTATACATTAAAACTTATATCTTAAAACTTACAACTTAAAACTTATAAGTTAAAAAATAAAACTTAGAACTTGTAAGTTAGGAATTAAAACTTAGAACTTACTCGTTTAAAATTCAAATTTACTAGTTGGAACTTAGAACTCAGAACTTAAATGTTAGAAATTAAACATAAACCAAACAACAGTTTACCACTATATATAAACAAAAACTCAATGGGCGCCTTTCTTTCAACTGACAAGAAAGACAAACAAAACATATAAAGAAATGGATTGTAGTCTCCGAATAATTATTCACCCCGTGGCCATTACACTCTTTCATAAAAACAGTTTGGACCGTCATAATTAGACATGTTATCTTGAGAGTACTTGATATCAATGCTGCCAGGTATGTTTCTATCTGCAAGTAACCCCGGCTTTCTTACAAACTGTTTCCTATCAGTTGCACTAGTCTGTGACGAAAATATTGTGCAATTGAAGTGGGCATTCCGCTTCCCTCAGTTGTTTGTAAGTTGTTGTTTTTTATCAACATACAGTTACTTAAACTTATCGATGTAATGTATATTAAAATTTTCGTCGGCACAAAGCAATGTTCCTTTAATCCTCTAAAACATCACATATTTTGCGCCTACATACTTAACAAATGCTGCAGAATGTCTGCCTTTTTGTAATTTTAACTCATATTTCTCCCTCAATTTTTGTTGTATGTATATTATATGTATTTATAGTATTTTAACGTAAAGTATACACACCGGCTTTTGGAAATCATATAAATAACTGTAATGTTATCAATAATTTCTTACTACATATAATCTTAACAGACAAATATACATGCAGGGACATCACAAACATGTTAAAAATATGTTGTTACATTTCTAAAGCCCAGATGCATAATAGTGTTATGTTTCTAACATTCAAATAATTTAATTATTATGTTAACATGTCGATTATATGTATATGTAACTAATACTGTTTGAACGCATGAGTGTATGTGTTTTTGTTTCCTAAATAAAGTTTCTCCTTCCATTCAAACGGCGCCTTCCTTTAAACTGCCGCGTCTAACATCTAAAATGCCATTTCTAACATCTGCCTTTCATGTTCTAATTAGTAACACCTAATTTCTAACTCAGAATGGCACTATTCGGCTGCCGTAGATTATTGATTATTAAATTTTAATTACAGACCCAGCAGGTTAACCAGCTCTACTTGTCAACGACACAATGTTCAACAGTAGCAAATCAAATGTCATACAAGGAACTAACGTGTTATTGGAGTGCAGGAGCGACCGAAATCCGAGTCCTGTGATACAATGGACACAACGCCACACACGCATATAACAGCAGCTGGCTGATACTAAATGACACTCAGCATGCTGGAACATATACTTGCAGCGTAAAAAACAACCTAACTCCGAGCTTTCGGTCGAACCATACCATTTATTCCAGTGGCTCTCTACAAACTGACATATTGTGTATGTTGTGTTGGTTTACATCGAATACATAATTCAAAGAACATATTTTAATTTGATTGCAACTGTACAAACTTAATCAATTGACTTAATGTATATCAAGCTGATTGTGTACGCGCAATATATAACATCGTTTTCAGTTGTCTCGTTGTCTTGCAGATGAACCTTCCGAACCAAAATACATCATCAACGGTGCTGAGCTAGACAGTGACACTTTCACTGTTGTACGAGGTAGCGGCGTTTTCTCGAGTGCAAAAGCGACGGCAACCCTGTTCCATCAATCCGCTTGAAGCGTGACTTCACCGTGCAACCCTGAAGGACGCCTCACTGTGCACAA
This sequence comes from Congeria kusceri, assembly GCA_027627225.1. Taxonomy (NCBI): domain Eukaryota; kingdom Metazoa; phylum Mollusca; class Bivalvia; order Myida; family Dreissenidae; genus Congeria; species Congeria kusceri. The sequence continues at coordinate 71,023,383 of CM051028.1, read as the reverse complement.
CTTCGAGGAGACCGACACATGAATGTACACATGCGTAGTCGAGAACGTGCTGACTCCGTCGTTTGGACCAATCAAGATCGGACGATCAGAGAAGTCCATTCAAATAAATATTAAGCGTACGATCTTCACGTTTCCATCATATACCTTTTGTTATGTAGTACCCAACTAATTGTGTAGGAAATTAATGAAGTACTAGTCGAATAGATTTCGTTAAATTCATAGTCAACACCATATATCTAAACGCGATACAGGACAGTGAATAGTTGTGAATAGCGTTGGCATGGTTTTATCAATGAAGGTTCATTGATTGTAAAAGTAATATGTTTTGTTATTGTTGTTATATATTCTCGTGGTTTCACTTTTTGTATATTAGGCATTGGTCTATTGATACCACGTGTGTGTGCCGGGAGTGGCATATTGCTGCTGCTGGTCTTAGCTATTGTCTTGATTTGCTGGTTTCGAAAAGGAGCACGGAAGAAGCAAGGTAGACATATTTTTTTGCATTTTTCATCGTGCATTTTCCTTTGATAGTGATCAATGCTATCTAACATACAAAATAAATATTCGTTTAAGGGGATTTTAGCCAGAATTGCTTATGTAACAAAGAAAGATAATAAAATCATACAGGCTATGTGCATGTATCAATCTCATTAAAATCATATCCAGTCTGACGCTACTATAATATTGCTTACTGGATCTTATGACTTCTCATTAGGGGTCACATTCAGACGACCTTTTTAGGAGCCAATCATACTGTTGCCTACAAACTCTTGCGGTTTAACTTCATATATAAACCACAAATAATATGCACGAAATATACGTGAAATTGTGCTGTTTACTCGCGTAAGGTACCACTATATCCACTGTTATCCCCGTGAAAATGAACTGTAAATGATTTTTTCCCGAGGATCAGCTGGAAATGCATCCACTTTTCATAAACCGTGGCCAAACATTACTGTGCAAAAGGCAATTTCATTGGGTGCAGCAGGGCTGATGTTTTATTGTTTGGGAGTTCATTTGAACGTGACCTGTAATACGATGTTTTTAGATCCTAACGATGTTAGAATTTGATTTTAATGAGATAGGTGCATATATATGAATTGTACTCAAACTGGCACATGGAACTATACCGGTTCATTGAACATAAGCTACATATATCATTAAACCTTGTAATGAGTTACCAGGGTATTGTTCAATTTTAATGAGCGAAACTTTGTTAAAAATGCCTCGACAGTTTATGGGGATTTATTTACAATATATTAATCCTAATTAGATTATTTTAAAATATGTTTTGCTAGATTTACAAGATATGGAGGAAAACCCAGATTAAGTTTCTATGGAAATTAACAACAGATAAAGAATAAAGGTATTGCTATGATAATTATTGATATGTTTAGATAATAAAACTCACGTGTAGAGAAACATTAGTGGAGATACACCTGACTATTGCTGAGATTGGTTTAGACAAAAAATATCTTGATTTCTGTTTGATGATTGCATATTTAACATTTAAATTTATTTTATGGATAGGTTTTGCATTTTATACAGGATAAGAACGCATTTTACATACTGTTCACTATTTTCTCTATTAAAATGTATTGTCTTACAGCTATTTAGTTTCGATTTTAAGTCATGCAGCTATGAAAAGAAAACATTTGCAATATTATGTGTAAATCACACATTAAGGAAACATCATCCAGATAGTAACTATGTGTAAGTTGTGACATGCATGATCATTCGTATAAGAAATATAATAGAAGGTAAAGTTTATGAGAACCCTTAACATAAAGGTATTGTACAAGCTTTAGTTTCAAGGTTGACCTTATTTTGGTGCACTAAATTTCTTTTGCATATTTGTTACAACGCAGAAAACACCAAGGATCGAAACCAGCAAGGCGCGATCAAAAACTCACGTGCAGATTAACAACAGCAGCGATTAACGGAACCCATGACTGAGCCATATTTAGGCAAACACTTTTTTATTTGTGATGACCTAATTAGTTCAATACTTTAACAGTTTTATTTATGTAAAGTTATTGTTTAGTATGTGTGTTTTGCATTGTATGCAGTCTTAGAACCCCGTTTACGCACTGTAAATTGTATAGATAGTCAGTCAGTCAGTCAGAAAGTGTTTCATATCTGTACTTTGAAAGGCTTAATTAATAAACAAAATGTTGTGTGAGTTGATCTGTCAGTATTAAATTTGTCAGTTATATATTAGTTTGTTATTGTCCATTATGAAGTACAACTATCGTATTGTACATGTATATAACCCGGTCATGAAAATATAAGGAACTGCTGGAGAAAACGTTTGTAATTATTCAGGTCACCATAGAAACAAGTTGTAGATATGAAAAAAGTACAAATATATAGAAATATCTTAGTTTGTTCATATATAAACTGGAGAATCAAGCACGTATTATACAATGAGAATTTTATAATATAACAGTATCCCATATTTGATATATTTGGTCGTCTTTTGGACCCTTTCTTGCAAAATAAAAATTCAAACAGAACATAATCCTCAATTAGTTTCATTGTGTGCATACCAATGAGTGTCTTATGCGTGTATGTGTAATGCATACTAGTATTTAATAGTATATATGTTTCAGTACAATAAACAATAGTCCGTCATGCGTGTGCTGGCACTTATTAATCAATTACATTGGCGAAATATAACTTCCGGGTATATTTAAAAGAAAAAACATGGATTTTGGTGGAGAAAATTTACGAGTTCATTTAGTTCATTTAGTTCATTTGAAAACAAGTAAACCACACAATGAGGAGCAATCTTCCTGGTCATAATTGTGTGTTAAATGTGAATTGAATTATCCTGCTTATGACGGAAGCAAACTGAAGCATTTTTTAAGATGACTCTCACCGTATAAGCGTTTTTTATGTTCCTGTGTTATCGGTTTTCATACTATTCTTTGTGCTTCGATTGTATGACGATCTTACATGAAGGCTGATCGGTCAAACGGATGTAAGTGAACTTTTGTCATAATTCTAGGGGAAGAAGTTGCTCCCATCGGGAAGATAAAGAAATTGAAAGAGTTCAACTCCGATTCTATAAATATATATTTAATCTAAAATAATCTACACCATCTTACATAATTTATGGAGAAATTGGTATCACACCAATCAAAGTAGATATCCAAAAGCAGACAATAGCTTTTTGGTCAAGAATTATTGAAAACATTGAATCAACAAACACTATAAAACTATCGTCTAAATTATATATACTTTTGTTAGATCTACATTCTTAAAATGTCATAAAGTTAACATGGATAGAAAATGTCAAGACAATACTATGCCACAATGGATACTCTGGAATATGGTACAGTCAATCCTTTCTACATAAAAAATGGCTTGTTACATCACTATCCAATAAATTAAATGACATATATAAACAAAACTGGAAATCTGAACTTGAAAGAACATCAGACTCAAATACTTATAAAATAATAAAACAAACATTCATTCAAGGCAAATATATAACAATTTTGCCTGCAAGTAGAAACCATATTGCTTTTCTCACAAAAAATCATACCTTACCAATTAAAACTGGACGATAGCACAATAAACCAGTACATGAACGAAAATGCAACGATATAGGCGATGAATTTCATTACTTATTTAAATGCCCTATTTTCAGAAATGATAGATTAAAAAATTTAAATATTCAATACTATGCAAGCCCTAATGTACTAAAATTCCACACAATAACAATATGTGAGAACTTCAAATGCCTTAAAAATCTGAGCTTATTGTGCAGTAAAATAATGAAATATTTCAGAGGCAAAAAAAATATTGGTGAAATACATAGTCATTAACTGTTTTCAGCCCATGGTTAATTATGATTGCAAATTAGGATAAATACAAAATTTTACAAAGCATAGACATGCATCAAATCAAAAACCGAAGAATATATATATCCACAAAACAAAAATAGTCACATAAAAAGTGAAAAATAAAAAAATAAAAAAATTATAATAATGATAATAATAATAATTATTATTATCATTAAGGTAGCACACTGAAGCTCCTATATCTCGTTTCGGTAGGGTGTCTTCAACCATTGTGCAGACCTGAAATAAATAAAACAAATAGAAACAGTGCTACTAAATGTGGCTTATGATAATTTTTAACAATTTGCTGAAGGTTAAGTTAAGCACACACCAATACTACTAAGTAATATGTTAAACCAATTAAACGAAAAAGAAAGTAACAATATACGTATAACTAGGTCTATTCTTAGAGACAATCTATACATACAGTATATTAAGTTTTCGTAGGTGATGGATACATATTGCACTTCAATGCCGGTAACCCCTGACTAATATCTCCAGGTGGCCCCCTACAATAATTGTAAATATATGTTAAAATAAACTACAAATTACAAAACAATTATAAGACCATATCAAATTGCTACTTAATGGCTGGAGGTTGGGTATGGTCTAATATTATGTTATCTAACAAAAATATTGAATGTGTTTATATATTTACTGAGAAGCTTTGAGCACTATATGCGATAGTTATATAGAACAGAAGTCTTTAATGTATATCAATTTAGTTTTTTTTTTACCCCACCCACTCCATCTTTTTATAAAGAATAGCAAACCAAAGATAACACCTTTAATTACCTTGTGAAACTGCAGTAGACGATGCACTTCTGTTTTCAGCCCTATATATTATTTTGAACCTCTTTAATAATATCATGAATGACAATGTTCAAGATAAACAGCAAGTTTGTTCAACGGTAAACCAGGTGAAACTTATTCTGGTACCCGATCTTTACTTACTTCGTGGTAAAGGTCTGGCATCACCCAAATCTCCTATGGCAACACCGGTTAAACCAAGATGGCAGACGTTACTTTCTATAGGCAATTTTAAACGAGCTTGAAAATAACGTACTTCTTTACATGTCGTTGTAATCATTTTCCGCCTTTCATTCACCCTTTGTCTTGTCTTTTTATATGTATGCTTGCCATTTCAGCATAAGTTGTAGTTTTGTAAAAAAGCTCACCCAAATTAACTTGATGTCTATTTCGGATATTCGGATAAGTGTTCAGGAACTAATTCAGTGTAAGCAGTTAATGCGTATTGGTAGTTAATTTGATTTCTAATAATGCTATAAAGACCAATCACGTTACTGTATATTAAGTTAGTGTTAAAGTAAGAAGTATTACAGCAAAAGTAAATGTGTATTGCATCACCATTTTAGAATTATTACATTTGGTAATACATTAACAATGTAGATCTAGTTAGTAGTAGTTGATGCTAGTAGAACTTACTGTATAATTCTTGTTTTTGTATTTATTTTCAGGTTGCTGATTCATTTAGAAAATGCTGGATTCATTTGGTGTGCATGGCTGGCCAACTGTACTGGCAATTCAAAGGATCTTGAAATTTACTGTTATATATTTTAAAAAATAAAATAAGAAGTTCTTCTGCACAGTGGTACTTTTTATTGATGTTTCATTATTACCAGTATTAATTAACAAATCATATACACCTTAGGTATTATGACTAAGAAGGTGTAAAAGAAAGCATGCCTTACAGAGAAAGGAAAGTGCAATTAATTTATACGATTAATGAAAATGTCTTGAAACTGATAGCTGAAACACTGTACATGTCACTCTTATTACAGTGACATGACTGGAAATATTGACTAAATCATTGTACAATACTTATGTCAGCTTATAAGTTATATTATTTGGCCATACATATAATTAGACACAGAAAATCTTCACTCTTTCCTGATATATTTCGCCTCAATAGGCTTTTTCAAAGTTTGTTTTTACAAATTAGCTACATTTTCATTATGTTACTCAACAAAACAATTGTATATTGACGTCAAAAAGCAAACAAACAGGAAATGACGTCACGACGTCAAAACAGCAGTGACGCAAATTAGCGCCAAAACCATATTACATCAATCACATGTTTATACATATCCACTGTCATAATAATAATGACAATGACAATAAAACAAACAACAATAACAATAATAATAATAATAATAACAATAATGACTATAACAATAATCAAGATAACATCATCAATAACACAATCATAGCTATTATTATTATTATAAGTAATAAATGTATTTCGACTAATAAAAAAATAAAATAATTTTAATCATAAATTAATAATAATAATAATAATAATAATAATAATAAAACAATAATAATATTCTGTATCATTATTATTTCATCATCATCATTATCATCACTCATCAACATCATCTTAGCAATCATCACTTTTATCATCTCAATCATTATCATTCATAAACACTAACATTATCATCATCATATTATTATTAACAAATGAAAATGAAAAAACAGTTATCATGCATGCTGACTGCTTGAGTTTACAACTATTGATCATGTGATAATATATATGTGTGTATGAGTCTTTGCCAGTTAATTATTTCTATATTCCTGCCATAAAATGCCCGAGGTTGATTTTGTGTTCAGTCCATTGGGAACTTCCGTCTTGAGTATATGGATCCAAGTCAACTCCTTGAGTTTTCGGTACGATCCAGAATTATCTCGAATACACTGGAGTACACTCACACCCATATCTTCTATCCCATGCCCAATTGAGTTAAAATGTTCCGCAACCGGTTTCCTCCTTTGATGCCTTGTATCCCCTTCATGCTCTTTCAGTCTCTGCTTTAACGATCGCTTAGTTTCCCCTACATATATTATCTTATGACATTTGAGACAGTTTATGCCATAAATGATGCATGATAACTGTTTTTTCATTTTCATTTGTTAATAATAATATGATGATGATAATGTTAGTGTTTAAGAATGATAATGATAGAGATGATAAAAGTGATGATTGCTAAGATGATGTTGATGAGTGATGATAATGATGATGATGAAATAATAATGATACAGAATATTATTATTGTTTTATTATTATTATTATTATTATTATTATTATTAATTTATGATTAAAATTATTTTATTTTTTTATTAGTCGAAATACATTTATTACTTATAATAATAATAATAGCTATGATTGTGTTATTGATGATGTTATCTTGATTATTGTTATAGTCATTATTGTTATTATTATTATTATTATTGTTATTGTTGTTTGTTTTATTGTCATTGTCATTATTATTATGACAGTGGATATGTATAAACATGTGATTGATGTAATATGGTTTTGGCGCTAATTTGCGTCACTGCTGTTTTGACGTCGTGACGTCATTTCCTGTTTGTTTGCTTTTTGACGTCAATATACAATTGTTTTGTTGAGTAACATAATGAAAATGTAGCTAATTTGTAAAAACAAACTTTGAAAAAGCCTATTGAGGCGAAATATATCAGGAAAGAGTGAAGATTTTCTGTGTCTATTTATTATTATCCCTGCTGGATATGAAACTGGGTACATACATATAATTAACAAATAATAATTACACTGTTTAAACCTTTATTTGATTTATAATTTCAAATCAAACAAATAATAACTCAGTTAATTCACACATATATTCTTATGTCTTTTCTAAACCAAAACATATACATATATATTTCTGGTTAATAATGACACAATGCTAATGTACATAAGTGCAATAAATGTTCGTCAGTGAAATACAATTGTCAATTTATTGCATACAATATATTTTAATGACTGAACATGTTTACTTTCACAATAAATGTATACATGATGTGAAGTATTACATATATATATATTTGCAAATCAACCATTTCAACTGTATACAAATAATGGGCATATTCCTAAAGTTAAATATCTACATTAAAATCTTCACTGAAATAATTTTATGCAGGATAGGCTCAGGTAATGCACACCATCAAACAAATCAGTACTACATAATTGAACATATTTAAATTTAATTGCTCAATGTACTCTAAAGCTACAGATAAAATTAATTACATTATCATTTTAAACATAGAGTAAGTTTACTTTCACCTTTCAAAAGGACAACACATGCTTGGAGTATGTTGCAAAGTTTGTAAGATGTCCTCATTATTGCTTTGTTTGCTACTCACGGTTAATATTCATATTTTATAACTTACTCATATAAAATTCTTATTGTATACAGTTGTTTTTTTTAATTTGACAATTCATAATCTCATGATAAATCCACTAGATAAAATAGTAATCACACAGATGAATGTCTGTTTATGAACTTTCTTGTCTTGTGAAGTTGGAAGAGATCAGTATCACACATGTTGTGGCTTTTTTCTGTTCTTTCTATCTTCTTACTGTTGTACTGATGCCTTGCAGTGGAAACTGCACGCTGAAAAAATATAACAGTTTAAATAAATTATTAATATCAATAAATTAATCATCTATTTATTTATGGTTTTTTTTAACATAATATTGAAATGTATCATTTGTTGTTAATTATTTAAAATAATAGATGTATTTAAAGACATATGAATAAGCATTACTAAATTTCTGGTGGATTTTATTCAATAGTAAACAATACGTCCGAATATCCGAAATATATGTATGGATGTTCAGACAGGTTATTCAGTATATTTAATCGATATACGTTAAACGAGATAAAAATCACTAAAAGATCGCGATATACTAAAATGAAATATGATGTTTGGTTACAACGTCATGCAAAACGAACGCAAACAATTTAGAAAACTATGTTTTTATGTACGACATACCGTTAGTCTGCCATATTGTATTGTCCATGAGTAATCGGCCATGGATTGGTTGACGTCAGACTACGTGAAACTTTCCTCTATACACAAAGCACCCGATTTAATAAGACCGTTAACCGATTAGAATTCAGATACGACTAGATTGCACTATTACTGTATAATGTTGTTTGCTATTATATGTACTCAAATTTGGTCAATCAATACGCTGTTTCCCGTCCATCCGCATTATTATTGCCATTGTTACATGTGATTAATTATGTGTATTATTCGAATGCATTATGCCAATTCTGTTCACATATATGTGAAAATTGTGCTTTATGTAAATAAACTGGTAAACTGGAATTTCATCTGCTTTGTCATAACATTTCAAAATCCTTCATGCTAAGGAAAATGAACACATTACGACGGTTTCTTATTCCCTAAAGTACAATGATCCACTGTGGTTGTGTTTTTTTCTTGCGAAAATCACAATGGTTTTCACACAAAAATACTCAGCAATGGAATGTAACCACTACAAACAAAAAGGTCATTTGACCTATCTGGAACCAAGTGCTGTAAGACAATGTTCAACACTGGTATTCTTGTCAGGCTGATATTCCTTGACTCCGTCCGATTGCGTTGTTCGACTGAGTTCGTCCTCGTAACGGAAAAAAAAAACAAGTACAAGTGAGTTTTTATTCGGACGTTTCCATTTATCCGACTGCGCTGTCCGCCATTTTTAAGTCCGCTAAAATCGATAAAATCAATAAAAGTAACTATTGTTGATGGACAATCAGACCAGCGGATGGTAAATAGACGAATGAACATATTGAAACATACGTAGGAAAAACGTAGGAGAAAAAGTCCTCTATTATCAGAAATGTCTTGCCAAAACTACATTGGCACTGAAAATGTTAATTATACTTGGCTCAGCATTATTGAGACACTCCATATAGATGACTTGTGAAACATTTGATACTCTTACTGATAGTTACATTCAAAATTCGAAAAACTTACAATTAAACTAGTCTGTTTACGAGAAATGTAATGGTCCATTGGCAAAACATAAAGATGAATAGGAAACAAACTTTTAAGTGTATGACTACATAAGTAGAAGTATTAGATATTCTGAATCTAAGTCGGTATTTTTGGCAGATGTGGCAGAGCAGTTTAAAGGTTCCTTTAATAAATAAGAGGGGTTTTTATTGCACAAATAGAAAAAGTATATAATATACTTCTTAACATCATCATGGTTTCATTATTGAAATATGATAGTTTCACAAAATGTGTTCGGATCTTGAATAGTTCATTTTATTATTTAAAGCCGTATTTATGTATGCGGTTTACGACACCGTACCATTCTCTTCACAAATTCTAGCTTTGTTCGTTTCTGTAGAGAAAAGTTCGAGCCCTTCACTTAAAATAGCTTTTTTATCTGTAACACATGTAGCTCTTTTGTTTTCTAAACATAACAACAATCTAAAGAGCTACAGTGTAAATCGACCATATTTAAGTAATCCGATTCTAAAATTGTTAAAATGTATTTTATATCTGCATATTATAAAAAAAGTCAATGTCTCTCCAATTAAAATTAAAATTATTGAAAGTTACTTTCAATTTATATTGTATATTTGCATGCATTGTGATTAATTATGGACCAATTATAGGTAAAATATTTAATATCAAAATTGAATATACGTACTTATCCGTCTACTTTATTAAATGATGTAAACTATTTCATATATTTTCACATAGGATCGAATAGGTTACTATATGCCATACACATCATGAGTGGGAAACATGTTTCGTTAAGTAAATGTACTAAAAGACGTTTACTGAACTTTGGTATAATACATATTTTCACCAATAAATGTCGGTGGAAAGTACCTTTAAATTACAATATTTTGACTGTGGAGTAAAACTGAAAGTTATATTGAACAATAGTAAATTGAAAACCAGTAGGAAACATTTACTTAGTCACTTAGCTGTACAAGGAAGATTTTAAGACATTAATTGCCTCAGTTATATATATGTATTGTTGATAATATTCACTGAGCATGTCAGTGTGTAAACTCAATGTGGAATTATGAAACGACTTTATAATAATAATAATAATAATAATAATAATAATCATAATAATCATAATAATAATTTTTATCTTTTTTCTTTTTCTTGTATTTTCATCCTCGACAAATAAGAATCGAAAATTGTCAGTATGTTCACAATATTGTTTGACATGTGAAAAGCGGCAGCTACATCGGAGGTAGTGGTGATGGAGCCACGTGACTACGAATACAACGTAGTGGAAGGTGTTCCTTCAAAAATCACGTGCAGAACCAGACATGACATTTTTGGGTCGACATTTTACTGGTTTCTACATCATCCGAAATACTCTCAGTCCAATGATCAACCTGTCAATCAGTATTATTCCTCGACAACAACTACAAGTGAGATTGATTACAGACCATCTAAGGACCACCATTATTGGGACATTTACTGCTTAGCAAAAACACCATATGGGAATTTCACTTCCTATAAGTCTAAAATATATGTGTTGTGTATGTATTCATCTGTATTCTATTCAAATAATGTAATTTTGAAGACAAATATAAACACTGATATAAATTTCACATATACATATCACATAAAAACACGCTAATCAATCATCGTCTATATATATATATATATATATATATATATATATATATATATATATATATATATATATATATATATATATATATATATATATATATATATATATATATATATATATATATATATATATAATGCTTTAATTAATATAGAAACTTAAAGTTTAATCATTTAAAGTTATAAATTGTAATGGTTACAGTATCAGAACTTGTAATTTCAGTTATTCTAGCTTGTTTTGTTCTAATTTAATAAAGGAATTATTGTTACGAGTATTAAACGACTGTATATTTTTCCTGTGTTTCTTTCATTAATTTCGGGCATTATAATGACGTTTTTGTTTTTGGATAACAATATTAAGGAATAATTTCTTACTTTTAATTAAACAATAATTGAAAGTATGTTTTCTGCTATAAATTAACATGCATACTCTGAACTATCAAAATACCAATTATAACTCTAAAGCATTGTTATATTAAAAAAAAACCAATACATCTAAGTTTCCTTCTGGATTTCATTATCTAAAATAAACTAAACTGCAGATTATAATACGATTACCAAAATTCTGATCCGTTTATTACCCCCAATTAACGCCGCGAGGAACATACACTGCTAGAACGGTACCAACTCGGTATCGTTCGACAACGCTCGTTTATTTCCGTATTGATTCACGGAAATGAATTTTTAACTATAGGTGCCTCATTTAAGTCTAAATTCCCCCGCCTAAAATTTTAACCAAATTAACACCACTCGGACAAGCAAAGAATGAAGTTTCCAAATCCGTTTGTACTTTTCTGACAAACAAGGAGAATTTTATTTGTATGCGATAAAGTAGAAATGCACCATTCCGACCGAGTTTCTATTGATATCTATAGGAAATAGGGTGATGTTACAAAAGTGCAAATTCCCCCGCCTAAATTTTAAAATAAAATAAAATAATGGTACCATATTAAAGAACATAAAATTCTCTTTTCAAATCCGTTTGTACTTTTCTGAGAGTAAAAAAATAAGAAAGTTACGGCAAATAATAATTAACGCTCCCTATTAAATCAATGTAAATTTTACGTGAGAAGTATCGATTTTTGCGCCGCGCTGAGAAGACAGATTGTTGCCCATGCGAATCTAAAGTTATAAAAATGTATTTTATATCAGCATATTATACAAAAGTCTATGTCTCTCCAATTTCAATTACAATTCTACGATGCTACTTTTTATTGTTCATTGTATATTTGCATGAATTGTGATCAATTATGGGCCAATTATAGGTGCAATATTTAATATCAAAATCTAGTACACGTACTTATCCGTCCGGTTTATTAAATAATAATTATTTCATAGGGCACGTTTTTTCACATAGAATCGTATATATAACTATATGCCATACACACATCCTGAACGAGAAAACATGTTTCCTAAAGTAATTGTACTGAATGACTTTTACTGAACTTGTATAAAATAAGGAGGAATCACCAACAAAAGTTGGTGGAAAGTACCTTTAAATTACACTATCTTGCTTATTGAGTGAAACTGAAAGTTATAATGAACACTTGTATATTGAAAACCAGTAGGAAACCTTTACTTTGCTGTACCAGGAAGAATAAACGCTTTTATTTGCCGTTTGGCAACAATTCATTTATGTATTGTTAATAATATTCACTTCGTATGTCAGTTTGTAAACTCAAGTTGGAATAATGAAACGTCTTTCAGTTTGGATATTAACTTTATTTATTGGATGTAACGGTAATTAGCTGCTGAATATTGACATAAGTAATAATACTACTAATAATAATAATAATAACAATAATAATAATAATAATAATAATAACAATAATAATAATAATAATAATAATAATAATGATAATGAAAATAAATCATAATACTTTTTTTTCGAATTTTCATCTTTGACAAAATAAGACTCGAAAATAAGAAACGAAAATTGTCAATTTGCTCAAAATATTGTTTGTCATGTGAAAAACCGCAGCTGCATCGGAGGTAGTGGTGATGGAGCCACCTGACAACGAATACAACGTCGCTGAAGGTGTTTCGTTGACCATCACGTGCCGAACCAGAGATGACGTTGTTGCGTCGGCATTTTACTGGTTCTTACAACATCCAAGATACTCCCAATCACATGTCAATCAGTACTATTCTTCTTCCTCCACATCAAGTGTGTTAAACTTCAGACCAACCAAGGACAACCATTATTGGGACATTTACTGCTTAGCAAAAACACCATATGGGAATTTCACTTCCCATAAGTCCAAAATATATGTGTTGTGTATGTATTCATCCATATTTCATTCAAATAATGTAATTTATAAGACAAATATAAGCACTCATATATATTGCACATACAAATATCACATAAAACACGCTTATCAAACATAGTTTATATATTCATGGAATTTAACATATAATCGAACGAACTTTCTCTGAAATATTAATTAGTGTATACGCCAACCGGTCAATACTGCTATTACTGCAGCTAAAATGGTCACTATATTTTTCGTAACACACTGGTTTCATGTATGCTTATAAATGTCAGCTGTTAAATTTTGTAGTTCCTCCTACTGAGCCAATTTTCAGTAGTAATTCGACGTTCTTCAGCGAAAGCTTTCTAAAAGCCATTAGCCGAAGTTCAGTGTCCGTGGAGTGCATTGTGGATAGCAACCCCTTACCAAGAATCTACTGGGAAACTGCAAGCAGAATGACTGACAACAAATCTCTTGTACTTCATGATATCAGACTAGAAGGGGCCCGGGTTTACACGTGTGTTGCAGAAAACCAGATGAAACTCACTTCTGGGCACACATTGCACGGCAAATCCAACAGATCGCTACTTATAGACGTCCTATGTAATAAATAGATTAGTATTTAATTTATTGCATTGCCCATTAGTCTTAAATCTTTTAGATATCGTATACAAATGTACTTTTTAAACACAGTTGCTTTCTGTATGGGTACAAATAACTGATTACTGTAAAGATGTATAACATGATATAACACACGCGTCCGAAAGAAACTTTTATCTTGAAGTGCACAATAATCATTAAGAAATTACAGTACAGATTATTAAATATAGTTAATTTCAGAGATGGGATAATGCTTCTCCCATTATGTTGAATATATTGATCTTATATACAACTGAGGATCTTTTCTGTAGATCTGTTTTATTTGTATCAATATTAATTTTATTATTTGAACATCCTTTTAATAGATCCACCACAGTTTCCCACATTAACGTTTAACGGTACAAAAATAACTACTGGAACTCTGAAGTTCATCAACGGATCTCATTTATTACTGGGATGTCACAGTTTGGGAAATCCAATGCCATCATATCGTTGGGAACATGGTTCCAAACTTGATACAGGCAGCCAGATTCTTTTGAAAGCTGATGAATATGCAACGGGAACGTACACGTGCATTGCTGAAAACTTCATGATTCCAACATTCGGACAGAACAAAACTGAACAGGCAAAAATTTTGCTCAACGTAGATATTTTATGTACGTATAGTCACGTTTCATTTCGTACAATTTAAAACTGAGGAATCAGTAAACTAATTTTAGTCCCTGAAAATGAGCTGCTAAATCTGTGTGTGAAATGTCAAGGTCGACAAATCCTTTTCCTTGTTTTATCTTACCGAGTTGCATTTCCTTGGGAGACTTACTGTCTTAAGCAAGACCAAAATGGCAAGCACGTATCACAAGGAGCAAAGTAGAAGTAAAGTAACATGATGATGATTAATTCGATATTTGACAGAAACGACTGCATCAGTCGAAGCAATCAGTAATGACTTGGTTTTAGTTCAGACACAATAATTCCAACAAACCAAAATTAAATTATTGTAACGTTTATTAAAAATTTCAATCGCGCGTTAATTCCGTAAAATATAAATGTTATGTAATCTGTTTGTAGACCCTTGTAGTGTTCCCAGGCTAACGTACAAAGGAGTAGAAATCATGGATGACACACTGAAAGTCCTTAACGGCACTACAATTTCGCTTGAGTGTCACATTTCCGGCAATCCAAGG
Organism: Congeria kusceri; assembly: GCA_027627225.1. Classification (NCBI taxonomy): domain Eukaryota; kingdom Metazoa; phylum Mollusca; class Bivalvia; order Myida; family Dreissenidae; genus Congeria; species Congeria kusceri. Next base: position 71,008,059 of record CM051028.1, on the reverse strand, counting down.
CCATCATATCGTTGGGAACATGGTTCAAGAATTCACAATCGAAGTCGTATTGAATTGATTGGTGACATATCCGACTCAGGAACGTATACGTGTGTTGCTGAACACATAATGAATCCAACATTCGGACCGAGCTGGACCGCCCAATCAGAAAAGTCGCTGAATATAGATGTCTTATGTACGTTTTGATATATAAAATACGTGATCATAGAAAAATATATATTTTCACTCGTGGCTGCGCCACTCGTGAAAATATCATTTGCTATGAAAACTCGTGAAATAAAATACGACTTATACCGAAATGCACAAATATCCTCTATTTATTTTATGCTTTCCAGTAATTTGTAGAGAAATATCAGTGAAATAAAATTGGTAACTCACTGTTTAAAACAGTGAAAATTATCACTCTGATCATTTTCACTGTTTCATACTGGTTCCGATCAAAAACAGTAAATGAAACGGACCGTCACCGATGCCGGACTCAAATTTGTCAAATGAGTCCCGCGATATTTTCCAATAAGACCCACTTAGATAGCAATTAAAATAAAACGAAAAAACGGTGGAAATGTATAAAAAAAAAAGAACAAAAGAGAAGGAAATGTGTTGGTTTCGGTAAAATATCGACTATTTATTCACTCGTGATAATTGAAAACATATTGTTTTGCTTGTGTCTGCGCCACTCTTGAACATATAAATTTATATGATCACTCTTGAATTAAAATCGATATGCTACCGAAACCAATAAATATCCTCTATATCTTGAAGTGAATAGTAATCATTTAAAATTATATTCTGTATATATAATTTATTTCAGAGGTGTGTTCATGTTTCTCCCATTAAGTTGAATATATTGATCTTACAACAGAGGATCTTTTCTGTTGATCTGTGTTTTTTAGTATCAAGATTGATGCTATTATTTGTATATCCTTTTAATAGATCCACCACAGCTTCCCATATTAACGTTTAACGGTACAGAAATAACCACTTCAACTCTGAAGTTCATCAACGGATCACACATATCACTAGGGTGTCACAGTTTGGGAAATCCAATGCCATCATACAGTTGGGAACATGATTCCAGACTTGATACAGGCAGCCAGATTCTATTGAAAGCTGATGAATCTGCAACGGGAACCTATACGTGCATTGCTGAAAACTTCATGATTCCAACATTCGGACAGAAACTAACTAGTCAGAAAGAAAGATCGTTCAACGTAGCTATTTTATGTATGTATAGTCACGTTTCATTTGGTAAAATTTAAAACACTGAGGTATCAGTAATTACTTGGTTTTGGTTAAAACAATAATTCCAACATTCCAAAATTTGATGATTGTACACAAATTTGAATCACGCGTTATTTCCGTAACATATATCTGTGCTGTAATCTGTTTGTAGATCCTCCTATTGTTCCCATGCTAACGTACAATAATGTAGAAATCAATGATGACACTCTGAAAGTCGTTCACGGCACGGCAATTTCGCTTGAGTGTCAAAGTTCCGGCAATCCAAAACCATCATATCGTTGGGAACATGGTTCCAGAATTCACAATCGAAGTTGTATTGAACTGCGTGGTGATATATCCGACACTGGGTCGTATACGTGTGTTGCTGAGAAATTGTTGAGACCAACATTGGGGTTGGAAAGGCCTGGTCTATCAGAAAAGTCGCTCTATATAGATATTTTATGTATGTATTGATGTAAAATTCATATACATTCAAACAACAAAACATATTTTGTCAAGTCAGAACGTCAATCAGTAAAAAATCATGTGTTCTCATATTTGAGTAAAGACAGTTCGTTATTGCTTAACTGTTGATAATTATTGTAAGTCTTTATTATAATGTACATATTAAAACAAAAGGTGTTGTGTTAAAACCCAATGTTACTCATTATTTTTTATATTTTATGTATATCATGAACGCACTACTTGTCATAATTACACTGCATGTAATTTGGTCTGGTGGCTTTTAAATGCTCATAAAATATTCGTATTCGTATTCCTATTTATTTTAGATATAAGTTAATGTATAGTTATTGTCGTTCATAAATTTTATTTGATCAATGATTTAAATATCTGTTAAATATCTGGATATTTTAGATCCACCCACTTTGCCTATACCAACATATAATGGCATGGAGATCAACGTTGAATCCATAAAAATCCTGAACGGAACTGAACTAGTGCTTGAGTGTCACAGTGCAGGGAATCCAATGCCATCATATCGCTGGGTACATGTTTCCAGACTTCAGAATCAAAGTCGTATTGAACTAAGTGGTGATAAATCCGACACAGGGAGGTATACGTGTTCTGCTGAAAATTTGATGAGTCCAACATTTGGACCACCAAGGCCAAGCCGATCAGAAACGTCGCTGGATATAGACGTATTATGTATGTTTTGAAATATAATATTCAAAATTCATGTTTTAATATACTTTATCCTAATTAAAGTAGAAGAAATAACCATAAATACATTTATATATTTTCTTCCTTCGTTGGTTTTTTGTTTTTTATTATGTATGTGGGAAAACACACTTATCAAGGGATGTGCATGTTAATCATAAATTTGTCACTACAGATTTGTTTTCAACAAAACGAAATTGCGAGATGTATATAGAAGTATTACCTATAATTTTCAATAAATATGCGACGCAAATATCTCTCGTTTTATAATACAGACCCACCGGGCGAACCCAGGTTTGTTTTCAACGGTACGTTGTTCACCGGTAGCATGGTATATGTCATAGAAGGAACTAATCTGTCATGCAATTGTGTGGGTGACGGCAACCCATCGCCTACGATACGATGGGAATATGACTCCATAGTACTAAAAGACAACATGCTTGTTTTAAACGAGAGTCGACATTCTGACGCAGGAATATATACGTGCGTCGCAAGAAACAAAATGACTCCGACGTTCGGGTCCAGCCAGATCGTTCGATTGAGACGTTCTCTAGAAATACAAATTGCGTGTATGTTGCATTCCGTTGCATTCATTAACAAAAGCCATTGTACATATCAATACTTAGTCACACAATAATGTATACATCAGCTTCATATGCTCAAATAGCGGGCACTTATTAACTTTGTCAAAAGGACAAACAAATAAAACCAGTAACACAATAACTAAAACACAAAAGACAGTGGGCTTAGTTCCTGCCACCATTATTCAATATATTAGTGTATGTATTTACCGTATTTCCGTACTGTAATGGAGTTCATTAAAAGACCTTTTATGTATATTTATAGCTAAAAAGTACAATCTTAATTTAAGGACATAATATTGCAGATGAACCTTCCGAACCGAAATACACAATCAACGGTGCTGAGATAGACAGTGACACTTACAGTATTGCAAAAGGAAGCGACATGTTAATCGAGTGCCGAAGCAATGGTAATCCCGCTCCGTCAGTCCGCTTAGGGCGTGGTTCCGCAGTGCAGCCTGGGGGAAGGCTCACTGTCGAAAATGTCCAGGTGGATGACGCAGGAATGTACACATGCGTAGCTGAGAACTTGATGACCCCGTCGTTTGGACCAAGCAAGCGAGGACGTTCAGAGAAGTCGATTCAGATCATTATTAAGGATATGATTTCTGTGTCGTCAAGTACGTTTGTCTTTTTTTCGTCCATAAACTTATGTTAAATATTTTAACCAAGAATATCTTGGAACAAATTAATAAATTGTTTGTTATGTGTTTTTTAAACATGTTAACAATGTTTACTTAATGTTATGAATTTACTGTATTGGTAAACTATTGTCGTCGATATTGTTAACGGATTAATCTGGTGGTCTGTATATAACAACATTCTTTAAAATGTTTAATAAAAACATTTATCAAGAGGATTAGATACCAGAAGGAATTAATATTGATTCATTTATTTTTGGACAGCAAACACTGGTCTCCTATTACCACTTGTTGGTGCAGGCGGTGGATTGTTACTGGTTCTGGTGGTAGCTGTTGTCATGGTTTTGTGTAGTCGAAAACGTGCTCAGGCGACACAAGGTATTCTCAGTCTATGAACAACTTACAAGCAAGTCGAAATAGAATACTTACTGTGTCCAATTGACAAATCAGTGGTTACATCTTTTATTTTATGAAAATTTATTTTTATAGACCAGACCTTTTTTTCTCCAAATTTGAAATTTTATTAAACATGAAAAATGAGAAGTATTGGAAGAATGTTTTGAAACAGTTTTTGAAATATGGATATAAAAAATGACATTCTGATAGTGTGTAGACAGGAAAATGAATTGATTGCAAGTTTAGTGATTGTTTACAGATGCACACATTTGGTTAATATATTTGGTCTCTTAGTTGGCATGCAATTTTGTGTTCTTGATAGTAGCGATGCTTAAGGCATTAGCAATTGTTAACTACAACCAAACTGTTCAAAAACGTAGCATGAACCGTATTTTGTTCTGTTATTTTTCTTAGAGAAAGGACCAATTGCACCAGCTGAATATGGTGTGCAAGATGCTTTCCTTGAGGTAAATTGTTATTCCCATTATCTATGTGATGTGGACTATAAATGACAATGAGCAATGGCATATTAGAATATCAATAAATACCCGCTAATATATATATCCCACTGTATTGTTATTGTGTTTATAGACGTATAGTAATAGTATTATGCGATATACAACTTAATTAATACGTCTATTAATACATTACAATACGGGCTTATATACGACAATGAATACACTTTTCTTTATACATTTTTAGATTATTCCATTTTGCGTCTAGGTGGATATCTTGGTAACGTCAACAAGAATTCATATTCAGGAACAGACTATAAGCAATCGCCATGTGTATGACAACTGTTAATGTTGATCAATGTCTTATATTTGTAATGACCTCTTTAGTGTTATGTTTGCAAGGTACAACAAGAATGCGGAGAGGGATCCTACCATGTTCCAGAGGAAGACCAGTATTGCTACGTTGAGATATAAGACTCTTGCAAAGATGGTGAACAGTGCTAAATTATACGGAGACGTCTTGGTTCATCTTTGTTCATTGAAGCCGCATTCCATATAATATAATTCAATACATCTTAAATTGGCATTAGCTCTAACGAACGTTAATGACGATTTTTTTTCGACTGAAAACTGTTTCTTATTTACGAAAGGCATTTTATAATGCCTATGTTCGAAAACGCTTGGTACGAACGGAATAGACACTAATGTACATGCTGATTTACTCCACAAACATCGTCAGCTGTCACATTCAGATAACTATAAGATAAAACGTTACCAAAATGTTACTATTTTACCGATTACAATGCTTTCTTTGTGGTTTTTTGATTCTAAAGATGTCCATTAGAAATGCTTTTTGTAAAGTTTTTTTTTATAAACATATTTCTGGACTGCTGCTTTAAGAATATATACTATAAACGTTGCCAAACACTGAATAATTATGGCCAAACATATTTGGGTTTGTGTCAATCGCGAAAGCCTGACTAATGTGCTCTGTTTCAACTAAAACGAATGAAGCGAAACGCTATAAGGAGGTGATGGTAATCTGGCAGCGGAAACCTGAAGTTGCAGTTACATGTTAGAGGGATCACTAATAATTGGATCTATAAATGACTACCTGTTTTATAAACCTCATGTTACATATATATATAAAAATTAGATCTCAAATTCGATTTGTTATCTAATGTAAACTTGTGTGTTTTAACTTGAATAGATGTTTCTATCACATGTGATTAGTTTCATGACCAGTCATTGTCAGACGCATGCATTCTTACTAAAATGTTTGGCCATTCGGCACAAAATGTGTACTCACAATCGCTATAATGAATACTTACTAAATGTTTGAGAGCAATCTGTCAAATACTTGTAACTTTGACAATCTCTATCACGAATGCTTAGTACAATTTTTTAGGACATTCGGGCAAAGCTATTTAACTTTGACAATCACTACGAGTGTGTATTGTTGGTGTAGCTCAAAATCATACCGTTAATTTATGGTGATCTTAAATTAATCGAACTATGTCCATAAACAAATCTGGAGTTACCTAACTATTGTTGATATTAGCAATATATAAGTCATTACATGCATTACTTTGTTACCTAACTATTGTTGCGATTTCTTATATGTAAGTCATTTGATATATTGCTTTGTAACCTATGTATTGTTGCGATTTATAATATGTAATTCATTTGATACATTACTTTGTTACTAAATATTGTTGCGATTTCTAATATGTAAGTCATTTAATACATTACTTTGTTACTAACTATTGTTGCGATTTCTAATATGTAAGTCATTGATACATTACTTTGTTACCTAACTATTGGTGCGATTTCTAATATGTAAGTCATTTGATATATTGCTTTGTTACCTAAGTATTGTTGCGATTTCTAATATGTAAGTCATTTGATACATTACTTTGTGACCTAACTATTGTTGACATTTCTAATATGTAAGTCATTGATACATTACTTTGTTACCTAACTATTGTTGCGATCTCTAATATGTAAGTCATTACATACCTTACTTCTGCATCTACTGTTTTTCATTACAAAGTCGTCACATATAATTTGTTCGTTTCGCTAGTGCTTGTCTGGCATTTTATCATAAAAGAAAACTAAATCATTGTAAAGAAAATAATAAAATAATAAAAATAAATAAATGTTTTTGAAATGCATTGAATTGACAGAATGCATCATCTAAGAAAACACGAACATAGTTAATTGGTTTGGTGCGAGATAATAATACATGTACTCAGTTCTTATCCAATGTTTTGTTCACACATTGTTCTCTGCATAGTATCATTAAATTTAGACACACTTCCATTTTTGCTACATGTATGTGCATTGTATTTGCATGTTTATCGATTGTAATTAGGAATTTTTGATATATAAGAGAAAATGAATTATAACATTATTTTTTCATAAATACGTATTATGTCGATTAAATTCTCAACAAGATAAACAGGCGTGTCTCTATGTAATGATTTACTTTTTTCAATTTTAATAGTCATGTATTTCTATATTCGCTAATAAAACATCCATAAGTTAATATGTTTATTTGTAGTTGATAATAAATTACATTAGAGACCTTTTTTCTCCAAAAATTCTCTGAAACATATTACAACAATTGTTATATTAACCAGATCAAATCCAGAACCAATGAGGTCGAGGTTATAATAAGAAAACATTATGAACAGTTTCTGTTCTTCTCTGCATGCTTAAAAGCGCTCTGGATCATAAGACAGCGAAATATATTACTTAAAATGGACTTCTTTATATGATTGTATTCCTCTTTTGTCTTACATAGCGATAATGCGGTCCATACATGTAAATCGTGTTAATTTGTTTAAGTCCTTAATAATATTAAATATCCCTAGTCACAATTTGTAACTTACGTTAAAACGCAAAACATATCTAGTGTTGTTTATAAACGCCAGTATATCACTTCAATCATATATCATTATCTACTTATCTAGTGTTGTTTATAAACGCCAGTATATCACTTCAATCATATATCATTATCTACCTATCTAATGTTGTTTATAAACGCCAGTATATCACTTCAATCATATATCATTATCTACCTATCTAGTGTTGTTTATAAACGCCAGTATATCAGTTCAATCATATATCATTATCTACCTATCTAGTGTTGTTTATAAACGCCAGTATATCACTTCAATCATATATCATTATCTACCTATCTAGTGTTGTTTATAAACGCCAGTATATCACTTCAATCATATATCATTATCTACCTATCTAGTGTTGTTTATAAACGCCAGTATATCAGTTCAGTCATATATCATTATCTACCTATCTAGTGTTGTTTATAAACGCCAGTATATCACTTCAATCATATATCATTATCTACCTATCTAGTGTTGTTTATAAACGCCAGTATATCAGTTCAATCATATATCATTATCTACCTATTTAGTGTTGTTTATAAACGCCAGTATATCACTTCAATAATATATCATTATCTACCTATCTAGTGTTGTTTATAAACGCCAGTATATCACTTCAATCATATATCATTATCTACCTATATAGTGTTGTTTATAAACGCCAGTATATCAGTTCAGTCATATATCATTATCTACCTATCTAGTGTTGTTTATAAACGCCAGTATATCACTTCAATCATATATCATTATCTACCTATCTAGTGTTGTTTATAAACGCCAGTATATCACTTCAATCATATATCATTATCTACCTATCTAGTGTTGTTTATAAACGCCAGTATATCAGTTCAGTCATATATCATTATCTACCTATCTAGTGTTGTTTATAAACGCCAGTATATCACTTCAATCATATATCATTATCTACCTATCTAGTGTTGTTTATAAACGCCAGTATATCAGTTCAATCATATATCATTATCTACCTATCTAGTGTTGTTTATAAACGCCAGTATATCACTTCAATCATATATCATTATCTACCTATCTAGTGTTGTTTATAAACGCCAGTATATCACTTCAATCATATATCATTATCTACCTATCTAGTGTTGTTTATAAACGCCAGTATATCACTTCAATCATATATCATTATCTACCTATCTAGTGTTGTTTATAAACGCCAGTATATCAGTTCAGTCATATATCATTATCTACCTATCTAGTGTTGTTTATAAACGCCAGTATATCACTTCAATCATATATCATTATCTACCTATCTAGTGTTGTTTATAAACGCCAGTATATCAGTTCAATCATATATCATTATCTACCTATCTAGTGTTGTTTATAAACGCCAGTATATCACTTCAATAATATATCATTATCTACCTATCTAGTGTTGTTTATAAACGCCAGTATATCACTTCAATCATATATCATTATCTACCTATCTAGTGTTGTTTATAAACGCCAGTATATCAGTTCAGTCATATATCATTATCTACCTATCTAGTGTTGTTTATAAACGCCAGTATATCACTTCAATCATATATCATTATCTACCTATCTAGTGTTGTTTATAAACGCCAGTATATCACTTCAATCATATATCATTATCTACCTATCTAGTGTTGTTTATAAACGCCAGTATATCAGTTCAGTCATATATCATTATCTACCTATCTAGTGTTGTTTATAAACGCCAGTATATCACTTCAAGCATATATCATTATCTACCTATCTAGTGTTGTTTATAAACGCCAGTATATCAGTTCAATCATATATCATTATCTACCTATCTAGTGTTGTTTATAAACGCCAGTATATCACTTCAATCATATATCATTATCTACCTATCTAGTGTTGTTTATAAACGCCAGTATATCACTTCAATCATATATCATTATCTACCTATCTAGTGTTGTTTATAAACGCCAGTATATCACTTCAATCATATATCATTATCTACCTATCTAGTATTGTTTATAAACGCCAGTATATCACTTCAATCATATATCATTATCTACCTATCTAGTGTTGTTTATAAACGCCAGTATATCAGTTCAATCATATATCATTAAGCTACTTTAGAGTGTTGTTTATAAACGCAAGTATATCAGTTCAATCATATATCATTATCTACCTATCTAGTGTTGTTTATAAACGCCAGTATATCAGTTCAATCATATATCATTATCTACCTATCTAGTGTTGTTTATAAACGCCAGTATATCAGTTCAATCATATATCATTATCTACCTATTTAGTGTTGTTTATAAACGCCAGTATATCAGTTCAGTCATATATCATTATCTACCTATCTAGTGTTGTTTATAAACGCCAGTATATCACTTCAATCATATATCATTATCTACCTATCTAGTGTTGTTTATAAACGCCAGTATATCAGTTCAATCATATATCATTATCTACCTATCTAGTGTTGTTTATAAACGCCAGTATATCACTTCAATAATATATCATTATCTACCTATCTAGTGTTGTTTATAAACGCCAGTATATCACTTCAATCATATATCATTATCTACCTATCTAGTGTTGTTTATAAACGCCAGTATATCAGTTCAGTCATATATCATTATCTACCTATCTAGTGTTGTTTATAAACGCCAGTATATCACTTCAATCATATATCATTATCTACCTATCTAGTGTTGTTTATAAACGCCAGTATATCACTTCAATCATATATCATTATCTACCTATCTAGTGTTGTTTATAAACGCCAGTATATCAGTTCAGTCATATATCATTATCTACCTATCTAGTGTTGTTTATAAACGCCAGTATATCACTTCAAGCATATATCATTATCTACCTATCTAGTGTTGTTTATAAACGCCAGTATATCAGTTCAATCATATATCATTATCTACCTATCTAGTGTTGTTTATAAACGCCAGTATATCACTTCAATCATATATCATTATCTACCTATCTAGTGTTGTTTATAAACGCCAGTATATCACTTCAATCATATATCATTATCTACCTATCTAGTGTTGTTTATAAACGCCAGTATATCACTTCAATCATATATCATTATCTACCTATCTAGTATTGTTTATAAACGCCAGTATATCACTTCAATCATATATCATTATCTACCTATCTAGTGTTGTTTATAAACGCCAGTATATCAGTTCAATCATATATCATTAAGCTACTTTAGAGTGTTGTTTATAAACGCAAGTATATCAGTTCAATCATATATCATTATCTACCTATCTAGTGTTGTTTATAAACGCCAGTATATCAGTTCAATCATATATCATTATCTACCTATCTAGTGTTGTTTATAAACGCCAGTATATCAGTTCAATCATATATCATTATCTACCTATTTAGTGTTGTTTATAAACGCCAGTATATCAGTTCAGTCATATATCATTATCTACCTATCTGGTGTTGTTTATAAACGCCAGTATATCAGTTCAGTCATATATCATTATCTACCTATCTAGTGTTGTTTATAAACGCCAGTATATCAGTTCAGTCAAATATCATTATCTACCTATCTAGTGTTGTTTATAAACGCCAGTATATCAGTTCAGTCATATATCATTATCTACCTATCTAGTGTTGTTTATAAACGCCAGTATATCAGTTCAGTCATATATCATTATCTACCTATCTAGTGTTGTTTATAAACGCCAGTATATCAGTTCAGTCATATATCATTATCTACCTATCTAGTGTTGTTTATAAACGCCAGTATATCAGTTCAGTCATATATCATTAAGCTACCTATCTAGTGTTGTTTATAAACGCCAGTATATCAGTTCAATCATATATCATTATCTACCAATCTAGGGTTGTTTATAAACGCCAGTATATCAGTTCAGTCATATATCATTAAGCTACCTATCTAGTGTTGTTTATAAACGCCAGTATATCAGTTCAATCATATATCATTATCTACCTATCTAGTGTTGTTTATAAACGCCAGTACATCAGTTCAATCATATATCATTATCTACCTATCTAGTGTTGTTTATAAACGCCAGTATATCACTTCAATCATATATCATTATCTACCTATCTAGTGTTGTTTATAAACGCCAGTATATCAGTTCAATCATATATCATTATCTACCTATCTAGTGTTGTTTATAAACGCCAGTATATCAGTTCAATCAAATATCATTATCTACCTATCTAGTGTTGTTTATAAACGCCAGTATATCACTTCAATCATATATCATTATCTACCTATCTAGTGTTGTTTATAAACGCCAGTATATCACTTCAATCATATATCATTATCTACGTATCTAGTGTTGTTTATAAACGCCAGTATATCACTTCAATCATATATCATTATCTACCTATCTAGTGTTGTTTATACACGCCAGTTAATCAGTTCAATCATATATCATTATCTACCTATCTAGTGTTGTTTATAAACGCCAGTATATCACTTCAATCATATATCATTATCTACCTATCTAGTGTTGTTTATAAACGCCAGTATATCACTTCAATCATATATCATTATCTACCTACATAGTGTTGTTTATAAACGCCAGTATATCACTTCAATCATATATCATTATCTACCTATCTAGTGTTGTTTATAAACGCCAGTATATCACTTCAATCATATATCATTATCTACCTATCTAGTGTTGTTTATAAACGCCAGTATATCACTTCAATCATATATCATTATCTACCTATCTAGTGTTGTTTATAAACGCCAGTATATCACTTCAATCATATATCATTATCTACCTATCTAGTGTTGTTTATAATCGCCAGTATATCAGTTCAGTCATATATCATTATCTACCTATCGAGTGTTGTTTATAAACGCCACTATATCAGTTCAGTCATATATCATTATCTACCTATCTAGTGTTGTTTATAAACGCCAGTATATCAGTTCAGTCATATATCATTACCTATCTATCTAGTGTTGTTTATAAACGCCAGAATATATTTTCAGTCATATATCATTTTCTACCTATCTAGTGTTGTTTATAAACGCCAGTATATCAGTTCAGTCATATATCATTATCTACCTATCTAGTGTTGTTTATAAACGCCAGTATATCAGTTCAGTCATATATCATTATCTACCTATCTAGTGTTGTTTATAAACGCCAGTATATCAGTTCAGTCATATATCATTATCTACCTATCTAGTGTTGTTTATAAACGCCAGTATATCAGTTCATTCATATATCATTAAGCTACCTATCTTGTTGTTTATAAACGCCAGTATATCAGTTCAATCATATATCATTATCTACTAATCTAGTGTTGTTTATAAACGCCAGTATATCAGTTCAGTCATATATCATTAAGCTACCTATCTAGTGTTGTTTATAAACGCCAGTATATCAGTTCAATCATATATCATTATCTACCTATCTAGTGTTGTTTATAAACGCCAGTATATCAGTTCAATCATATATCATTATCTACCTATCTAGTGTTGTTTATAAACGCCAGTATATCAGTTCAATCATATATCATTATCTACCTATCTAGTGTTGTTTATAAACGCCAGTATATCAGTTCAATCGTATATCATTATCTACCTATCTAGTGTTGTTTATAAACGCCAGTATATCAGTTCAATCATATATCATTATGTACCTATCTAGTGTTGTTTATAAACGCCAGTATATCACTTCAATCATATATCATTATCTACCTATCTAGTGTTGTTTATAAACGCCAGTATATCAGTTCAATCATATATCATTATCTACCTATCTAGTGTTGTTCATAAACGCCAGTATATCACTTCAATCATATATCATTATCTACCTATCTAGTGTTGTTTATAAACGCCAGTATATCAGTTCAGTCATATATCATTATCTACCTATCTAGTGTTGTTTATAAACGCCAGTATATCAGTTCAGTCATATATCATTATCTACCTATCTAGTGTTGTTTATAAACGCCAGTATATCAGTTCAGTCATATATCATTAAGCTACCTATCTAGTGTTGTTTATAAACGCCAGTATATCAGTTCAATCATATATCATTATCTACCAATCTAGTGTTGTTTATAAACGCCAGTATATCAGTTCAGTCATATATCATTAAGCTACCTATCTAGTGTTGTTTATAAACGCCAGTATATCAGTTCAATCATATATCATTATCTACCTATCTAGTGTTGTTTATAAACGCCAGTATATCAGTTCAATCATATATCATTATCTACCTATCTAGTGTTGTTTATAAACGCCAGTATATCACTTCAATCATATATCATTATCTACCTATCTAGTGTTGTTTATAAACGCCAGTATATCAGTTCAATCATATATCATTATCTACCTATCTAGTGTTGTTTATAAACGCCAGTATATCAGTTCAATCATATATCATTATCTGCCTATCTAGTGTTGTTTATAAACGCCAGTATATCACTTCAATCATATATCATTATCTACCTATCTAGTGTTGTTTATAAACGCCAGTATATCAGTTCAATCATATATCATTATCTACCTATCTAGTGTTGTTTATAAACGCCAGTATATCAGTTCAATCATATATCATTATCTACCTATCTAGTGTTGTTTATAAACGCCAGTATATCAGTTCAATCATATATCATTATCTACCTATCTAGTGTTGTTTATAAACGCCAGTATATCAGTTCAATCATATATCATTATCTACCTATCTAGTGTTGTTTATAAACGCCAGTATATCACTTCGATCATATATCATTATCTACCTATCTAGTGTTGTTTATAAACGCCAGTATATCAGTTCAATGATATATCATTATCTACCTATCTAGTGTTGTTTATAAACGCCAGTATATCACTTCAATCATATATCATTATCTACCTATCTAGTGTTGTTTATAAACGCCAGTATATCAGTTCAATCATATATCATTATCTACCTATCTAGTGTTGTTTATAAACGCAAGTATATCAGTTCAATCATATATCATTATCTACCTATCTAGTGTTGTTTATAAACGCCAGTATATCACTTCAATCATATATCATTATCTACCTATCTAGTGTTGTTTATAAACGCCAGTATATCAGTTCAATCATATATCATTATCTACCTATCTAGTGTTGTTTATAAACGCCAGTATATCAGTTCAATCATATATCATTATCTACCAATCTAGTGTTGTTTATAAACGCCAGTATATCAGTTCAGTCATATATCATTAAGCTACCTATCTAGTGTTGTTTATAAACGCCAGTATATCAGTTCAATCATATATCATTATCTACCTATCTAGTGTTGTTTATAAACGCCAGTATATCACTTCAATCATATATCATTATCTACCTATCTAGTGTTGTTCATAAACGCCAGTATATCACTTCAATCATATATCATTATCTACCTATCTAGTGTTGTTTATAAACGCCAGTATATCACTTCAATCATATATCATTATCTACCTATCTAGTGTTGTTTATAAACGCCAGTATATCAGTTCAATCATATATCATTATCTACCTATCTAGTGTTGTTTATAAACGCCAGTATATCAGTTCAATCATATATCATTATCTACCTATCTGGTGTTGTTTATAAACGCCAGTATATCAGTTCAATCATATATCATTATCTACCTATCTAGTGTTGTTTATAAACGCCAGTATATCAGTTCAATCATATATCATTATCTACCTATCTAGTGTTGTTTATAAACGCCAGTATATCAGTTCAATCATATATCATTATCTACCTATCTAGTGTTGTTTATAAACGCCAGTATATCAGTTCAATCATATATCATTATCTACCTATCTAGTGTTGTTTATAAACGCCAGTATATCAGTTCAATCATATATCATTATCTACCTATCTAGTGTTGTTCATAAACGCCAGTATATCACTTCAATCATATATCATTATCTACCTATCTAGTGTTGTTTATAAACGCCAGTATATCACTTCAATCATATATCATTATCTACCTATCTAGTGTTGTTCATAAACGCCAGTATATCAGTTCAATCATATATCATTAAGCTAGAGCTTTATTTAGACTTGTTGATGTTGTTTTAATTTGTTGTTTATACAATTCTTTCTTAAAATACATGTCAGATAGTGGTCAGAACGGTGTTCTTTCACAGAAAATAACAAGTATAGCAAAATGTCATTATATGCAAAAGAAAAAGTAAACTTTCCATCGTGCTCTCAAATAAATATATGTTCATAATTTTACTAACTGAAATACATAATCAGAAACAAAAAAGCCTTACTGCGAATTATGCATCTTTACATACATAATGAGAAAAGTAGTTGTCTGTTTGCTGATCGTATACAACCGGGATAAGATAACACGTTTCCTAAAGGAAATATATTATCACATCTCGTATCAAACATATCGGAAAAAACAATCACATACCATTTGCCAATCGTAGTAAGAAGAATTTATTTTCCTCTTGTCGAAATATTATTTCGTTAGTTAACTTGATGACTTTACAGTTAGTTAGTGAAATATATGAGAGACATACACTCCATTTGGAATAAGGATTTGCCATTTATTTTGGATTGTTGTTGTATTGCTTGGATATGAAGGTATGACTTTATATGTATCAAAGTTTTGTTTGTAATCGCTGCTACGTTTTGTCTTAAGGTCCCTTTTTGTAATATTATTAAGTGCGCATTCTAAATAAAATGATATGTAACATACGCGTGATTTTATAATACTACACGTATTAAAACATTCGAAGCGAATGATAATTGATTCGCATAATTTAAAAACAAACGTAAAAAGTATTTCAATAGATATCCCAATACTACTAAATAACAGTAAATACCTCGTATATTTGATTTTTATACTTTAAATACCCCTTATAGACATTTTGAACAGTGGTGCAATGTTTCTGTGGTACAAATAGCAAAACTATATCCAGATAGTTACAATTAAGATGTAAATATAATACATATATGATTTATACACCAAAAATAAGAAATTATATGTATTTTGCATGGAGGGCCTTTAAAATTAAACACCTAAAACCAGGAACACCAAAAGTTTTTTAAATTACAACGTCATACACCACGTAGAGGTATATTTAGTATTTATAATGATAATAATTGTCGATTTATTAGGTAAATTCTACGAACAACACAGCGATATTTAGATTTGCAACATGTATAGAAACTAATTGATGTACTGTGAACACACAAGAAAGAGTTCACCTTGTACATACATTTAGTTTCAAAAGCAAATATTTTTTTTTTGTATTTATTTCACATGTAATTTGCATTATAAATGTTTTTCGATACAGCGATTGAGCAGTTGTTTTTCTTCTTTGGTAATTGTCTGTCCATGACACTATTTGTGACAAAAATCATAAATTCAGTTTGCCCATTATCATGCTACCAATTCAATTTCAATGCTTAACATATAAATCCATAGTTGCATCGATGGAAGAGCTAATGGAACCATCTGAATATGAACACACTGTAGTAAAAGATATGTCGATGAATATAACGTGCCGAACCAGCAATGGAACTGTCGCGTCGGCTTTTTATTGGTATTTACACCATTCAAATGTGTCAAGCGAACAACCTATCAATGAGTCAATCTTATCCACACCCACATCAAGTTCGCTTTGTTACCAGCCCACACGCAATTATCATTCTTGGGATATTTACTACGTTGCAGAAACGCAACAGGGAACTTCACATCAAAGAAGTCGAAACTAATCGTGTTATGTAAGCATTCATATATGTAATTCATATTAGTTTTGATGATTTAAATTTAAACTGAACGACAAGCAAACGCACAAAGTACATACATCGATGAATTACATCAAACGAAGCTTTTCAAACATTAACTTACCGGCATGCTTTAAAATAATCAACACTAGCTGCTACTTGTTTTAAGATATAAATCAATGAAATACCAGTTTTGTAACCATGTTTTCTTACGTGTAATAATGATTTTATCCTTTGAAATAAATGCACATTGTTATTGAAAACAAACTTCGCATTTTTTATAAATTTATATTTTATTTTTCACTATTATCGTTGCGAATAACTAAAATTATTTACAAACTTCAAAAGCTACGCGTTTGTATATGGTACACATTAATAGTTATAGCTGACTTTTAAAATATGTATTGTCAATACCAACCACCATTCCAACGACTTGTCAGGAAAAAATAGATTATTTAAAACGGTATTACACGACATTGAAAGGTTACGATTATGGTACTTCTATGAATATCTGACATAAATCAGACCATGATGATATGCATGTTCACTTCTGAAGTATCCATAATGGTAAGAATTTCATAAATGAAAATGTGATCATTAAGCATTTATAATGTTTGTCACAGAATTTCATTTGAAGCACACTTCTGAAAATCTACTACACGGCATAATAGTAAACCTCTGAAAATAAGAAATATATTTGGTTCATATGTATTCGTTATCAAGTAAGTGTTCTAGGATTCCTCTAAGATTTTGTTAACGTAAATGTTCTACCATGCAAATGCTTTAACACAAATTAATTTAAGAATTATCAATTAGTTTACTATAGTGTTTAGTTACCATATAAACAGTTGTTGTAACCATTGAGACTATTTTCCATGTAGTATTTCCACTAAACAAAGCTGACCTGTTTCAAATCATTTTTGCATCGTGTGTTTTTTCTAGATCAACCTTCTGATCCCATAATATCATAAAATGGCACACAATTCAAGGTCGAAACTCTACAAGTCGTTCACGGCACGGCAATTTCGCTTGAGTGTCAAAGTTCCGGCAATCCAAAGCCATCATATTGTTGGGAACATGGTTCCAGAATTCACAATCGAAGTCGTATTGATCTGAGTGGCGATACATCCAACTCAGGAACGTATACCTGTGTTGCTGAAAACATGCTGAATCCAACACTTGGACCGAACAGGAAAGCCAACTCAGAAAAATCGGTCCATATCGATATCTTATGTAAGCATTATTTTGTGCATTTAATATAAATGTATAATGATTAACGAATTTCACATTTTATTAAGCATATAACCTCCATCTTCTATGAAGGTTATACTTTTGACTTCGTTCATTAATTTGATAATGTTTTTTTTAAGCAACTTGACGAAAATAGTTATGAAAGTATGCGCCACTGGTGAAAATATAAATTTCTATGGTCACTTGTGAATTAAAATCGATATGCTACCGAAACCAACAAATATCCTCTATATCTTGAAGCGCATAATAGTGATTAAGAAATTGTATTTCGGATTCATTATATATAATTTATTTCAGAGGTGTGTTCATGCTTCTCGGATTAAGTTGAATATATTGATCTTACAACACAGGATACCCAAATTCAATAATTGTACACAAATTTGATCACGCGTTCATTCCGTAACATATAACTGTAATGTAATCTGTTTGTAGATCCTCCTATTGTTCCCATGCTAACGTACACTGATGTAGAAATTAAAGATGACACTCTGAAAGTCGTTAACGGCACGGCAATTTCGCTTAAGTGTCAAAGTTCCGGCAACCCAAAGCCATCCTATCGTTTACGTGTGTTGCTGAGAACTTGTTGAGAAATGGTTTGTGGTTGAAATTATACAATTGTGGTGTACGTGGAAAACTTTTAAGAATTGTAAGAGATATGTATCAGCATGTTAAATCTCGTGTTAAACTGTGTTCGAATTATTCTGAATACTTTGAATATGCAGTGGGCTTGCGTCAAGGTGCAGTAATGTCACCCCTATTGTTTTCTATTTT
The DNA here is from genome assembly GCA_027627225.1 of Congeria kusceri. NCBI lineage: Eukaryota > Metazoa > Mollusca > Bivalvia > Myida > Dreissenidae > Congeria > Congeria kusceri. The sequence continues at coordinate 70,988,948 of CM051028.1, read as the reverse complement.
TGTCGAAGATTTAGAGTTGTTTTTACAAAAAGGCACTGACTGTGGCCTAGTTTTAGATGATATTGTATTGATACTTCTACTTTTTGCAGATGATATGGCCATTTTAGGCAAAACCCCATGTGAGGTACAACAACATTTAAATAGTTTAAAGTCATATTGTGATACCTGGGGACTCAAGGTAAATACTTCGAAGACTAAAATTATAGTTTTTCGTAAAAGGGGTGGATTATTAAATATTGAAAACTGGTCATACGATGGACAAAAAATAGAAGTTGTAAATGATTTTAACTATTTAGGAACAATTTTTAATTACACTGGAAATTTTATTTTAAATCAGGAACACCTAGTTGGTAAAGCTTTGAAAGCAATGAACATTCTTTTATGCAAATGTAAGGAGTTTGACTTAAGTCCTAAGACAATGTGTCAGTTATTTGATGCTTTTGTGAGTCCTATATTGAATTATTCCTGTGAAGTATGGGGTTATACTAAGTCAAAGGAACTTGAAAGAGCACCTTAAGTTTTGCAAGCGATTGTTAAAGGTTAAAATAAATACTTGTAATGCAATTACATATAGTGAGTTGGGACGTTACCCATTGTTTATGAGTAGATATATTCGAATGATTAAATACTGGCTGAAAATTGCTAGCTCAAACAATATTATTGTTAAAACTATTTATTTCCAATCTGTTATTGATAGTTATAACGGACGTTTAATTGGGCAGCAAATATAAGAAAGTTGTTAGCTGATTATGGATTTGCATACGTATTTGATAATGTTAGCAGTATCAATCAGGATTTATTTTTTAATGAGTTAAAAACCCATATTATAGACACCTTTAAACAAGAAACCATGTCAAAAATTGAAAACAGCTCAATGTTGTGTCAGTATAAATTGTGTAAATCAACACATTATTACGAGCCATATTTAGATATTTTATCAAAACGTTATTGCTTATACATGAGTAGATTAAGATTAAATGGACTTCCTCTCAGAATACAAACAGGAAGATATAATCGAATTCCACGAGAGGAAAGATATTGTACACTTTGTAATTCTACAGATATAGAGGACGAATACCATTTTGCCATTATTTGCAATTGTTATACTGACATCAGAAAAAAATATATTAGAAGATATTTCTATGTAAAACCTTCTGTCTATAAATTTACCCAGCTTTTAAATTCAACTAATAAATCAGATGTTTTTAATCTGTGTAAGTTTATTAAGGAAGCTATGAATGTTAGAAATGCACTAACTTTCGTTAATAATTAACACACGGTTAACGTTCATCCTCCGAATTCCTTGATCGAAATACGCATTGATTAGAATTATTTAACACTACGCTATGTCATGTTGATTGCATGTATTATATTGATATGTGTTGTAGACGATGTACTTGTACAAGTCTTAAATAAAATGTTCTGTTCTGTTCTGTTCTGTTGAGAACAAAATTGGGGTTGGAAATGCCGGGTCAATCAGAAAAGTCGCTGTATATAGATGTTTTATGTACGTATTGATGTAAAATTCATATACATTCACACATTACAAAACATATTTTAGCAAGTCAGAACATTAATCCGTAACAAAAATAATGTGTTCTTATATTGAGGAAAGACATTTGCACTAACATGCGTTATTGCTTAACTGTTTATAATTATTTAAGTCTTTATGATAATGTACATATTAAAACAAAAAGTGTTGTGTTGAAACTCAATATTACTCATGTTTTTTTTGTATATTGTATGTATGTATATATCATGAATGCACTACTTTGTCATAATTACTCTGCATGTATTTTGGGATGGTGGCCTTTTAACGCTACTTAAATATTAGTATTCGTATTCGATATAAGTTAATGCATAGGAATTAGCATTCATAAATTGTATTTGATAAATGATTTAAATATCTTTTAAATTTCTGGATATTTTAGATCCACCGACTTTGCCTATAGGAACTTATAATGAAATGGAAATTAACGTTGAATCCATAAAAATCCTGAACGGAACTAAACTAGTGCTTGAGTGTCACAGTGCAGGGAATCCAATGCCATCATATCGCTGGGTACATGTTTCCAGACTTCAAAATCAAAGTCGTATTGAACTGAGTGGTGATAAATCCGGCACAGGGACGTATACGTATTCTGCTGAAAATTTGATGAGTCTAACATTTGGACCGAAAAGGCCAGGCCGATCAGACAAGTCGCTGGATATAGACGTATTATGTATGTTTTGAAAAATAAGATTCAAAATTTATGTTTTAATATATTTTATTTTCAAAAATGGAGAAGAAATAAAAATAAATAATATTTTTAACAAAACGAAATTGCGTGATGTAGAAGTATTACCTACAATTTTCAATAAATATGTGACGTAAATATTTCTCTATTTATATTACAGATCCATCTGGCGAACCCAAATTTGTTTTCAACCGTACGGAGTTCAACGGTAGCATGGTGGATGTCATAGAAGGAACTAATCTGTCATGCAATTGTGTGGGCGACGGCAACCCATCGCCTAGGAAACGATGGAAAACTGCTTCCATAGCACTAAAAGACAACATGCTAGTATTATACGAGATTCGACATTCTGACGCAGGAATACATACGTGCGTCGCAAGAAACGAAATGACTCCGACGTTCGGGCCCAGCCAGATCGTTCGATTGAGAGGTTCTCGGGAAATACAAATTTTGTGTACGTTACATTCAATAACAATGGCCAATGTACATATCAAAACATAGTCAAACAATAATGTATACATGAACATTATATGCTCAAAGAGCTGGTACATATTAAACTTTGTCACAAGGACAAACAAATAAAACTAGTAACACAATAACTAAAACACACAAGACAGTTAGCTTAGTTCCTGACACCATCATTCAATATATTAGTGTATGTAATGTATTTACCGTATTTCTATACTGCGATGGAGTTCATTAAATGACCTTTTATGTATATTTATAGCTACTAAGTACAATCTTAATTAAGGACATAATATTGCAGATGAACCTTCCGAACCTAAATACACAATCAACGGTGCTGAGATATACAGTGACACTTACAGTATCGTAAAAGGAAGCGACATGTTAATCGAGTGCCGAAGCAATGGTAATTCTGCTCCGTCAGTTCGCTTGGGGCGTGGTTCCGCAGTGCAGCATGGGGGAAGGATCACCTTGGAAAATGTCCACGAGGATGACGCAGGAATATACACATGCGTAGCTGAGAACTTGATGAACCCGTCGTTTGGACAAAGCAAGCGAGGACGTTCAGAGAAGTCGATTCAGATAATTATTAAGGATATGATTTCTGTGTCGTCGTGTACGTTTGTCTTTTTTCGTCCATAAACTTATGTGAAATATTTTAACCAAGAATATCTTGGAACAAATTAAGAAATTGTTAGTTATGTGCTTTTTAATATTTAAAAATGTTAACAATGTTTACTTAATGTTATGAATTTACTGTATTGGCAAACTATTGTCGTCGATATTGCTAACGGATTAATCTGGTGGACTGTATGTAACAACATTCTTTAAAGTGTTAAAAAAAAACATTATCAAGAGGATTAGATACTAGAAGAAATTAATATTGATTCATTTATTTTTGGACAGCAAACAATGGTATCCTATTACCACTTGTTGGTGCAGGCGGTGGATTGTTACTGGTTCTGGTGGTGGTTGAAAACGTGCTCAGGCCAACCAAGGTATTCTCAATCCATAAACAACTTTCAAGCAAGTCGAAATAGAATACTTACTGTGTCCGATTTACAAATCAGTGTCTACATCTTTTATTTTATGTAAATTTAGTTTTATAGACCAGATCTTTTATTCTCCAAATTTGAAATTTTATAAAACATGAAAAATGAGATGTATTAAAAGAGTGTTATTGAAACAGTTTTTGATATATAGATATAACAAATGACATTCTGCTAGTGTGTAGACAGTAAAATTAATTGATTGGACACATTTGGTTAATATATTTTGTCTCTTGTTTGACATGCAATTGTGTGTTCTTGATAATATCTGTGCTTAAGGCCAGTAACAAATAATGCGGCACATGTGTATTAATATTTCGCTAACAAAAGTCATATAATTGTTATTTATATTTTTAGAATATTCTATAGATGTCAGGTAAATGAGATTGTTTTTCTTTATGATTTTTTTTATCCCGACATAACTTTTTTTATATTTAATCAATCGCATCCATCTCTTTCGTCATATTAAGAATACGAGCTCACAAAACGAATATTGTCAAGGACATTGCGTCGCTCATTCATAGTCATGGAAACTATTTATTTCATAATGGCGTGCTGTTTGACATTATTCAACATCATCCTGACTGAATATCACCTTTTATTGTCCTGAAATTTGTGATTTGTGCAATCTTGCATTTGTATTTTCAACACCTGGCTGTCAGTAATTATGTACAACAGTCGTTAGTAAAAACGCTTCAATCTTGCAGAAATTGTGAATCTCATGCATGCAAAGCAAGGCACATCGATGAAGGTAATAATTACAACCATTGTTGACAATACTGTACGTAGGTCTTACTTTCCTTTGTAATTTCATTAAAAGCAGTTAAGTAGGTGCTATGACAAAACAATACTGCATTTAGAAGATATTTTAACGGCAAAATTCAAAAATTATTTTATAATAACATCGTCTTTCTCATTTCGCGACACCCAAGTTTCGTTTCTTAGCATTTGCTTCTATTTCATCTGTATTTTTTGTATCCGCAGACGAAATCGTGGAGAATCCAATGTACATATCGGCGGATGACATAATAAGGGGCGAGATAGTAATTCAACACGAAGGTAAGGCACTTTTGGTACTGTTATTCAGGCTTAAGTGTCGATGCCTAAAATAAAGTGATAATGCTTAATTTGAGGCATCTTATTGTACGGATGGAAGCGGTTTAAACACACATTGCATTAGCAATTATTAACTACAATTAAAGTGTTCAAAGACGTAGCATGAACAATATTTTGTTCTGTATTTTTTCTTAGAGTAAGGACCAATTGCACCAGCTGAATATGGTGTGCAAGATGCTTTCCTTGAGGTAAATTGTTAATCTTATTATCTATGTGATGTGGACTATAAATGACAATGAGCAATGGCATATTAGAATATCAATAAATACCCGCTTATATATACATCCCAATGTATTGTTATTGTGTTTATAGATGTATAGTAATAGTATTATGCGATATACAACTTAATTAATACGTCTATTTAATACATTAAATAAGGGCTTATATACGACAATGAATACACTTTTCTTTATACATTTTTAGATTATTCCATTTTGCGTCTAGGTGGATATTTTGGTAACGTCAACAAGAATTCATATTCAGGAACATACTATAAGCAATCGCCATGTGTATGATAACTGTTAATGTTGATCAATCTCTAATATTTGTAATGACTTCCTTGGTGTTGTGTTTGCAAGGTACGACAAGAATGCGGAGAGGGATCCTACCATGTTCCAGAGGAAGACCATTATTGCTACGCTGAGATACAAGACTCTTGCAAAGATGGTGAACAGTGCTTAATAATACGGAGACGTCTTGGTTCATCTTTGTTCATTGAAGCCGCATTCCATAGAATATAATTCAATACATCTTAAATTGGCATTAGCTCTAACAAACGTTAATGACGTTTTTTTCGATTGAAAACTGTTTCTTATTTACGAAACGCATTTTATAATGCCTATGTTCGAAAACGCTTGGTACGAACGGAATAGACACTAATGTACATGCTGATTTACCCCCAGAAACATCATCAGCTGTCGCATACAGATAACTATAAGATAAAACGTTACCAAAACGTAACTATTTTACCAATATCAATGCATTTTGTTTTTTTGTTTTTTTTTCCCTAAAGATGTCCATTAGAAACGATTTCTGCAAAAAAAACATTATTGACATGTTTATGGACTGCTGCTTTAAGAATATACTATAAACGTTGCCAAACACTAAATAATTATGGCCAAACATATGTGGGTTTGTGTCAATCGCGAAAGCCTGACTTATGTGTTCTGTTTTAACTAAAACGAATGAAGCGAAACACTATAAGGAAGTAATGGTAATCCGGCAGTGAAAACCTGAAGTTGCAGTTCCATGTCAGAGTGATCACTAATAATTGGAGCTATCGATGACTACGTGTCTTATAAACCTCATGTGAGCTATATACAATTTGTTTAGATCTTACATTCGAATTGTTATGTAATGTAAACTTGTGTGTTTTAACTTAAATAGATATATCTATCCCATGTGATTAGTTTGAAGACCAGTCATAGTCAGATGCATTCTTACTAAAATGTTTGGCCATTCAGCAAAAACTGTGTACTCACAATCGCTATCATGAATACTTACTAAATGTTTGAGATACAATCGGTCAAATACTTGTAACTTTTACTATCTCTATCACAAATGCTTAGTGTTTGAGGACATTCGGGCAAAGCTATTTAACTTTGACAATCAATCAATCGAGGGTGTATTGTTGGTGAAGCTCAAAACCATACCGTTAATTTATGGTGATCTTAAATTAATCGAACTATGTCCATAAAAAATCTGGTGTAACCTAACTATTCTTGATATTAGCAATATGTTACTCATTGCCTGCATTACTTTGTTACCTAACTATTGTTGCGATTTCTAATATGTAAGTCATTTGATACATTGCTTTGTTACCTAACTATTGTTGCGATTTCTTATATGTAGTCATTTGATACATTACTTTGTTATCTAACTATTGTTGCGATTTATAATATGTAAGTCATTGATACATAACTTTGTTACATAACTATTGTTCCGATCTCTAATATGTAAGTCATAACATACCTTACTTCTGCATCTACTGTTTTTCATTACAAAGTCGTCGCATATAATGTGTTCGTTTGGCTAGTGCTTGTCTGCCATTTTATCATAAAAGAAAACTGAATAATTGTAAAGAAAATAAAAAAAATAATAAAAATAAATAAATGTTTTTGAAATGCATTGAATTGCCAGAATGCATCATCTAAGAAAACACTAACGTAGTTTGGTTTGGTGCGAGATAATAATACATGTACCCAGTTCCTACCCAATGTTTTGTACATACATTGTACTCAGCATAGTATCATTAAATTTAGACACACTTCCATTTTTGTTATGTGCATTGTATTTGAATGTTTATCCGATTGTAATTAGGAATTTTTATATATAAGAGAAAATAAATTACAACATTTTGTTTCATAAATACTTATTATGTCGATTGAATACTCAACAAGATACACAGGCGTGTCTCTATGTAATAATTTACTTTCAAGATACACAGGCGTGTCCCTATGTAATGATTTACTTTTTTTCAAATTTAATAGTCATGTATTTATATATCCGCTAATAAAACATCCATAAGTTCATATGTTTATTTGTAGTTGATAATAAATTACATTAGAGACCTTTTTTATCCTAAAATTCTCTGAAACATACTACAACAGTTGTTAGATTAACCAGATCAAATCCAGAAAGAACGAGGTCAAGGTTATAATAAGCAAACATTATGAACAGTTTCTGTTCGTCTCTGCATGCTTAAACGCTTTCTGGATCACAAGACAAAAACGAAATATTTTACTTAAAATGGACTTCATTATATGATTTTATTCCTATTTTATCTTACTTAACGATAATGCGGTCCATATATGTAAATTGTGTGCATTTGTTTAAGCCCTTAATAATATTTAATATCCCTAGTTAATAGTATTTTTTAACTTGAACATTTACAATTTGTAACATACGTTAAAACGCAAAAACCTTTAGAGTGTTGTTTATAAACGCCAGTATATCAGTTCAATCATATATCATAAAGCTACTTTAGAGTGTTGTTTATAAACGCCAGTATATCAGTTCAATCATATATCATAAAGCTACTTTAGAGTGTTGTTTATAAACGCCAGTATATCAGTTCAATCATATATCATAAAGCTACTTTAGAGTGTTGTTTATAAACGCCAGTATATCAGTTCAATCATATATCATAAAGCTACTTTAGAGTGTTGTTTATAAACGCCAGTATATCAGTTCAATCATATATCATTAAGCTACTTTAGAGTGTTGTTTATAAACGCCAGTATATCACTTCAATCATATATCATAAAGCTACTTTAGAGTGTTGTTTATAAACGCCAGTATATCAGTTCAATCATATATCATAAAGCTACTTTAGAGTGTTGTTTATAAACGCCAGTATATCAGTTCAATCATATATCATAAAGCTACTTTAGAGTGTTGTTTATAAACGCCAGTATATCACTTCAATCATATATCATTAAGCTACTTTAGAGTGTTGTTTATAAACGCCAGTATATCACTTCAATCATATATCATTATCTACCTATCTAGTGTTGTTTATAAACGCCAGTATATCAGTTCAGTCATATATCATTATCTACCTATCTAGTGTTGTTTATAAACGCCAGTATATCAGTTCAGTCATATATCATTATCTACCTATCTAGTGTTGTTTATAAACGCCAGTATATCAGTTCAGTCATATATCATTATCTACCTATATAGTGTTGTTTATAAACGCCAGTATATCAGTTCAATCATATATCATTATCTACCTATCTAGTGTTGTTTATAAACGCCAGTATATCACTTCAATCATATATCATTATCTACCTATCTAGTGTTGTTTATAAACGCCAGTATATCAGTTCAGTCATATATCATTATCTACCTATCTAGTGTTGTTTATAAACGCCAGTATATCAGTTCAGTCATATATCATTATCTACCTATCTAGTGTTGTTTATAAACGCCAGTATATCACTTCAATCATATATCATTATCTACCTATCTAGTGTTGTTTATAAACGCCAGTATATCACTTCAATCATATATCATTATCTACCTATCTAGTGTTGTTTATAAACGCCAGTATATCAGTTCAATCATATATCATTATCTACCTATCTAGTGTTGTTTATAAACGCCAGTATATCACTTCAATCATATATCATTATCTACCTATCTAGTGTTGTTTATAAACGCCAGTATATAAATTCAATCATATATCATTATCTACCTATCTAGTGTTGTTTATAAACGCCAGTATATCAGTTCAATCATATATCATTATCTACCTATCTAGTGTTGTTTATAAACGCCAGTATATCACTTCAATCATATATCATTATCTACCTATCTAGTGTTGTTTATAAACGCCAGTATATCACTTCAATCATATATCATTATCTACCTATCTAGTGTTGTTTATAAACGCCAGTATATCACTTCAATCATATATCATTATCTACCTATCTAGTGTTGTTTATAAACGCCAGTATATCACTTCAATCATTAATTTTGCTAAATGAAATACATAATCAGAAACAAACAAGAGATACTGTGTATCATACATCTTTACATACATAATGAGATAAGTAGTTGTATGTTTGCTGATCGTATACAACCGGGATAAGATGACACGTTTCCTAAAGGAAATATATTATCACAACTCGTACAAGTGCATGAGCAAGATAAAATTGTTAAGGTCATTATTAAATGATGCACATCATAAGCGCTGTGCAATTGAAATATGTTTCAAACATTTCGACATACACGTAATCAAACATATCTGAAACAACAATCACATACCATTTGCCAATCGTAGTATGAAGAAATCATTTTCGTTTTGCCGATATACTATTTCGTTAGTTAACTTGATGACTGTAGTTAGATAGTAAGTGAAATATATGAGAGGCATACACTCCATTTGGAATAATGATTTACCATTTATTTGGGATTGTTGCTGTATTGCTAGGATATGAAGGTATGACTTTATATGTATCAAAGTATTGTTTGTAGTCGCCGATACATTTTGTCTTAAAGTCCTTTTTGTAAAATTATTAAGTGCGTATTATAAATAAAATGATATGTAACATACGCGTGATTTTATAATACTACACATATTAAAACATTCGAAGCGAATGTTAATTGATTCGCATAATTTGGAAACAAACGTAAAACGTCTTTCAATAGATATCACAATACTACTAAATAATAGGAAATAGCTCGTATATTTAAGTTGTAAACTTTAAATACCCCTTATAGACATTTTGAACAGTGGTGCAATGTTTCTGTTGGAGAAATAGCAAAACCTTTCACAACTATATCCAGATAGTTACAATTAAGAAGTAAATATTACATATATGTATTTTGCATGGAGGGCCTTTAAAATTAAACACATAAAAACAGAAACACCAAACGTTTTTAAAATAACAACGTCATACACAGCGTATAGGTATATTTAGTATTAGAATTTATAACGATAATAATTGTCGATTTATTAGGTTAACACTACGAACAACACGATATTTTAATTTGCAAAATCACTAATTGATGAAGGGGAAACACGCAAGAAACAGTTCACCTTGTACATACATTTAGTTTCAAAAGCAACGATTCTTAAAATAAGTAATGTGTTCACATGTAATTTGCATTATAAATGTATTTCGATACAGCAATTGTGCAGTTGTTTTAATTCTTTGGTAATTGTCTGTCCATTGTACTATTTGTGACAAAATTCAAAAAATTAGTTTGCTCATTATTATGCTACCAACTCAATTTCAATGTTAATCATATGAATCCACAGTTGCATCGATGGAAGTGCTTATGGAACCATCTGAATATGAATACACTGTAGTAGAAGATATGTCGATGAACATAAGTTGCCGAACCAGCAATAGTACTGTCGCGTCGGGTTTTTATTGGTATTTTCACAATTAAAATGTGTCAAGCAACCAACCTATCAAGGAGTCAATCTTATCAACATCCACATCAAGTTCGCTTAGTTACCAGCCCACACGCAATGATCATTCTTGGGATATTTACTGCGTTGCGGAAACACCACAAGAGTACCTAACACCAAAGAAATCGAAACCACACGTGTTATGTAAGTATCATCTTATTCATATAAATGATATTAAAAATGTAAATTAAACGACAAGCAAACGCACCAAGTACGTAAATGTATGTATTGTATCAAACGAAGCTTTTCAAACATAAACTTATCCTTTAAAATATTCAACATAGTTAATTGTTACATGTGGAAAAAACAATTGACCATCAGTTTTGTAACTATGTTTCCTTAAACAAAATATTATTTATCCTATCAAATAAATTTACATTGTTTTAAAAATACTGTGTATACATGTCCTATATTTAAGACTATTTCGTTTTTATTGTTATGGTGTGAATAGCTAAAGTTATTTAACTTACAACAAAGTCGTTTCGTCTGAATATGGTACACAATCATAGTAAGATCTGACTTTTGTTTGTATGGTCAATACCAACCACCATTACCACGACTTGTCAGGAAAAAATAGAATACTTAAAACTGTGTTACAATCATGCTACTTTGTATGCACATATTACAAAAATCAGACAATGGTGATATGCATGGCAACTCCCGAACTATCTTTATTGGTAAGAATTTTTTTAATGAAAATGTGTTAGTTCTGTATTTATTATGTTTCTCGCCTAATTCCATTTAAGCTCACTTCTTAAAATATACTACACGGCATACTAATAAACCTCTGAAAATAAAAACATATTTTTGATTCATATATGTTCTTTATCAAATAAGTCTTCTTTGATTCCTCCAGGATTTAGTTTTTGAATTGACATGTTCAGCAAATCAAACGCTTGTAACTACGTGTATCCTAATTATTAATTACTTTCGTGTAAAGTTACCATATAGCAGTTGTTGTCACAATCGAGACTATTATCCATGCACCATATATAGTTGACATTATAATTATAGTGTTAAGTTCCCATATAAACAGGTCGTGTAACCCTTGAGACATGTTAACATAGTTAACATTTTCAAAACCATTTGTGCATCTCGTGCTTTTCTATATCCACCTACGGACCCCATATTATCATACAACGGCTCTGAAATCAACGTTGTATCTTTGCCAATCGTTAATGGCACGGCAATAGTACTGGATTGTCACAGTTTCGGGAATCCAATGCCTTCATATCGTTGGGAACATGGTTACAGAATGCACAATCAAAGTCGTATTGAACTGAGTCGTGATAGATCAGAGAAAGGAATGTATAAGTGCGTTGCTGAAAATGTGATGACGCCAACATTTGGACTAAACAAAACCGGCCAATCAGAAAAGTCGCTGGATATAGATATGTTATGTACTTACTTATGCTTACACCTAGATTGCGTTAGCTCTAAACATTTAATTTCCTAACTGTGTAAACATTTTAGAGTCTGTTTCAGGTGATTTTGATGAAATATTTCAAAAACAAAGTCAAGTAACCTTTTTAAGAGTAATATATCTTCTTTTTATTCAACTGTATAACCTGCACCGGCAATACTTTATACTTTATGTTGTTTCCATGCACTAGTTTTTATCGGATACATGAAACTGTATATAACTGTATTATGTAAGTTATACTTTATTTATATATTTATAAATTGTAACTATCAAAAAATAGTATTTTTTACAGACCCGCCGAGCACACCCGTATTTATTTTCAACGGTACCCAGTACAACGGACCACTGAGTGTCATACGAGGAACTAACGTGTTCTTGGAGTGCAGGGGCGACGGAAATCCGAGACCTAGTACAAATTGGGCAGCCGGTAATATTGTGCATAAAAGTAGCTACTTGAAAATCAGTGATCTTAAGGGTGAAGAATACGAGTACATGTGCGTCGTTAGAAACATAATGACTCCAACGTTCGGGACGGAAGAGAACGGCCGATCGAGGAGTCGTCTTGTCGTCAACATTTTGGGTATGTTATGCCGTTCACTTTTAATGGCACGATTTTACAACCTAAAGGTACCTCAATTTTTCGTTTGTTTGTTTTCCCGCATTAAAAAAAAGGAAATATCGTATGTAAAAAATTCAATATATAATGAGAATGGCGAAAATATAACAACAATTAGCACTGAAATTAATGGCATTTTAATTCATATTTCGCACCTTACAAATTGTTAGCTGACTTGGCTTTTAGTAGCATCACTGGAGACTGTTCGTTGTTCGTTGTCTGTCGTCCCCAATGGACACTACTGTTGTTCGTTGTCTGTCGTCCCCAATGGACACTACTGTTGTTAATCGGATGATAATTTCTCATGAAGCTTTGTCAGAATAATGTTCTCGGCTAACGCACGTTCCAAACTGATAATGACTATAGTCAGGTAAAAACCGAGATCAAAAAGGATATGCGCAGTTGTTACCACTAGGATTATTTTTCCTCATCTAATTTTAATATGGATAATGTGAGGGAAAATGTCGTTTGGTGAGATAGGATGACAGTTGTGTTGATACCCTATGGACGTCATTTTTAAATCGATCATGTCTGCATGGTGGCTTAAATTTAACAAAGGTTCGAATATGGGTCATGTGGCGTGTAAAATCAGGTCAAATAACATAATTATGAAGCTAGTTTATACTTATGCCTCTCAATTCCAAAATATCAGATGTATTCTTGGTAAAAAAACTAAATCCTGGTCAAATCTTATAAGAATTTAACAAATCTTGCTACTGAACAATGTGAACGATATTGGGTAATCGAGCCTCTTGTTTAATCTGGTTTTGAAATTGTTTATATGTAATATGCGCATTGTTCAATATTCACTTGTTTACAGACAAACCTGCAACACCATATTTCATAATCAACGGTCTTGATATCGGCAGTGACACGTTTAGTGTTGTTAGAGGAATGGACGTCTTGATTGAGTGTAGAAGCAATGACAACCCTGCTCCATCAATCCGCTTGGTGTATGGTTCCAGAGTGCAGAATGGGGCGGTACTGCAGGTGAACAACATCCAGGATGCCGAAACAGTCATCTATAGATGCATAGCGGATAATACAATGACTCCGTCGTTTGGACCTCCCAAGGTCGGACGATCGGAGAAGTCAGTTCAACTACGGATGAAGGGTACGGTTTTAACATTTTTATGTCAATGGCTCAAGGAAAACCTATGTTAATATATTATAATGACGTATGAATTGCGATTATTGTGCGCCTATTCATCAGGTATACGTGATTTCTCGTACACTGGTAGCTACATGTCATTTAGTTTCAGATCCTTTTGTCAAAAACAAGAATAGGTATCTAGCAATGAAATATGTATAATAATAGCTCATAGGTTCATATTGCAATATTGAAAATAAGGAGGACTGCATAGACTTGCAGGTACATGTGTTGTAGATGACAACAAAATGTATCAAGACTGTTTGCGAGCAATTATGAATCATATATTTTGTCAGCAAACAATGGTGTCTTGTTACCGATCCTGCGTGCGGTCGGCTGCTTGCTACTGGTTCTGGTCGTAGCTGTTGTCATGGTTTGGAGATTTCCAAAAAGTGCTCAAACGACGCAAGGTAGGTCATAATATTCAGAATACATGTTTTTGTATTGTCATTTATTGGATGCAATGAAGGCCCTTTTGCATAATAATGGTCGCTTTCCATGAACGTGATTATAATAATATTGATATAACATCTGCATTGTTAAACTGGTCTTCAAAAATTGCAATTGAACAATAATTATGTTTACAAGATCATATTTCCAAATGGTTTGCCGTTGAAAATAAATGTATGGACGAACTCCATATGAACCTATCAACTGGTTACGCCAGTTTAGAAATTGATTTAATGAAGTCTATCTGATGTTGTTGTCTTTCTACAGATAATACAATGGAAATTGTCATTATGGTTTTGTTTCTCCTTCACAGTTTTAATTATTACAATCGTACAGCCAGATGTCATAATTCGCCTATCTTTCTCTTTTGTTGGTTTAATCGCACACGTTTACATATGCAATACTCTATTGCTTAACTTTTCGATTACTATTTTACTAAAAAAACATTGATAAACTGGTGAACTCTTTTCTGTGCTTGTAAATACAAAAGTAAAATAACTCAATGTCATCGAGTATTCATTGCGTAATCACGGAAACCGCATATATTATATCCAAATACAAATAATTATATTTCATTTTTATGTAAAAGTACATGATACCATTATAGTTATGTTTTATTTGTAACGTACATAAAATATGAAACTTCTACACTAGTATTCAATTTTAACACTGTTTATCCTGCAATTTAGAATTGATGTTCAGTTGCTTATTATAAACGATTAATTGTAGTATTATTGACGATTAATTGTAGCTGTATTTAATATGCCATTGTTGCCAAACTTTGGAATGTCATGCATGCAAAGCAAAGCACATGCATGAAGGTAAATAAATCACTTCAAACAACGTTTACAATGCGGAAAAAAGTCGTTTTACTCTTAGTTTTCCTAGTTTCGTAAACAGATGGGTCAATAGAAACTACAAAAAAAGTTGTGTTTGTCACTTAATTAAACGGAAAACATTCAAGTTTAATTTAATACCAGACACTTTAGTCTCATTCGGCCTTTTTCTTAAACTGAAAAATTCAGTGTCGGGAACGTACGCATATGTATACGTGATTTCATAACTTTAGTTATTAGCGAATAATTGAACAACTCCAAACACAAATGTACTGTATATGTATGCATCTTCAGATGAAACCGTAGAGAATCCAATGTTCATATCGGGTGACGTAACTGACAACGAGAATGCAATTCAGCACCAAGGTAATGCTCCTATTACTGTTTGAAATAAATTTTGCTTATTTGGTATAGCAAAGGACATGGAGCCTCGATACAATTCAACGAAATAAACTGTTGTTAATGAAATCGGGTGTCAAAACGATTACTGCACAAAAGCATGTTTACACATTTTAAACGTTTTTAGCGTATATACCGCATCGAGCAAGATCATTACGGTATACTAAATTATTTGAAATTATTATGAACACTTTTGATAAGTTGTTTGCAATGCCATAATCTATTACTGATGTGTGTCTGATGATTGTAAACGGATAACTAACCAGTCTCATACGTCCACATAGTACCAGGTATTTGTGTGTGTGTGTGTTTACAAGGTACTACAAGAAGGTTCAGAGGAATCCAATGCCATAGACGAAAAAGTGCACTACTATGAGATACAAGATTTTTGTTATGATGAGCAG